>CAKNXH010000105.1:0-77041 GCA_932178445.1 Andricus quercusramuli
ATAGACTATATGTGACTGTGTGGCAGCCCTGGTTGTTCTTGAGTTTTGAATTTTTTTTAAAATCCCTGACTTTTCCGCGAATTTCCTGATCAACAAAAATCCTTGACTTGTCCCTGATTTCCAGGTTTTTCCTGACCTACGACCACCCCTGTGGAACACCTTCAAAAATTTATTCAAACAAAGTTCTCTTAAAAAGATTTAATTTCAAAGCATGGAATGCGATTTCCAGAAAATTATAAAGCTTTTCACTTTTCAGCCGAAAAGAATTGCTTCAATATTTGACAAAGGCTGCTTAAAAATAATAAAAATTTGTAACAGAAATGGTCTGAAGTTTTAAAAAAAACTGAAGTAAGAAAAAAAAATTCTTCTTCAATTTAAAACATGTTGTCTCAGCACGATGGGTGCTGTAAGTCGGAGGAATGGGGATGGGCAGAAAGAACATTGGTGAACGTGAAACTTTTTTCTTCGTGGTCTGAACCTTCGGGTACTTTACGAACGCGGAATGTCGCGCAGAACTCTGTAAGATGTAGAGGGGTGACGGGGTGAGGGTCGAAATAAAGGGGGGTGAAAAAAGAAAAGTTTACGGCATGTCGCTTGCTACACGTGTCCTACATGACAAACCTCCCTCGCTGTGCCCCTTTGCGTTTTTTTCGCCCTCATTCTCCTTCCTTCACGTTTCCTCTCGCTCCGCGACCTCCGCCAACTGTGTGCATTCCTGCTGTCGAAGCTGGAACGGTAAATCGCAAAGGGTAACTCGAAGTGGGCGGTAAGTACCCGGGTGGAATTGAGATCGATATTTACCCCATTCTGCTGACACATACTATATTAGTTAGCGGACGTTGAGTCGACCACACTTGTGATAGCAACCTTCTGGAATTAATTCCTCCATAGGCCTCCATGGACATTTTTCAAAAGCAATGTTCAACTCGTTAGCTTTCAGTTTAGAGTCAATTTTATGATTGAAACTAAGGAATCACAGTATCGTTGTTCTAAAATGCGTGGAAAATTTTTTTCCATTCTAGAGGGTAAGGCTCCCCCTTAATTTGTCAGGTTCCCAGAAATAGAAGTTGCATTTTTTTCTTACAATTAGTCATATGCTAAGGCGTTCTCTCGGACCTTCTCACATAACATGAGATTTTAAACGGGAAAAGCTCAGTTTTCAGGGAAATAGGAAAAACAACTATTTGTTATTAAGACTTTGGTAATTGAATTTCAATCACTGCTTGAAAAATGTTCAAGGAATAACATCCACACAATATCTTTTGAATTTTACGCCCTTGTCCCTCAGAATTGTGCCCGGAAAATGCCCTGAAAATGCAAAATAGTAGTTTCATGTAAATTTATGACAAAGACGGGATTTTTCGCTATCATCTAAAAATGGATTTCTTCTATTCTATGAGTGACAAGTTTTCAAGTATTTTTGAACAAATTTTAAGTGGCTTAAACAATTTTATGAACATTTTCCATAAAATCATGATAATTTATTCATTTTTGGAATTCATGACACAGCAAGTGAATTTCGATAGTAATATTTTTCGTTTGAAGTATTTTTCCATTCCTTGAACAATTTATATTTGTTTCAATTTTTATTTTTATTCTAAATCATGAAAATGTAATATTTTCTAGAATCAATTGACACATTTAATGAATTTAAGGAGTAATCTTTCGTATTGAAGACGTCTTGCAATTGTTTAAACAATTCATATTTGCTTAAGTTTTCTCTCCCCAAATCATGACAATTTTATCTTTTCTGGAACTTCCTATTGGAGAGGGGAAGAAAATTCTAGTTTTTAAAAATATTTTTACACCATAGAGGCTTATTATAAGGAAGTTTTGCCTCAATTCTTCGAACAATTATTATTTACTTGAACAATTTTTTTTCATTATATTATGAATACACAAATTAAGTGCCTCATTAATCCTACAAGAAAAAAAACTATTCGTAATATAATAAAACACATTTTACAAGCAAAAAATAATTATTTGAACAATTTAGGTATAACTTCTGAAAGAAACAATATCTTAATAATGGCCGACGTAGTACGAGACAATTTAAAAAACTAGAATTGTCAACACCTTTCCCATGAAAAGATATAAGTCAATGATAATTATTGGTTAAATAAACAATTGAACAATTTCCTAAATAAAAAACATTATTGCTAACATCTATTAGAAATTTATTAATTAATTCAAGAAAATCAAAATTTCTCATGATTTAGAATGGAAAAAATGTAAGCAAATAGAAATGGTTTAAATAATTAGAATATGTCTTCAACGAACAATATTCCTCCTAACAATAATTAATTATTTCATTAGGTTCTGAAAACAAACTCTTGATGATTTGGTGGAAAAACAAAAATTGAAGCAAATATAAATTGTTTAAAGAATTAAAAAATGCTTTAATGAAAAATATTATTCTCAACATTCACTTCCTGTGCCATCGATTCAAAAAAATACTGAATTTATATGCTCTAGCATGAATGGTAAAAAAAATGCGATCTTGCATTTTCTGGGTATTATCGAGACACAGTAAAAAGTAAATAGGGCGTCAAATTTAAAAATTATGGGATGAGGAAGATTTCTTAGATATTTCTTAATTCAATTTACTTCTGGCAGAAGAAAGATTTTCAAAACTTCAGAAAGGTAAAATAGGGTAGTAATATTCTGAGGAAAAAGCGGGATAGTAGGGGAAAGATTAAACATTTATTTTTATACATAAAAACCAAGAAACAATCTTTTCATAAGAAATGTTATATTTTCAAATCATTTTGAATGATTTCTTCATTATTTCTCCTATTAAATAATTTATTCAAAAAAATTGGATATACTCTTTTAAAAAATACCATAATTATTAATTGAGTCGTGGTATTCATATTTTACATTTCAAAAATATGTAATTTTCATAGCTTCAGCATTAAAATATTTATGCTCTAAAGGTTTATTTCAATCCCAAATAGTTTAGTTTGAAATTGGTCACAAAAACATTTGCAAATTTTTATTAAAAAGATTTGAAAATAAAATTTGAGGCTGTTACATATTTCTATTCAGATTCGATTAATTAATTTAATTTAATTCAGTCGCTCAATCATAAAAGTTTGATTAAAAATATTTAACTTTGTAGTTGATAAACTTGGAATATTCTAATTTTTAATTATTAACCTTTTACACATTAATTTGAAAGTGATGAGTTTTTAATACTTCCTTTTAAATATAATATATATTTCTTAACTATTCCAATTTTGAATGTTTCAGCTACAAGTTTTTTATAGGAGTGTTTTTTCTTAATGGACTATAGTTTTCAGCACTTAAAAATTGTCGAACTTATATAGTTATATTTGTGTTACAATTGATTTTTTTTTTCGCACTTTATTTATTCATGAACTTGCTCTGTATTAAAGCTATAACAAAAAATTTAATTTTAATAAGAAAAATTAATTGTGCGAAAAAAGAGGAAATTTACCAAAAGGGAAAATACAGATAAATAGGAGAAAGATTGTAATCCCCGGTGTGATGTCAAAGTGATACAAAATTATAATGCTTTGAGATTTTTTATTTCAAAATTATTTTGATTAGTAAAAAGAAAACCTGAACGGTTTCCAATCCAATTATTCTAGATTAAACTATTTATAATTTGGCGAATGAGGTAGGACTATTATCAAGTATTCGAATAATTTTTAACATTTGTATATGTACGATGGCCCCCATCCGTATTAACCAAGCCAAGCGTCATTTAACTTCGGTGTTCGAACAAGAATTCTTATAAAAAATTTGTAAACGGGAGTACTTCAAATTTGCGTTCCGGAGCCTTCAGATTGCGAAAGAGTTTCGAAATAAATAAATTAAATTACTAGAGTGTGAAATAGAACAATTTCGTATTCTGTGGGCGTGAATTTTTCGAGGTTGAACAATTATTTATATTTAAAATCGAAAGCTTTGGTAGTCCATTAAGTAATTTTAAAAAGATCGAAATTGAAGAATGTAAAATTGAAATATCCTCAATAGTTGCATACTTTTCATTTGGAAGTATTGATGTAAAATTTATTTATAATTTAACAATTTGAATTCAAATTTAAAGCATTCATAATTAAACAACTTTGAATTTTAAGTGCCCGTTCTTGTACAATATACAGTTTGAAACCAGGAATATTACAATAGTACATGGTTACACATTTAAATAATTGAATTCAAATGAATCGGACACGTTCATTATACACTATTGCAATTTTAACTACGAGAATTTCAAAACCACGAAATTAAACATTTCAGTGCATTTTGATGTACAATATTTTATAAACGTTTTCAATCTTATCTGTATAATTCAAAAGCGAAATAAGTTAAAAAATTCTTTGAAAAAGTGAAATGAGTAGAATGAAACAGTATTTTAGAAACCTGACAGGAAGGTACTGTGATTCAGGTGTCCCTGGCCGATTTGATTCTTCCTGCTATATGTTGCAGTACTTGAAAAACTAAACGAAACATATTTTTTCATCTGCGAGAAAACACTTTAAGGGGGTGAAACAGCCCCTCAAAGATAGGAGTCGCAAGTGTCGATTGTATAGTTTTGTGTATAAAAACAAAATTGATTTCGTCCAAACCTACTGGAAAAGTTTTCTCGTGATGAAAGATAAATAACGTAATTTTCATAGAAAAAAATTTGAAAAAAATGTATTTTGCACTTGAGACCAAAATAAAGTTGACGTGTTTCGCCAAAAAAATATGAAAAAATTAATGGGGTCAGCTACCCCTAGAAAAAAAATTGATAGCAGTTCCAACTCGAAAGTTCATTGCCTCACTACCCAATTAGGGTAGTGTTTCTAGGTGAATATTTACTACCAGTGTGGGCCCACCACGCCCACGACGGGCCAACAGCACGCAGTATTCACGAACGGTAACCCATCCAAGTACTAACCGCGCCCAACACTGCTTAACTTCAGTGACCTTACGAGAACTGGTGTTTTCAGCGTGGTATCGCAGTTGGAGCAGCTACCCCTAAACACTTTTTATTTTGTGTCTATGATAATATATAATTTCGATACACAAAAAGAATTGGGAAATTAGTTTTATAACGAAGGAAGTAAAATAGAGTCCATCCAACTTGAATAAAAAAACCACGCGGGGTGAACCACCCCTAAATATTTTTGAATGTGCTGAAAGTTGCCGAATTCATAGGAGAAAAATTTAAAAATGTATATTTTGCACTTGGGACAAAAATTAATTTGACGTGTTTTGCCAAAAAATTAAAAAAAAAATTAATGGGGGTAGCAACCCTTCAACACTTTTTGGTTGGTGTCTATGATGATATATACTTTCCATACACAAAGACAATTGGGAAAATAGTTTTATAACGAAGGACGTAAAATAGAATCATAAATTTCTTTAACGTCCGAGAATCCAATACGGAGAATAAGAAAGAAACAACTGTGTTGTTTCAACACTATCGAAGCATTTTATTTAAGTGTTAAAAAAGAAATCCAACGTTTCGAAAACACTGTGTTTCCCTCATCAGGAGAATAAACGTTATAAAAGTGGAATGGTTGCGAATATCCTAGAACATCATTTTTGGAGTAGATAAAATTTGTTTACGTAAAAAAACAATAATAATTTAAAATAATGCTTTTTCTTTATAATGAACATATGTCCAATAATAAGAGTATGTGAAATTTTCATATTTAGATTTAATTTCAAGAGTTTTTTGTGTGTTAAATAGCAATAATCTTTTTAAAAAAAGTTAACAAATGTAACTTTCTAAATTAAAAGTATATTTTATTAAAATTATTATGAGAGCAGAATGGAGAAGCATCCTGCTCCCAGAAAGATGACTCCAAAAGTAAAATAGAGTCCATTCAACAGGAATAACAAAACTGGGCAGGGGTAAACCACCCTCCAATTATGTAGAAAATTGCAAAATAGGTATATATTCGAGCAAAAAAATCCGAAGAAAATACCTGTTGCACACAAAAAAGATGATAAGGGTATGTATTTTTAAGATAAAAAGAGCATTGAAGCATGTAACTACCCCTAAATTGTTTCACAAATTAACCTTAATAATTAGATCTTGTGCGCATTACTTTCAAAGTTTGTTTAATTTTGAGCTATGGAATATGTTGTAAATGAATCACCTTGTTTTTGTCTCAAGATACAATTTAACACAGAAGGTACAATAATAGAATAGCTGACAATAACGAGTATTGAATCTTTCCTGTTGTTCCTGATGGAATAATTTTAAAATTTACACTTCTGTTAAATTATTCGTTGTCAACGATTCTATTATTGTACATTCTCTGATAAATTTTATCTGGCAAAAAGAGCAAGTTGATTCAAACTAGGATAGAAACTGGTCCGTGCAAAGATTAAACTTGAAAATAACAGCAAGACGTAAATAATGTACAAAAAATTGCAATATAAAAACCACAGAATACGAAAGAGGATTCAGTCTAGTTTTCAACTCAGACAGAGAATAAGAAGTGTTTAGGGGTAGCTAGCCCTATTAATTTTTTCACAAAAATTGTTTGGCGAAACACGTCAACTTTATTTTTGCCTCAAGTGCAAAAAATATATTTTTTCATTTTTCTCCTATGAATTTAGCAATTTTCAGCACATTTAAAAATATGTAGGGGTATTTTACCCCCGCGTAATTTTTTATTCATGTTGGATGGACTTTATTTTACTTCCACCGTTATAAAACTAATTTCCCAAAATTTGTTTGGCGAAAGACGTCAACTTTATGTTTGTCTCAAGTGCAAAATATATATATTTTTAATTTTTTCCTGTGAATTTAGAAATTTTCAGCACTACTTTAAAAATATGTATGGGTGATTGACTCTTTCTTTCTGAGAAAATTACGTTATTCATTTTTCATCACAAGGAAATTTTTCCAGTAGGTTTGGTCGAAATCAACTTTGTTTTTATACACAAAACTATACAATTGACACTCGCGACCCATATTTTCAAGGGGCTGTTTCACCCCCTCAAAGCGTTTATCCGCAGATAAAAAAATACATGTCGCTTAGTTTTTCGAGTACTACAACATATATCAGGAAAAATCAAATCGGCGAGAGACACCTAGAGTACCTTCCTTGTGAATTTAAAAAGAGCGTACAAGTGCAAGAAGTGGGTCAATGATCTTTAAATCAATGAGTCTTAAAAGAAACGTTTATTTCAGAAAATTGTTAAATTTGTAATCTTATATAAGAAACACATATAACAGTTAGAAATTGAAATGTTTAAATCCAGCGATCAGAATTTGATATTTTAATTTCGAGACTTTGAAAAGTAAAAGATTATAGAATTATGTCATATTTTAAGTTATATTAATATTTGAAAACCTATGAAATTGAACATTTTCAACACAAAGCATATAAAATCGGAGAATTTAAAATTTCAAGTACCTAAAACTGTCTGAATTTGAACTTGTAATCATAAAAATGTAAAGAATTTAAAATATTGTAGTCATTTCGAAGAAGATATTAAAAATCATTGCATTGTGTTTTAAAAAGATATTCCCAATATGGGCAATCTACCTTACTATTAATTATACAGAACTTTTAAAATTTGTGACCCATCGAAAAATGTCACTAGGATAATTTTCAGATCTGATTGACATCAACTAACAATCATAATTCTATGCTATGGATCTCTTTAAAAAAAATTATAATTTTGAAAGTGATCTGACTTTTAGAGTTTTTGATATAACTGACAAATTTTATAGGGATAGTTTCTGAATATATTTGATATCAACTTTAAATGTTATTGAAATGGTATAATCCCTTGGAAAAAGGGTTCTTTATAGTTCATTAATATAGTTTGTCTACCACAAAACTTTGACAAACATTTCTGAAACTCTAACAATTTTTGTTTATTATTTTTAGAATGCTTAAATTTTGTTTTTTTTTGATTAACCATTATCCTATTATGAATGTGAACGTAAAAAACTATGGAATAGTGATGTGCAATTGACATATTCGAATCCAAGGCGGAGTCAAATTTTTGATTTGACTCTCCATCAGCGCTATTTCAGATGGAATTTATTTCAAAACCAAGGGGACAGTGTCAATTTTGCAAAATCCTACTTTCGAACTGATTTAAGTCGCGTCGAATTTTTCTCATGCCTTTAAAATGAAATAAGCATTCGAGATTTAATTATTTTTGAAATGTTCCAAATTCTTCAGAATATTATCATCAAAAGACGTGAACCATCCTCTATAACGGATTGGAAATTCACAATGTTTTTTTTCTCAAGCACTTCAGATATTTTTTGCCTTAAATGTTTAATAATGAACTTTATAAAATTAAGATGTGTGCTGGCGATAGAAAACAATTTTTGAAGTGTCAAAAACTACCCCTCATAATGATATTTTGCTTCTTCTACAGTTCTGTACATAATTTCTCATAAGAACAGTACGAGGATGACTTCAGAAATATTGTTGGAAAATTTTATAGTTTTTTCTAGTAATTTAAAGACAATTTTAGTTCAGGGTATTGGGTGATTGAATAAACCTTAATGAAAAAATTCGAGGTGTACTTTTTCACTCTCAAAGGTTATTTTGTCAAATAAAATGTTTTCTGATTCGAAGTTGTGATGTCGATTGATTTAAAAGCATGAGTATCTGAAGAGTTGTATCTAAAAATAAAAAAGAGATAGAATATAGCTTTTTATTCATTACAGAGGGTAGATATTGAGTTCTAAGGATAGTTCCCTAGTTTGTATGAGGTGGCATTACTTTTCAGTAAGTCCTGCTCTTATCATTTTTAATGATTCGAGGCCGAAAATATCTAAGGTATATATATATATATGGATATTATTCTCAACAAAATTAGGGTAAAATTATTTGCAGTAAAGCTCACCATCATTTTATTGAAATAGTTATTGCTTTTCCGTAAGCTGTTTATCATTTTTTAAGCAAAACAAAAAATGTACACTTTGTGGGGTTAAACATTCTTGTTTAAGCTTTATAAGATTGTAAAATTACTTTTTCAATAATTCACGAAAATTTAACGGTAGAACAACAGGAAGAATATATTTTTTGGGCCATCATAATCTACACCTATAAATAAATAAAACCTCAAATTAAAAATTCTAGTGCTGCAATCTTAAAACCAATTTTGAAAGAAGCAGAGAGTTCCACATTATATAAAACTCGTGAATAGGGTTGTAATTATCAGTGTAAGATTCAGCGTTATTTGCAACTATTTCCAGTTAAAAATTTACATTTTGCATATATTTTCATAAAGAATCATTAGATTAACTTAACTTGATTTAAATAAATTATGCGCGCCCCTAGGAATTATTGCCAAAAAGAATAAAGGAGAATGACAAATGACCGAAATGTAATTGCTCTATAATTAATAGAGACGATAATAAGCGTAACTTGAGAAGTCACGATAGTTGCGTTTTGCGTGACATACTTCGTCGCATATTTAATTCAGAACTCACCCTCTTACAAGAGAAACGCATATAACGAATGCCATAACGCTCGTGTACTTTGCTCGTTAACCGGTACATTAATTAAGAGCTAAATTTCTCTCTTCCCACTTATACTCTGCCCAGTAATGCAAAATTTGTCCTTCTTCCAGGGATGAAGAAAACATCAGACGGTATTTGCTTGGAGAGCTGCGTCGCCATTTAATAGCATCATTAAAAGGTCGTTGTCTCGAGTGCCATGCGACTCATCATTTTTATGAACTTGGCATCGATCAACAAAAGAACGTCGGATTTTAAAGGCTTTTATGCTTACTCGTTTATCAAGTTTTTATGAGATTTATTGGATAAGTTACAGAAACCAAGAAAGAAGATTTCAACTAAATAACAAAATAGCTGCATTTTTACCAAATAGATGAATTTTTAACCCATAAGGATGAATTTTCATCCAAAAAGATTGAATTTCTACCAAAAGACGAATTTCCAACACAATACATGAATTTTCAACCAAATAGTTGAATTTTCAACTAAAAAATATATGTTTTCAACCAAAAATGGAACATTCAAATTCGAAGTTTAAACATCTAATTTTCAACAAAAAAGTTAATTTGCAATAAAGAAAGATGAATTTTTAACGAAATAGTTGAATTTTCTAACGAAAAAGATCAATTTTTGAACAAGAATGGCCACGTTACATTTCAAGTTTAATAAATTAATTTTCAAGAAAGAAAAAAAATTGTTAGCCACTTTAATTCAACTTTAGAAAAAAAAATTTTAACAAAATACTCGAATCCTTAACAAAAATGATGAATTTCCAAAAAACAGGATACTGTTCTATCCAAATTGATGAATTGTCAACAAAATAAACGAATTTTCTAACAAATATTTAAATTTTCAGCCTGCGAAGAAAAAATGTTTAACCAAGAAAGGAATATTTACATTTTCAGATGAGAAGATTAACTTTGAACAACAACAAAACAAACAAATTTCCAGGAAAACAGTTAAATTTTTAAACAACTATTTTAACTTTAAACCAAATAATTTAATTTTCTACAAAAGTAGTTGAATTTTCAACAAAAAAGTGAATTCTTAATAAGAAATTGTGATTTTCAAACCAAACAGACTGATTTTTTTTTCAAAAAGATGAAATTTCAATACTTCAGTTTGAAATTAAAATTCGACTCAAGTGACTGCACATCACTGCTTTGGAACAGTTTTAATTTTGCGGCACATCAAATTTACGAATATCGGAATAAATAATTCAGAATAGATAATTTGAAATACATATACTGAATTACTTATTCGGAATTTGAACTTTTCACTATTGATTCATTTTAAATTGTAGTTGTGCAAAAATTCAAAGTACGTTCTCAAATATGTAGTTCAAAAACTTGAACAATAAAAAATTGAGAAATTATTTTTCCAAATTCATGCCTTTAAATGAAATATGCATTCGAGATTCAATTATTTTTAAAATGTTCCAAATTATTCAGCATACTATTCTACAACTAATTCTTAAAAATAAATAATGATTTCTTATAGGAAATTCTTATAGGAAAATGTGACAAGAAAAAGGTACAACTCAGGCTAATGTGTTACGTCTTCAAATTCCACAATTATTTTTTTTTTTTGCCTTGTAAAATAAATCTAACGTATACGTAACTATCATAAAATTGTATTTAAATAAAACTAAAAAATTTAATATGTTCTGAGATTGGAAGCTGAAATCCAACTGAATTAATTTTAAATGTACATCAATTTAGGCAATGATATTAAAAACTATTAATATATTTCTATGAATCGCGTAAAAAGCTTAGAAGAGCGAAGTTTCGTGTAGTTAACTAGAACTCCCCCCCCCCCCTCCAACATACTTTTGACCGCATGAACCAAACTGCTAGGTTCATTTTAGAATCTATTATTCAGAAAATCGATGCTAGTGATCCCAACTGAGAAAACTGAACCTCAGCAAATTGAATTTCTTTAAACAAATAATATAAATTATAAATGAAAATGATTGTAGTTTATAACATGAACATTTTAAATATAAAAAGTTCGGAATAAAAAAGTTCAATATAATGATGTTAAGTTTTTTTGGGGATAATTTAATAATTGAAAGCAAGCTGTCAAGTTAAGATCATTGAATTCATATTCAATAAAAATCTTCGATTTTAGATTCAAATATTAATTCGAGCAAAAAAAGTTTACCTCCAGAATAAGTAGTGCTAAAAGGTGATAAAATATTTGTATTTAACACATATGTAGTGATACCAGTTCATCAAAGAGACATTTCCATCAAACTTAAAAAAACAAGTTTCAGTTATAAGCCAACAATTCGGCTTTGCTATAAAAACTGTCCGAATAACGCGATCTAAAGGTATGTTTACTCTAATCATAAAAGGCACTCAAGTTCTGAAGTCGTTTTTGCTCTAATTACACGGTACTTTTTTGTAACTTGACGCAAAAACGGAATAGATTCCTTGATCGGAGACAAATAGATTGACCTATAATATTAATACATTATCTTGAAGAGTACGGAAGTGCTGGTTTAAAAATCTGTATTAAACAGAAGAACTTTTTCATTAACATAATTCAAAGTTTATACCAGAATAGGAGTGCACTTTCGAAAAGGGCATACCTTCGATTAATTTGAAACTTCGTATACCTATATATTTTGAAGTGCAGATTACGAATATGATAGTGAAAATAGCCACAAATTTGATTTCCATGGGTTTCCACATTTATCTCGGTAAATACACAAAGTGTCATAAAAGTTTTTCGAAAAAAGTTGCAGATCCATTCCAAATATACATTTTTGATTCTAAAACACTTTTGCTCTAGGATCGATAGTTTCTGAGAAAATCACTATTGAAATATAGTAAGTATAACGGGCTTGAGTCCAGTAAGTGTTAGGCCCTTCTGTGACAGGTCACAGATATAATGCTTGTCAAACCCATACTCCTTTCCAATGGCTTGTGTGGGGCGGAAAGGCACCCCCGTGACTGGTCACAAAAATAATTTCTATCAAACCCCTACCCCGTTCCAACATCTCTTGGGGGCAGAAGGGCACCCATGTCACTGGTCGTAGAAATAATTTTGGTCAAACCCTTAGCCCTATCCAACGTTTCATGGTGGGAAGACACCCCTGTTACCTCTCACTGGTCACAGAAATAATGCTGGTCATGCCCCTATACCTTTCCAGCGTCTCATGGGGGGGGGGGTGACATCTCTGTGATTGGTCAGAAAAAAATTAAGGTTACCCCTCCAACCTTCTCCAATGCGTTTGAGTCTGTGACGTCAACTAGCAAGATGGCGGATACTGCACTGATCTACAAAATTCGAGAACATTTAAAGAGATAATTTCGTTCCATCTATTTTTTTTATATATAATAATGGAATGATAATATTTAATTCTGATTACGAAGATATTCCACCTGGCGATGAAGTGAAAATACCCAACTAGCTCAATCGTCAGCCCTACACGATCTTCAGTAAAAAAGGAAGTTTCTAACCAGACCAACGAAGCACTATGCGATGCTCTCTGCTTGTAATTGCAATTACACACCACCCAGCAAAGTAACGGCCTCTGGACCGTTAAGTCCAATAATGGACTCACCTTCACTGGGATTCGAGTGGTTGCGGTCGTTGCTGGAAGGGAAACGCAGAACTCTGTAAACTCTATAGAGGAAAATGAATCGCAACGTTTTCAAACAGTGGGCTTGCTAACGGCAGGCTTCGTTAAATCGCGCGGAATTAAATTTTAATAAAGGAGAACAATGCCCGGGCGGAAATTTCGTTTTCCGCAAGTTACAATGGATTGTAGTACGAGAGGTTTTAGCCGGGATAACCGGCTAACGAGTATTTAAATGCTGTAAAATAAGCCGCTCGGCTCTTCCGCAGTGGAAGATTGAGAACGAAACGAAGAGAGAAAGATAGAGAGAGAGAGAAAGCACAATTGCTGTAATAAGATTTATCGAGTGTTTACGTGGCGCTCGTGCCAGAGGAATTGGGAAAAAGTAGTCAGAGAGAAAGAAAAAAACAAAACGTTTCTACTGGAAGAAGTGCTATGTTCTCTTAAAAATTATTATTGATAATAATAATCTTCAAATCCATTCATTCACTTTGTCCACATTGAAGCTCCTATTTTCCGCTTGAAGGGTGTCTGAATGAATTTGAAATTGCCAATTTGAAATCCCCTTTTTTTCTTGACCTCATTTTTCTCCCCCGGCCAATTAAGAGATATCTTTTCGTAATATGGCAATTATTTATTTACACGGGCAAGACTTATCTTCAATCGTCGACTGAAGTGATAAATATTAATCAAAACTACATTATGGATCACTATACCGCCCATTTATCGATCATTACTAAAGGTCTTTTAATGTTAATAATATTAGATTTATATGTCTAATACAATACACTTTTGTTAATGTCCTTTAGATCATTTCAAAGGTAAATTACTTACTTACTTACTTACTTACATAATAACATAAAGGTAAATAATTTTAAAAAGTGGAGAAAGAGCTGTTCACTATAATAAAAATGTGAGATGCTTATTGGAATAATCACAATAATTAAAAAATAATCTTCTATTTTATTAATTATTATAAACAAAATGTTCTAATGACTCAAATCTACATCCTTCAATTTTAGATTATATAATAATCTATTTGCCTAATTTTGTGCTTTCATACATTGCCGATCCCAAGCTATACGAGTAATCATTGAGCAAACACGTACACAAGAGAGGGATGTTTGCAATATGAAGGGTCTTGTTTTGCTTTGCGGAAGAATTTATTTACTTACACAGGATGTACCTCGATTTACGTGGTATTTTACGACTAGTACTTAATCAAGTTTCCAAACAAAGTGGTACCAAATTGCTTCAGCTGGAATGTACACATTTAATGAATTAAAATTTTAAGCAGAAATTATGCACAAAATAATTGCAAAAAAGTAATATATTAAATGAGCTTATACAATACTCAAGGATACCAATAAAAATTCTATGGCTAAGCCTTGAAAATTATATGTCATTAAGATTGTCAATATAAAAACATCCTAATAGGGACACGACAGAAAATATTCAATTAAATCACAATTTTTTATGTCTCACTCATAATTTAAAGCATAAATAAAAGGCCGTTTCGTTGTCATATTTTTCAAACTGATAGCAAATTTGGAATTATTTGCACAATTGTTATAAACAAATAAAAATATTTTGTGAAAAAAACATCCATATTTGTTAAAAATTAAACTGTCGGGCTTTTTGTGGACAAAATTCTGTCTACAAACAAAATTTTAATGGGTTTTATTGTTTTTTTAAATGACTAAGGCTTTCAGATATAACGAGTCAGTGTATAAAATTCATTTTGATTACAAAAAGAGAAACAATTGTTTATAATGTTTTAAACAAATCAATGAACAAAAGCCATTTTAAATAAACAATGAATAGACTCCATTTTTTCGCAGAATCAACCAAAAATGTCTTGCAAATGACTCTCTTCTGTCCTTTTTTTTAAATCAACTGCAACTGTTAATTATTTAAACAATATTTATGAACGAATTCACATTTTCAATATTTGTCCAGGAATAGACACAATTTTTTCTGCAAAGCCAAATAAAAATGTATTGCCAATGACTCCTGGCTGCAATTTTATTGAAATTGATGAAAATATTACTTATTTAAGGAATTCTTATAAACAAATGGACACTTTGGCCAATTTTACATGAATAGGCTCAATTCTCTGCAGAGTCAACTGAAAATGTCTCACCAATGATTCCTTCTTGTCATATTCATCTAATTAACAAGAATTATTGATTATTTAAACAACGTTTATAAACAAATTCATCATTCAACCATTTTTTCATGATAAATATCAATTTTGTTGCAGAATCAATAAGGAATGTATTTGCAATTATTCCTCCTTGTCATATTTTTCTAATTAAGATAAAGTGCTGATTATTTAAACAGTATTTATTGAAAAATTTACAGATTGACCATTTTTCAATGATGAATATTAATTTTTTTGCAAAATGAACTGAAAACCGATGATCATTATACAACATGTGTTTATCTAATGCGTGATGAGTTCTTGGTTATTGGGATATATGAAGTTACGTGTTTATTGGGTACCGTCTCTTGACGACAACGGGAAATGTGAATAATCTAATTCTCTCATATTTTATATAAAAACAATAAATTTCAAACAACTGATTATTGCGAATAACGAGGAAATAGCTTTTGTTCATTAATACGTCCAAAGCTCTTCTTTATTAGGTTAGGAAAAAAGTACTGTTCATTTTGTTGTTAAATAAGAAATGTTTGCTTACTCAACATGAATTTTCTGGGCCGACACGTTTTGCCTAAAAGCCTTACGGTCAATATCTCGGGATAGTAGCAATTTCAGAAATAGTGAAAAAAACTTTCTTTTTATGGATATTCCCGTACAGAATCATGAAGAAGACTGAAAATTCTAATCTAATTATAACAGTATTGAAGTTTATACAACGTTATTAAGATCTGCTGTTGTAATTACTGAACTTTAAGATTGCGCTTTAATTCTGGATACATGGATTTCGTATGAGGTTTTTTTTTGAATATTACAAAAAAGTATCGGTTCTACACCCCCACCATTCGATGTAAAAGATCTTAAAATTTTCCCGTATCCTCTCCTCCCAAAAAAAATCTGTTACGTACTTTATAGATGGCCCCCAAAGAGATAAGCAGCGTTGATTATTGTTGTACAAACGGTAAACAAATGTCTGTAAGAAGGTGATTTCTTTGCTCATCAATTTCTGACTGTGGGTTCTTTTCATACAGGTCGTCCCTTAAGAAAAGAGCTTTGCTGTCCCTGTCGAAAATGCAATGTGCGTCACTTGACCGTTAGCCCTAAAAAAGCTTGAAAAGGGGTTAGTCTTATGGAAAATTCCGTAACGGTAGACAGTTCGTGAATAGAATCTATTTTTAAATAAGAATACAATTAAACTTGAGGACATTAATAAATACTACTCTTTGAAAAATATAGCTCCTTTTTTATTTTGATGGATTGTATATAGATGATGCTTAAATAATGATACTTTTCTTCCATCTCATTTTTTATTACACTTCCAGAAAGGGAGGGATACCCATAAAGCCAAAGTTTAAGGAATCGATGGGAAGCACCGCGTCATAAAATCTTCGACGTAGGGAAGCGAGGACCGACTTGAATATTTCATGTGACACATATATAAGAAGATTATAGTTTGACATATGTCCATCTAAGGCGTGGCATTTATAAGTGAATGCTGGACGAATACGTGTCAAGCTTGTGAAATAAGCAGAATCTAAAATGGCGAAACAGAGGCAAGATATTTTGTGCTTGATGAACCTATGTCGTTCCATTTCACAGATGTGAATAAACTGGAACCTTGATTCAATTACGGCTTCGAGGATGGCCTTCAGTGACCTTGATACTAAGTCCAGGAAATTCAAACGTAAAGAGGCAGGGTCGCATGCATAATTTCTGTTGAATTTGGACGCTTGACGCAATCTGATGCAACTAACGTGATGAGAGTGCAACTGCTCTCACCGCGAAACTGCTGGGGACATCAGTTATAGAAATATAGTAAATCCGAGGCTTCTAATTTCAGGTTTCATTGTTTAAATGCAATATAAGTAATAATGAATTATACATCCAGGCTTCGTAATTATTTCAGAGATAAACAAACCGTGTAAATAGTGTCACAAATCTGAAGAAATAGTGTCAAAGTATAGAGTCATAAAACGTTTCAAGTATTGAACTAATGTGTAGCCTGAGTTTAAAAATCTATAGACCAAAATAAAAGTATCCAATGGAAAATTACCTTTCTTTTTTTAAGAAAATTTCGATTTTTCAACGCAATCTTTGAAAATTATCAGGAATAAACTTTTAATGTTTATTTGAAATGTTTTCGGTTAAGAAGTCTAGTATTAAATTTGTGGTTAAAAATTCATCTTCTTTGGTTGAAAATGTTATTTTTTGACTCGAATTAAATTATTTTGTTGACGATTCAATTGTTTCATCAAAAACTATCTTTTTGGTTTGTGAATTCTCCTTTCTGATTCAAAATACGGTTAAAAACTTACCTGTTACGGTTTAAAGTTAACTTTTTTTTTTTTTTAATTCAACTGTTTTCTAAAAACTTTGTCTTTCTAGCTCAAAAATTCGTTTTTATTGGGTTAATACAACTATTTTTTATTTTAAATTGAAATCTTTTTGTTAAAATATAATCTATTACATTTTTCGTTTATAAATTCAACTTCATGTTTGAAAGCTTAAGTCTTTCTTGGAAGTTTTGTTGTTGTTGAAGATTCACAATTTTAGTTGAAAATGCAGTTCTTTTTTTTTACAAATTATTGACTGAATTAATCAACCGAAAAGTGAACCATTTTGTTGAAAAATGAACTGGTTGGTTGGAAATGAACTTTTTTGTTAAAAATTCATATTATCGGGTTAAAAATTCGACTGTTTTGTAGAAAATTCGTCTTTTTGGCTCAATAATTCCACAATTTGGTGGAAAATTTATTTTCATTTTCTAGGAAAGTAATTCTCCTAAATGACAGTTTAACAGCTTCATTTTTTCAATAATTGATCTTCCATATTTGAAAAATTGAACTATTCAGATACAAATGTTTAAAAACGAAAAAAATATAAACTGAGAATCAATCAAATTTAATTGGGATTCACAACACATCCACTGTTCAAACAATTTAGTTGAAAATGTATTTAATTTGTAGAAAATTCATCTTGGTTGGAAATTAAACCATTTGATAAAAAATGTATCTATTTATTACAAATTCATATTTTCTATCAGAAAATTTAACTATCAGTTTTAAAATGTAACTGTTTTGTAGAAGGCTAATCTCTTTGGTTAAAATGCAGCTGTTTGTTTCAAAATTATTCTGTTTTTGTTGAAGATCTATCTATTTTGTTAGAAATCCGTTTTTAAATTTCAATTCAACTGTTTTTCATTTGAAATTGAAATATTTTCTTTTTTGAAATATCAACGATGCACGGCCCCTTATCAGCCATCGAGACAATTTTCCGGTATGTTGTGATTTGTTGAGATAACCAATTAGCGAGAAAGTTCAAGAAGATTTTTCAATGAAAAGTAAAGAAATAGTGGAACGAGCGGATAATTGTGAGAAAATATTGTTTCAAGAGTCACATTTTTTCGAAAAAGTGTCAATGATGTGGTGAGTCCAAAGCATGCAGGGGAAAGTGAGGTATGGTGTCAGTGCGGGGCATGGAGACTCTTGCAAATAATGCTCGTGTTGGTTCATTTGCATATTAATTTTTTTACGTAACATAGCTTTCTTTGGTACTCAAGAAAGCTATTTTATCCACAAAAAAAACTAATATAAAACTCAAGAAACACAAGTATTATTAGTAAGAGTCATCGTGCCCCGCACTGACACCATACCCCACTTTCCCCTACTTCATTTCATTATACTCTTAGGACCATTCTAGAAGTACATTAAGATATGAAATTACTTACGACCACCTTATACATAGTTCCTTTGAATCAATAGTGATTAGTATTTGTGTTATGTCAAGATCAACTAATTCTTTATTTGTGCCAAAAGGGCGAGTGGAAGGAAATAATACAAAATTAAAAAATTGATTCATTCATGTTTTTCTGATTATAAGCGTCTTTCAACATTGGTAATCCTTTCGAGAACATCAATAGGATTTGGGTTTGAGATGATCAGTGGATTATGATAATGAAATTCACCGCTTTCCTCTATTTGGAAAAGCATTCGAATTTTGTTCATGGTTTGAGTACGCAAACTGGCACGATCGGGAAGCTTAGTGTAGGATTAAGTAGAGAGCTATGCTGAAGACCCTAAATCAATATTGGGTACTATAGGAGAATATTATCGGTAGAAATTATGAAAATTAAAGAGGATCTTCACAAAGGAGGTAAGAGTAACGCTGTCTCTATTGAAGAAATAATAGTAATGTTACCGATGATGGACAACCAGCATGAATATCACGAATTAGAAGAATTAGAAAGGGTGATATCATTAGTGAGCCACTTAAAGTTATGATCATACTGAAAGCTGTATGACAAGTGATTGCCAAGTCAGACAAAAATGAAATGCGTTTATCTGTATTCCATTTAGGACCTTCCCTTTCACCTTTTTTGAATTTATATAAAGTACTACAGAAATGATAAAGTTCATACTAAGGAGTGAACTTGCAAGATCGTTGAATGTGGACCAAACAATTTTGACCATTGATCCCAATTTTTTTATCGCATATTTAACCTTATATGTCAAGACTCTTTATGTAAGGGACAAGTTTAACATAAATTTCTTATCAATATTCTAATGCAGTAGTTACATGGGGAGGTCTGAGATAGGACTAAAGAATCAAAAGAGTTTGAAATATGTTTCGTTTCACTAGGACTTTTTAGGACAAACATATCATTTTTGGACAACAGAATCAAAAATATCAATTAATTTTTCATTCATTTGGGCAGGACTTCCTTACGACAAAAGTACTACGGTACCGGAAATGTTCTACTTAATTCTACTAACATTTTTACATGTCCTTATTAATTTTTCAGACAAAAATACGAAAAGTTAAGTTTTAAGTACCATTTTATTTGTTTCAACATTTTACACGTAGTTATGGGATATTTTTTGGACAAAAGTACCGGAAAAGTCCCACCTAATTTTTTGCAGAGGACTTTTTAAGAACAAAAGTATCGGAAATGTTTCACTCAATTATTTCTACATATTTATGAGTCCTATAAAATTTTTCAGACAAAAGTACTAGATAAGCTCCGTTTTCTTTTTCTTTCGACATTTTTTTAAGTGTTGATTCGATTTATGTTCCAAAAAAATAATGCTGAAGTAGGACTGAAGTCTCGGGAATGACCCACTCAATTATTTTTTAATTGTTGAATACTCTTAATAATTTTCCGGACAAAAATACTACATGAGTTCCCAGGTTAAGTTATAAGTGTCATTTTATTTGCTTGGAAATTTTGAAAGGGGCTGATGGGATTTATGTGCCAAACAAGTACTGTTGAAATAGGACTAAATTTCCAAAAGAGTTTAATATACTATTATATAAAAATTATTTGAGTCTTGTAAACATTTTAAAAGAATCAAGTGGGACTTTTCCGACTATTTTGTCATAAAAAAACTCTAAAGAAATGATGTGCTACTTTTCCGATAATTTTGTCCTAAAAAAGTCTTGATGAAACAGGACCTATTTTGAACTCTTTTGGTACATTGGTCCTATTTCAGTAGAACTTTTTTGGAACAAAAATCAAAAAATTCTGAAATAAATAAAATGAAACCTCTCCAGTACTTTTGTCCTAAAAATTATTTAGGGCGTGCAAAAATTTAAGAAAAATAACATTCAGTGGGACTTTTCCAGTACTTCTGTCCTAAAAAGTTCTGCATGCATAAACAAAATTAAGTGGGACTTTTTTGATACTTTTTCCTCTAATTGAACTTTTTAAGAAAAGTTGGTAATTATGTACTGATTCGTCACTATTATTTATTAGTAAAAACGAAACTAGGTGAAGTTTTAGAGGTAATATTTTTTCAAAGAAAATAAGGTAAAGGCACCTATTATGAAACATGTCCCAATTATGAAACAGTTTGATAAATAATTCATTTCATAAATAATTTTCAGTATCTTTTTGAGTACAAATTATTATATCAATAATTATGAAAGTTAGGCTTTTTATCTATATAAAAAACAAGTATGGTTCTGAAGTTTTAAACATTAAAAAATGATTTTAATTATGTAACTTCTGAACTCGGGAAAATTCACTGGCATTTATCCGAGTCAGAAGGCACATTTTCTTCATTTGGATACAACTTTGTTAATTAATTAGCTGTTTCATAATACGTACACCTTTCTCAACACGGTCCGTATTTATGAAACAGAGATACGTTTGCAACAAAATGAGTTTTTTATTATATTAATTTAGCTTATGTGATCAATTTTTAAATAAAATAATGAATCTTCAACTGGAATAACTGAATTTTAAACCAAATAGATGAATTTCCAACTAAAATGACGAATCTTTAACTGGAATGGTGGAATTTTCAATCAAAAAGATGATTATTCAACTATGAAAATTAATTTTCTACAAAAAATACAAATTTTAAACACAATATATGAATTTGCGAACAAGTTGTTGAATTTGCAACTGAAAATGATACATTTTAACCAATAGTTGAATTTTACAAAAAAAAGAACAATTTTCAACAAAAAATAGATAAGTTGAACGTTAAGTTGAACAAATTAATTTTTAACAACAAATAACGGACTTTGAATCAAACAGTTCAGTTTTCAACCAATGTGATGAGTTTTCAATTAAAATGATGAATCTTCAACTGGAATAGTTAAATTTTATACCAAAAATACAAAAAATCTTCACCAAATTTCTCAATTTTTAAATAAAAAAGATTAATTATCAATCAAAAAGTTGAATTTTCGTCCAAAAAAATATACATTATTAGCTAAAAAACAATAGTTGAATTTTCTGTTCAAAAAACTAATTTCTAACAAACAAACAAAAAAGAAATTTTAAACAAAATAGTTAAATTTTCAACTGTAGCTGTAATTAAATAATGTAACACAATTGAAATTTCAGCCAGAAAAGATTCTAATTTCAAATAAGAAACAGTAAAATTCAACCAAAGAAGACAAATTTTTGAGGATAGTTGAGTGTTCAATTAAAAAATACTTTTCAGTCAAAAGAGAAAACAAATTTAAAACAAACTATTGAGTTCTCAAGGAAAACTATGAGTTTTCAACCTTCTATTAAAATAACCTTATAATATTTTATATTATAATTTTCAACTTTCTACTAAGAAGGACGATTATTTAATGAAACATAATAGTTATTAAGTTAAGTACAATAAAAGAAATAAAATATAATTCACTTCGTTCACGAAAACTACCCTTCTTAGGTTAGGTTCGTCAATTTTAACAAAAACTTGTATGCAATTTATTTATTTCTATGAACTATTGAATTAAAAGTTAATTGTACTATTTAGTTCGATTTAATAAAGGAAATAATATAAAATAAGTCATATTAATATAAAAAACAACACATTTCTTTGCGGTTCCATAATAGGGACATGCATTATGGAACGCCCGTGGAAGAGTCCAGAAGCTGTTTTATGATAGATACATAAAGGTCGTTCCGCTTTTTCATAAATATAATAACTTTGCTTAGACTAAATTAAACTTTTAATAGGCGTTTCGTATTCAGAAAAGACCAGCGCATTCAATGATATACACATTTTTAAAATATATTCTACTATCATTTGAAAATTAATGAAAATCTCAAAACTCTCTCAAAATTTCTCTCATGATAGGTGAAAAAAAAATCTTGAGAAAAGTTAGAAAAAACATATGAAAAATTTTATCTACTGACGCTGCCCGGGATCCCAATGGAAATTTTTTTTAATCGATGTGGACTACTACTGGGATTTTGGTCTACATATCAAAAAATATTACTACAAATATAATCTTTTTACTTCCTTTGTTATCTCGACTGCATCTTATAGTCTTGCGTATTTATAGTAGGTATGAATCCAGTTTTTAAGTCCTTAGTAGATTCCCGACTCGAACCCTTTGTTTTAGAGAAACTTATGAATATTCATTCAGCTTAAAGTTTGAAGATGTTCTCGATCTTATGAACACTTCACATTACTTCCTATCCACATGATCCTTGACTCAATGGACACTTATGAGGGTATCTCAGGTTTCAGAATCTCATTATAGAAAAATTTTGCCAAACAGGAAACAATTGCACAAAATAAGGACCTTACAGAGAAAGGAAGGTAGATAAAAAACAATATTCACATGAAATACTACTGGTTAAAACTCTACACTTGTTATTTTTTTTAATTCCTGTGAACATGTTGACTAAATTTCAGTTTTCTAATTACAATTCTTTAGATCTAAGTAATTCATCATTCGAATTGTTTTTCAATGTCTATTCTCAAAATTAAAGACATTTGAAATAATATTCTTTCATCCAGTTTTATAGCTTTTTTTAAATATTTTAATTCTACAAGTTTTGTTTTTGCAGTCATTGTAGTATTAGAGATTGTAGTTTAAAAATTTTAAATAATCTTAATAAGCCAAGTATTCTATTTAAATGATCTTAGCATTAAAGCAGAGCTCGGAACTGCTCAAGCTTCAAAAAATAGTAAAATAGTAATGATACTTCTATCAAAAAGTAACTGAAAAGTAACAATAATGTGGCACAAAAGTAACCAAAAAGAAAAATTTTGGACCAAAAAAGACGAAGTTTCAACGAAAATTACGAATCTCCAACAAAAAAATTTATGTACAAGAAAGTAGTTCAACTTTTAACAAAATGGTTGAATTTTCCTGACAAAAAAAAATGAACTGTTATCGAAAAATTTAATAGTTGATGTGGCAACCGAAAAAGATTTTTATTTAATATCAAAAAGCAGTGGAATTCATTCAATAAGACAATTTTCCAACTAATAGGTTTTTTTTTGAGCCAAGAAGACGCATTTTTACAAAACAGTTGAATTTTCAACCAGTAAGTATGTATTTTTGACAAAAAAGTTATCTGTTAACCAAATAGTTGAATTTTCTACGAAAACAGGGGAATCTTCAATCAAGAACGACTACTATCTATTTCAAAAATCCTGGCCCCTCACTTTTTTTTATCCAAACTCGCACCAACAAAATCTCTGAAATGTCTAATAAAAAGCATCTGAAAGCTTAAAGTCTTCAAGGGTCCACTTTGACCTGTTCCCAGAAGGAGGGCGACGTAAGGAAAAATCGGATGAAATTCCCAGATATTCATTGAACATTCCGGAATGCAATGTATTTTTCAAAATGCTGAAATATGCAATAGTTTTCTTTTAACGGTGATTTATTTACAAACATTTTATCTCGAGAACGAATGAAGATAGGAAGCCGTTTAATAGCTCCAAATGTGCAGTTTTGCTATGCAATTGCATAGCAATAATTAAATTCATGATAAAATCATTCTCACACAAGAGTTGTCATTTTGAATATTTCTGACTCTAATCAGTTTGGGCGCGTGGCCAGCACAGCGGGATAAGTGGCAGCAAAAAAAGTGCATTTTCTTATTCTCTTCAAACCTATACGAATTCTCGAAAAACTTCCAAATTTTATTTTGAAATCTGAAAAAATGTTTAATTTGTTGAGAATGTTCTGAAATATTTCCAGACTGTAAATAATTTCTGAATTCTTTCAGAACTTTTACATATCTTTCAGAATTATTTGAATCGTTTCTAATGTGTTTTAAATCCTGCAAAATAAAAAAAGTGACTTTACATTTTTTACAGCCTTTTTCTAGAAATTGGAAAATCTTTTCAAATGTTTCATTTTTTAAATTTTATGTTTTAAAATGCATTACTTAAAATAAAAAATCATTTCAATTTACGTAGAGATGTCCGTGAGATTTGTTCATTCTCCTCAAACCTATCAAATATCTCAAAAAGTTTTCAAATTTTATTTTGATATCTAGAAAAATATATACTTTGCTTTCCGTGTTTTAGAATATTTTCAAGCTTTGAATAATTTTTTTATTTTTTCAGAAGAAAATGTAAAGTCAGTTTTTTATGATGCAGGATTTTAAAAAAGTTAAGAAACAATTCGAATAATTCTAAAAGATTTGTAAAAGTTCTGAAAAAATTCAAAAATGATTTACAGTCTGGAAATATTTCAAAAAAAGCTCAACAAATTATACGTTTTTTTAGAATTCAGAATGAAATTTGAAAGTTTCTTGAAAATTTGTATGGGTTTAAAGAGAATAAGAAAATTTTCTGCAGTATTTAAAGGCAATTACTTTCAATTTGCAGGAAACATTCAAATGATGTAAAAAGATATTTAGAAGTTCTGAAAATATTTTCGAAATAAGTTACATTGAAAATAAATTTTGCAAGTTTCTTGAGGATTCTTAAAGGTTTCATAACAATATAAAAATGTTGTAAAGATTCTTTGGAAAATTTTTAATAGTTTTTCATTTTGAAAAATTAGGCCTCCATGAATATTTATGATTGGGCAATTGGGTTTCGATTTTCTGAGGAACCGCTCTGTAAATGCATCTATAAGACGTTGAGACGACCCTGCTTCGTTCAACCACATCGGTTTTGGCCATTTGGCTTACTTGTGGAATTACTATTGTCATAGAAAGGGTACTTTTTGCTGCCAGGATTTTTGAAACAGATAGAAATTTTCAACAAAATTAGCACATTCCTAATCAGAAAGATGAATTTTCAAATAAGATTATGTATTTTCAAACAAAAGATTGACTTTCAATCAAGAAGTTCAATTTTCTACCAAAAAAGACAAATTTTCAACTAAAATGATGAATTTTAAATAACAAAATAAAGTTTTGATAAAAAGTGTTCAACTTTCAACCGAGTTCCAACCAAAGAAGATAAATTCTCATCGAAAAATATAATACATAGTTCGATATTTCATCAACAAAAATTTAAACTTTACATTAAAAACCAGCAATTTAGCTGAATTATTGTAAAGTGCCAAATATACTGAAAAATTTGAATTCTTACATTTTTCATAAGTCTTTCAATAATACGATAGTTGAGTTAATTCATTCCGTTGTCGGGCAAAAAATATAACCAAAAGTAACCTTTTCATGAAATAAGTCACTTTTTAGTAACCGCAGATCAAAAAAGTAACTAAGTTACTAAAAAGTAACCCGTCTTGGGCCCGGTTAAAGGCATTAGAGGCACATGAAGCCGTGAAAATTTGTTTCTAAATATTATGATCATTATACGAAGGATTAAAAAAGAATAGAAAGACAAGAGAAGGACAAGAGAAGGAAATAGCAAGGTTTAGCATTATTATCAAAATTAATCAAAAGGCTTTAGATCAAAGAAAAGAAGAAAAGTAAAGAATTCTTATGCGATTCTGGATTATTTTATACATAGCCAGATTTATTTAATTTCAAGTGACTTTAATTAATTAAGCATGCAAATTCGAGAGTAATTTCAACATGAGGATTCATAAGGTTCCCTTTTTGAAAGAAAGCATATTTTGAAAATAACAATTTTTTAGTATGTACAAAATGATGGTTATTGCAACTAAACAGTTGTTGACTCACCCACAAGTTGATTGAGATATTATGGGTACAAACAATAGTTCTCGGGAAGAAATATCTACTTGCACTTTGAAAAATTTCGATAGTTACTGATAGTCTCGCTTATATAAGAAAATACATTTTTCAATGAGAAAATGTGAACATGAAAAATTGCTCATTTAAAATTTTTTGTTTTCGACTGAACATTTTTTCTTATTGCTTCTTACCAAACTTTTGAAAATGATACGACTGTGATGAATGACAGCTTCTTTCCTTTGGAAAAAGATTCTCCACATCTTGACCTCGTTCAATTTTGATTTATAGATCATTTACTATCAAATATAGTTATTTGTTTATAAAATATTACGTTTATATAATTGTTTTGAATTATATGAACTATTCAATTTACTTTTCAAATTATATAAGCGCAAGTTGTATAGAATCTTTTTCCCGAGCAAATAAGATCTCATTCATTAAAACAGTATAATTTTCAAAAAAATGGTAAGAATTGAACGATAAAGAAAAGTTTGATCGAGAACCAATTTTTCAATCCGGGTAAAGTAAGAATCAAAAAGGGTAAGAGTTGTAGAGCAGATTTTTTGGTGGGAAGAAGCATATTTTGCTTCGAGTGTATCCGTCTGCAGACCCTAGGACCGTTAAGATGCCCATCCTCCTAATCCCCTTTTCTCTTCCTTGCGCAACGGAGTGTACG
This sequence comes from Andricus quercusramuli, assembly GCA_932178445.1. Taxonomy (NCBI): domain Eukaryota; kingdom Metazoa; phylum Arthropoda; class Insecta; order Hymenoptera; family Cynipidae; genus Andricus; species Andricus quercusramuli. The sequence continues at coordinate 27,243 of CAKNXH010000105.1, forward strand.
GCACCATATAGTCATTTTTTATAGGTTTATGTTTCCTGCGCCCGGGACCAAAGACCGTTATCGGAAGACATCCTGGATTCTCGCCCTTACGACCCGGTGCTTTGTAAACTCGCACGATTATACGCCAATGGACGTCCCGAGGAAGCGCGGAGACCGGGCGATTCCGATAAGTCTCCCGGAATGAGAAACGCGTCGTGTTTCCACTTCCGGATCACGTAGTCCATTCTGGAATCCGACGCTGCAGTCCGTCCAAGAAGGATCTTCTCTGAAGGGAAGGTGAAAAATTCTACCTTTGTGGAATATCCAAACGATTTCTTAGGGAAAGTAGAGACCGGGATCTGCATTACTGCACGGAGAAGCATTCTAATTAATTTTTAAATTAAGGATTGCTTCATGCACTTTTTATGAGGGGTACGTGAAAATAATTTCATTATAATACGCAGAAAGAAAAGAGTTTTTTTGCATAAAATCGAATGTTCGCATTTTTCGCAATTAAAAATTTATTTTTTAGGAAAAAAAATGATATCGGCCTCAAAAATGGTTTAGACCTCATAAGCTGATAATTTGCCTTCCTTATATGAGCGAACACTTGTGAAAAAATATTTCAAAAAATAAAAAAGTTGGCGTTTCCCAGAAAACCTGCTTTTGATCTTTTTAAAATTCAATTTAAAAAATTAGAAAAATTGTCTGGGAAATCCCACCTTTTTTATTTCTTAAAATACGATTTTCAAGTTTCTGCTAATATAAGGACAGCACCCTATCAGCTTTATGCAGTCAAAACCATTTTTGAGAGCGAACTCTTATTTTAATTTTTTTCTGGAGTCTGAACTCTTTTTTTATTTTTTTTTTTCGTATTTTCAGTTGTTTGTAAGAATCTACTGTCTAAAAAAATGGTGACGTGTTTTTTTTTTAAATTGACTTCAAAATTGAAATACTCGTAACTTTATGGATTTTTTTTTAAATCGGATAAATATGTGTCACCTGATTTGATATGGATTCGGTCATAAGATGTTTAGGATTCTGTTTATTCTCTGTCCACTATCTCTTCCCATATGTCCCACACCGAAAAAACGATATTCTACTATTAAGAGTGTCATATTCTTACACGCATATTCTTAGTAATATTCTTAATGAAGTAAGCAAAATTCTCAATTCAAGAGTATCTTCTAACCAAAGGACGAAATGCGCCTTGATCTGTCCAAACGTTTCTTTTAAGGTTTTGTGCGACGTGCTTTTCGATCAGTTTTTCGAATTCGTAATAAGTGAGAAGCTTGAAGAAATGCAACCAATTCTAAGGATAAACCGCGTGTGCACATCCATCTGCTTCTCTTTACAGAAAAAGTTAGAGCGAGAAAGGTCTGATGTGACAGTGAGGTTGAATAACGTTGTACCACACCGAGACATAACCTCTCTACATTATTTATATTCGTTGGCGTGTGACATCAAACTTTTCTCACCTTAACGTTCTCTGCGAAGGGAAAGAGATAGAGTGAGAGATGTGCACATGCGATTTATCCTCAGAATTGGTTGCATTTCTTCGAGCTCGTCACTTATTATACAATTACTGCGACAGATTTCGGATGCAACTATATTCTTAAACTTAGTGGGGAATTCTTACAATTAGACAAGCATATATATTCTTAAGGTAAGAGGGCCTCCATCGTACATTAAGAATATATTCTTGGCGCCTATTTAGGTTGCAAATATTCTTAAACTTAGTGGGAAATTATTGAAATTAGAATATCGTTTTTTCGGTGCATGTATGATAATAATTATTGTACGATTTACATATATTGGGACTTGAACCCACGACAGCGCGCCACTCCTGTATACATTTACAATAATCCGAGCACATTACCATATGGGCAATATTAACGAAACTGTACACTTTTGCAACTAAAATCATAAAAATTTTAATTGCATTTTTTTGCGTAGTACATATTTTTTACTTTAAAAGTACATTATTGACGAAAATGAGGCATTATTTTCAGTACAACCTTGTAAAAAAATTTATTATAGACACTTTTTCCCAAACATCACATTATATAATAATATTTTCATTGTGGAGCTGACCATTATGGAGCTGACATTTATAACTAAACTTACATTTTTTCTTGAATTTTTTAATTTCTACTTTTTTCCGCACATCGGCAGTTTGTGTCTGAACCGAGGTCTGAACTATAACTGTAAATAAACTCAAAATCACTTATAGACTTCATTTACTTTGAGCGGTTTATTGCATTTTGGAGCTGACCGGCTTTTTTGTACGGACTGTTTTGTAAACAAACCATCACAGCTGTCGAATGATTTCTAATGGGAAAAATTCCATCGAGCGTCAGTTAGATGGTTTGAGAGTCAATCTTTGAAATAATGGCGAGATTTAAAAATCGTGAAAAAGTATGATAAACAAAATTATTTGAAATATGATGTGATAAAGTTCATCGTTTTATTTAGAAACTTCAAAAGTAATTTCTGTAACATGCGCACTTAAAAATCAACTATATACTTGGATTGTTCAAATAATATAGACACTGGAAGGAAACATTAACTTGGTGAAATAAATTTGATGGATTTGCGCAAAATATTTTTATTTGGGACAATTACGGAGCTGACATTTTGGATATTTTTTACGCAATATAGTGTAAATATTTATTAAAAGGTACACTTATTTCGTGGTGACAAAGTGGATAAAGTTATTGTACGATACACTATTACAAGTATGAGACCTGGGGCCCCCACAACCCTGAACACACATTTTTTAAACGAAGTTACGCCACTGTATGTAATTAACGATTATTATTACCTAAAGCAATTATTATTTTTTGGTCTCGTGCAAATTTTTTAATGAAAATATAAAATTAAATATTCACATCAAATTTATTTATTTCACAGTGTCCATCATCTAAATTAATAGAAAAGAAAGCAAGGAGAATATTATTGATAAATTGATGAAAATTGATACCTTAATTTTAGAGTTAATACATCATATTTTTGTATAGTCAATCAAACCATTACATTTTTTATACCAAGTAACAATTTTTGACAAAAAAAAACCCGACATAAACTCAAGTGGTTCACAATTTTAAGTTTAATTTTCGAAGTTCAATGATTTTTGTTTTAAAAAACCGACTTCCGTTGAAAAATGCTGAAATACGCTATTATTGTTGAAATTTTGTAAATATTATTCAAAATTTAATGTTTTTTTTTTTATTAATAATAGCAATTTCAGGCGAAAAATACTATGTAACATAACATCTTGTTGAAAATCAAATGTTTTGTTATTTAAAATATCGGTTTACAGTATAAGGCGCCAATAAAGCCAACGATTCTTTTGAAAAATCCAAAAAAAGTTAACATAAACTTAAATTTTTCCAAAACGGTATATCTTCCTTTCAATATATATCGAAATTTCCGCTGAAATTCGCTAGCTTAATCTACAACAGTTCAAGAATTTTTTATCTTCTCTGGAATCTAATGATTTGTTTAGAAAAAATACCGATTTTCGGTGTAGAAAGACAAGTTAGGCTATAATCGTTAAAAATATGTGAATCTTCTTTGAAATGTTTAAAACATAATTTTTTTAAATTAAAAATATTCACTTCTGACGTAAAACACTAATATGGTTCAAAATTGTGTAAAACATTCTAAATCTCGTTCAAACTATAATGGTTTTAGTTCGAAAATCCCAATGCTAAGACAATCTAAAATAGTTCGAGCTTAGAAATTTTATTATTTCAAACAAAGATTTATTTAATAATAACAGTTTAAGGTGAAACACCAACACAATTCAAATTTGTGGAAGAATTGTAAATATTCTTTGAAGTCTAATAATTTTTTATTAAAAGTATCAATGATTTTCCACGCAAAACACTAATATAACAGAACAGAAAATTGTTTAGAATAGTAAATCTTACTTTTTTTTTTAATGCTAATTTCCAGCCAAAAACACTAACATAAAACATCTATAACAGTTTTGATCATTTATAAGATAATTTGAAAGTTTCAATTCAACCGCATAAGTGTATTTAAAAACACAAATGTTTATCAATTCGCAAAAGGTTTTCTATCATTGTTCGTATTGAGGATATTTTATGTCAACTTCAAAATTACTTAATTTTAAATTGATTTATAAAATTGACAAAATGGCTCATTAATTATTGCTACAGATTTTAGAAAAGAAACCGAAACGTCAATTCGTACTAAATTAAAATTATGACTTTTGCCTAAAGCGGATCAAAAAACACAAATATGAAAGTAACTACATTTAAATGAACAATTATGATATCAACTATTTTTTTCATTCCTTAGGCCTAGGTTTCCCTCCTAAAATTTGTTGCAATAATCAGTAGGCCTTTTTTCAATTTTATAAATCAAGTTGAAGATTAAGTGATTTTCAATTTTAATTTGAAAAATTCCGAATTTGAGATATGAAACAACTTAAAGTAATGAAAAGCCAATCAGGTTTTCAGCAACAACGATAGAGAGGTTTTTGAAACATATCGTTGCACCACTTTTTTTAGATAGGAAAATTGCGTCGATTACAGAAGAAATATTAGATCGTAGTACATTCTTAACTTTATTCCATTGGACAAGTTAAAGGTTAAGAAGATAGCCACAGAAGGTCAAATCTGCTGATTAGAACGTTTAGAGGGAGTAAAAATAGCAGGCAAAAAAGTAGCTGAGAATCTAAGAATGAAGTATGAGCGAACAATGAAAACGAACGCTGAGAGTTTTACTCTCGTGGCACTCTAAGAGTTTCCCAACGAGGTTATCGGGTCGCTTGGATAAGAAGATTATATTTTACGAAGTACACGCGAAAAGAATAGCAGCAAAAAAATTAGAGCACAACATTGGCGCCGTTCAGGGAAATCTTATGAAAACTTCCAGCTTATGTACAACTTCGGATTTAATGATTGAATTACGAGTTAAATTTAACTCACAACTGTGAAAATTATGACACCTTCGAACAAATTACTGCAATGTTCGTACCAAAGGAAGGAAAAGTTTCCAGACTTCATAACCTGAAATCCTGTAAAAGCATGAGAAATGGGATGATTTTTACGAAAATAGTGGAATGATTGGGGCACAAATTCTTTTAAATTGAATCCAAAATGAAACGCTTAAGATTTCAAGTCAAAATATATATTGCATTTTCAACAAAATTGTTGAATTTTGAACAAAAATACGGCTGCGAAGTACTCTGGACGTATTCACTGTAGGTGTATTGATTTGTGCCCATTTTATGAGCATTTTTCTTCCTCATAAGTATCAAATAAATTTGCTTTCTCATAGAGGGAGGTTGTCCCTAACAAAATGAACAAATTGATACTTTCAATATTTATCAAGTTTATGTTTCTGTCTCTCCGAAAATTTTATTTTCAGAAAATCAGAGGGCCCACCAAAATGTCAATTGCTGTGTTCTGTTACAATGAACAACTTTTCAACCTACGTTAGTTTTATATTTCAAATTAAAACCTGATAGAAGCAATGTAACTTTTCTCAAAACTTTCTGAGTAGCTATTGATTAATCATGAATGATGGTCTTCGAAAGTTCGTCAAAGGGTCAATCCACGCGTCTCGAAGACGCTAACAATATTGCATCAAATGCAGTACTGTTATATTCCTAATATAAAACAAATCTTATGATCAAGAAAACTAATTTTGTTGAAAAATTTGAATAACATATTGGTAGATTATGGTAGATCATGGAAAGTGCTTAATTTTAGGAATCGATGCGTCTCGAAAACGCAAACAAATATATTAGATACATTATAGTTGTTTTCTCAATATTAGAACAATTTTTCCTTGTATCAACAAGATAAACAACATATTTTTCAATTTTATAAATCGGAATTGATAGATCATAAGAGGTTATAGAAGATCCGTCAATAAGTCATTCGACGTGTCTTGAAGACGCAAACAAATATGTCAAATACAGCACTGTAGTATTCCGAATACGAACAAAGTTTTTCTCATATAAACAGAATACACAAATTTTTTTCAAACTTCATGAATCGATACTGGTCGGTCATAAAAGGTTCACCAATTGGTCAATCGGTGCGTCTCAAGGACGCGAACAAATACTGTACATGTAATATTGTCGTGTTTTGGATATGAAAAAAGTTTTTTTCATATAAACAGAATAAACCATCTCTTTGAAACATCATAAATCGGTACTTGTTGGTCATAAAAGGTTCATCAATAGGTCAATTTATGCGTCTCAATGACGCGAACAAGTACTCTTTATGTAATATTGTCGTATTTTTAATTTAAAAAAAATTTTCTTGCATAAACAGAATGAAACATTCTTTTTAAATTCATGAATAGATACTGGTGGGTGATAAAAGGTTTATCAATAGGTCAATAATAGTAGACCTTCAAATTAAAAAGCATGAACTCTCAACCAAAAATAGTTGAATTTTCTTATTGGGTTCTATCAATTCAGCTCAGATGTAAGCGAAAAAGCGAGAAAAAGGGGACATTTTTAAAAAAGGGGGAAGTTCAATTTAAAAAAAAAAGAAAAAGAGAAATTATTTACAAAGGAGTTAAGCCACATCGTAGCCTCTCATTTGGAACAATTTGAATTCCACCAAAAATTATCAAAAGTGAGGCAAACCGCCCCTGTGATTAGTCACAACAAATATGAAGTTCACACTCTTACCCCTTTCCAATGTTTCGGGGGGGGGGGGGGGGAGACACTGCTGTGATAAATCAAAGAAATAACGTCACTCACCACTAATGTCACTTGCAGCATTTCTGCGAATTTTTTGTGGACTGCACATTTTTCGGAATGAGAGTTGCCACAATGTGGCTTGCCGCAGTTTCGCCAACTTTTCCCGAATTTCACATTTTTCCGAATGAGAGATGCCAGAATGTGACTCGCCCCTAATGTGACTTTTCGGGATTTGGTATGATCCGGACCCGACTTTACCACCGAGATACAACCTTGTTGTTTGGACTCCTGAGATATAACCTTTCAATGTGCATGTACCGAGATAGAGCTATCGCCTGGACACACCAATTTATTCAAATTTGTGTTCAAAAATTAAATTGCAATTGAAATATAGTCAAAGGAAAGGAATTTCATAACATACTGAGTCACGTTTAAAATTGAGTGGAAAATACTAAAAACAAAGGGAGAAGAATTTTCTCTTGTGAATGAAAAATATGGCCTCAATTTGTACTCTTTGAAAAGTTGTTGGCCCCTTTTCGTGGCGCTTCTGGGGCTTAATGTATCCATATTATTCTTCGTCCGTGCAAAACACGGTTTGGACTCTCCTTCCTGGTTTTCTACGACGAATGAACAGACAAGGATAGATTAATAAGAGCAGCATCAATCTCCATCAGAGTTGAAGGCTCGATTACCCTTGAGAAACCACCTTGTATTTACTTCAGCTCATCCACCACACTTTTCACTTACGTTTAATATTGCAAAGCTTCCGAATTCTCCAATATTTCCTGACACAAATACTTCAATCTAAAAGCTAGAATCTTTCAATCAGTACGCATCTAGCGCGAATTTTATATTCATTTCTTTTCAATATCAAATGAACTAGCCTAATTTTTTTATAATGTTTTTTTTATATAATGATTCAAAAATATATTTAGTTGGTCATTGCTCACTTTGATGAATTTCATTCCCTCATTTCACAGTAACTAGTTTAAAACATTTTAGGAAATTTTGAATCTAGTCCAAAAGTAACATATCAGTCACGGAAGATCAAAAAACATTTGTATGTAAAAAAATATATGAAATTTTTTTTTTTAATAACTAATTTTTTTCATATTTTCTGACCTTCAACGGAATTGTATTAAGAATGTCAATTTAATTTGAGGAAAGTCGGGGAGGGATAATTTGGAAAAGTAGGGGAAGGGACTGGAAGTGAATGGGGGAGGAGACTTATGAGAGGAGGTGGGAAGTAAGAAAGAGGAGGGGAGTAGGAGAGGGAATGCAGGAAAGTGCGGCGAAGGGAGGAAAGGTATGGATAGTGGGCTGGGAGTAGGGTAAGTTAGGTGAGGGAAATAAGGGAAGTGAGTGGCGGGTAAGTAGAGGGAGTAAGAGAAGGAGGGGGAGGAAGATAAGTGGGTGAATAAGGGAAGTGAGGAAATTGATAAATTTGGTGTAGGGAAGTGAAGAAGGAGGAAGTTCGGGGAAGTGATGAGAGTAGAAGGAGAAGGAGGAGAGGGATAAGACAGGAAGTGAGGAAGGAAAAGTAGAGGCAGAAGAAGTAGGGGAAGGGAGCGGAGGTGAAGTCAGAGTAGGAGAAGTGAGTATGGTATGTAGGTAGGGGGTATGGTAGGGGGTGAATCATACAACTTAATTAACGTCTGAATAGGGTACGAAATTGATTTAAAATTCGATAAGAATTATGAAATTAAATGAAAAAATCGAGTTCTTGAAAGTGTTGAAGAGAATTTCCACTTGAGATAGTTGAATTCCGCGGAGTAGGAGATACGATATCGCAGAAGAGTTAACTCTTTTTATAAACTGAATTTGTGGAAGAATGCAATCGCGTAGATGATAGATAGAAGAAAAAGTATTCTTTGTTGCCAATCAGTTTGCTTGTGGCATTCCACTTCGAATTCGCGGATATTAGACGATAAGCGAAAGATTGGGAAGAGCTGCGACTTGCGTTCGACTCAATCTAAACTTCAGTCTAAGTTATTTTCGCTTTCTTACTTCTGTCAATTTCTCATCGTGGATCTTCACTTTTTAACCTCTTTGGATCGCAAGTGCCTTGAAATTCCGGTAAAGAAACCTCCAACGAATTTTTCATTTTATTTTTTTATTATCTCACCATTACTTAACAAAAAAATGTTCTTGAAGAAAATTATGCTCCACTTCTCGATTTAACGTATATTATGTTGATTTATTTTATAAAGCAAAACAATCATTTTCTACTCTGAAAAAGCACATTAGCCTAATTTGCACCTCTTCAGTCAACAAATTTTTCGCAAAAAATTTTTTGTCTTTCTTATTGATTTTTTATTCTTTTTTTTTATTTTCTCAGGAAATGCATGTATTAAATTAGCATACATGTAGAATGATTTCCTTTTACTTTACCATTATTTTATATCATTCAACGAAAACTTTTGAACTCATTTTTATGGAAAATAGTAATTTCATCTTACTTATTTCACATCTCTCGAGATGAATTTGATATACAGTGGAGACATAATTTTGATTAAATTATTTACATTAATATTGAGAAAATAAAAACAACAAAAAATCAATAAAAAAGACGAAACTCAAAAATCACATCCGATTTTGAACTTTTTTGTTGCAAAATTTTTTGACTAAAAAGGTATAACTTAGGCAAACAAGAAACATTTTTTATCAATTTAGATAAATTCTCAATAAAAAAAATGGATTTGAAAAAGTCAAACTTTCTAGAAAACATTTGACTTTTAAACCAGAAATGACGCATTTTCAAAAAAGAAATTTTTCAAAAGAAATTAATCAAATTGACTTTTGAAATCCAAAATATGAATTTTCAAGTGAACAGTTGAATTTTTCAAATTCAAAACAGTTAAATTTTCAGTCCAAAAATATGAATTTTAACCCGTGGAAGGCACACTTCTTTCACGAACTCTCTACAGGCAGACTGGTGCGACTCGGGATTTTCCGTTTTTGAAGTTCGTTATCACCAAGAAAATAATAGATAATTTGAAAAGTGAACATGCCTTCCATGTGAAATTTGAATGCATTTCCTTTTGAATTCTACAAAATTGAAATTTTCTTTGGTGCGAATTCGCACCAGTGTGCCTTCTACGGATTGAATCAAGTATGTTAATTTTACCAAAATAGTTCAGTTTTGAACCCCAAAAAGATGCATTTTCCACAAAGAAGATTGATTTTCTAAACAAAAAAAAATTACAACCAAATGGTTCAATTTAAAAAAATTAGCTTTAAAAAATAATAATTTTCAATCAATAAGATGAATCTTCAATGAAGAAATAAATTTTCTACAATCCAGTTCAACATTCAATCAAGTAGTTCAACTTTTAACCAGGTGATTGAATTTTCAACTAATAAAGATGAATTCTCAAAAAACAATATTGAAGTTAATACTTCAACGAAACAAGATTTTAATTTTGAATAGAAACATGAATTTAACCAAAAAAGACGAATTTTCAACAAAAATGTTGAATCCTCAACCAAAACCGTTCAGTTTTCAACCAAGTAGTTCCACTTTTAACCAATAGAGATGAATTTCCAAACCAAAGAGACAAATTTGCATGTAAATTGTGAAATTTTAAAGCCAAAAAGCTGAACTTTCTACAAACAGTCAAATTTGAAATCCAAAAGTATGAATAGTCAATCAAAATGAATGACTTTTTAACAAAATAGTTGAATTTTCAACAAAATTATTCAAATTTCAATTTGAAAGGATGAATTATGAACCGTAAGTTTCCACTTAAGAAGAATGCACTTTTCAACAAAGAAAAATAAGTTCTCCAATAAAAAGAGGAATGTTTAACGAAACAGTCGCATTTTCGATCGAAAAATATGAATTCATAACGAAAAATGTATTAGTTGATATTTCAACCAAAAAGATGTTAACTTTCAATCAAACAGTTGAACTTTCTACCCAAAGTAGTATAATTGTTACCGAATTGTTGAATCTTCGACAAAAACAGATCAATTTTCAACCAAGAAAGATCACTTCTTCACCAATATATAAATTTTCAACCAAAAAGGAAGACTTTTCAACAAATTTGTTGAATTTTCAAACAAAATAATCAAATTTTCAACCAAATAATAATACTTTTTAACCAAAAAGATTACTTATAAGCCAGAAATACAATAGTAGAATTCTTAGATAAAAATAATTATCTTTCGATCAAAAATATTTGAATTTTCTTAATGGGTTTTATTAATTCAGTTCGCATTTAAGCGAAAACGAGAAAAAGGAGAAGTTTCTTGAAAATAGAGGAAAGAGTGTAAAGTCCGGAACAATCTTCAATCACATATAGTCTAAGTAAAAGTCAAATATTATATAAATTGTTATTTAGGAATGAAACATATATATGATCCACCAAAAAAGGCATGAGTAGATGAAATATTGTAGAACATTACATTTTTAATATTGAAGAAAAATTTGCTGTACATCCAGAACGATTTTTTACTTTTGTTTACGAGAATTTTTTTTTACTCCGAACTTTAAGAAGGTAAAGTTCTTTGATAAAAAGTCTTTTAGGTTTTCCGCAGCAGACGTCATATCGAAAAGGGAGCTTTCATCGAGATGTATTACACGAAGCTCGTTTGGCAGATAGAAGGGAGAAAGATGGCAAGTAAAAGGAAGTAAAAGTCTCTCCAATTTCTTCTATGTCTTCCATCGCTGAATTCTAGACTCGGAAACCGCGAAGTCTGGATGGATCGATGGATAATTGCTTCACTGGCGTAGATCCAATGAATTTCTTTATGAACGCGGAAATTCGTATCTTATGGCCAATAACGAGTACCCTAACTCTATCCCTGCACGAAAAAAATTACCGGAAACTATCATTTTCAGGCGTAAATTCTTCAAATGAGGAAAGGCATTAAGAAAATAAAATTCTTAATTAAGTAATGTTGGTTTGAAATTTATTTAATAAATTTCATTTATAATATGCTCTGAAGCATTGCTGACATGCCGAATTTCAATTTTAAAATTGTAGGCTTACAATTCGAAATATAATTTTAGAATCTTAAATGATTCCCACTACTAAAACTTGTTAACTTAACAGGCTCCCCAAAAAATTTGTCAAGTTTTGTATTTCCGAAGATACAGTTTTGAAAGCTGTAATAAAATTTGGCCAATTTTTAGTCAACTAATCTGCCAGTACGATTTTGAAGTTAATTAAAATTGCCTCCATTATGATGTTACAAATGTGGAATATTTCTAAAAAATAGGGTCTAAAACTGCAAGTCCCAAAAAGACCCAAAAATAATATCGCAAGCACGAAGCCGCAATGATCAAATCCGTAAGGCCCTTTTTGAGCATCAATCAGGAAATACAAAAACGTAAGACCCCAAATATAAGGCGCAAATCATAGCCGGGGCTACAAACCCCTGAAAGTATGAAATTATTTGTAAGTAACAAGATGCGGAAAAATTTGTAAATGAAAATTATCTACACTTTTATGCTACAAAAATTCATTATGAAATAAAATCGAAAAAAATTTATAATAATACTCATCGTAATAATCCATCCAAGAAACCAGATATTTTGCAATTTCCAAAAAAAATTGTTAATTTTTCCGGCCAATTTAAAAGAGTTCAGAAGTTTTGAGTGATTTCAAACGATTTTTAAGGATTTCAAGAGATTTCTAAACATTTTAAAAGATTTCAAAGTTTTCTAATATGGAACAGGAAAGTTTGAAAAAGAATTACAATTCTGAATTTGAAAAGGGATTTTTTTTTAAATTCTCTTACTCTAAATCAGGATTAAAATTATTTTCAAAAATTCCCGTTCTATGCATAAAATGACCTATTCCAAGTCAGAATTATAATTATTCACGGAAACTCCCTGTCCTCATGCAAAAATTATCATTATTAACGAAATTTCCTATTCTAAAGTAGACCTAAAGTGAAAACTATAAATCCTAACGAAAATTCAGAGCTTCTCTGAATTTCCTAACATTTTTTTGAGAAATTCAGAGAATATCAGAATTATAATTGTTTCAGAAAATTCCCTGTCCCAAAGTGAAAATTCCCATTTTTTGCTGAAACTGAGAAAACAGAGAGAAACAGTTTACCCAAAGAACTCTCCCGAGTCGAAATTTAGGCCCTACTTTGAACCTGTAACTCCTACCTCAGTAGGCGCTGGGAGCAGTAAGTAGGTTCTATATAAGGAGCGACTAAAATGTAATTTAAACCCTTCTCTGACCTAATCGGCCGTTTTCCGCATTTAGCGTCAAAGTAGGTTCTGTACTCAATGCACATTATACCCTCTTTTGAGACTCCAACTACTACTTGTAGAACTTGTGGCATCAAAGCAGGTTCTCTATCATCTCACACCAATATGGATGGATAAAAATAACATTTGTTTTTTCATCAGGAAAAATAAAATAATATCTGTGATTGAAATATCAACGATATTCGAAATTATTTCATAGATATATTATTCATAATATTTTTTAATTATGTCGCTAGATAGTACACCGAAAAATCCGCAAGTACTGAGGATGGAACTCGAGTTTGCACGCACTCAGTTGATTTACCAAACAAACGCTTAACGCTCTAACCGATTCACCTAACGGAGCGCGTTAGGATTTTTTTGGATAAAAATCATTCGCACTTGACAATACTTCAAGGTCCAAAATATTTTTGAATACGAAACAATTATTTGAATAATGACTTATTTCAAACTTTTTGTGCCGTCAAATATTTGAAACCATTCTTGTAGAGTTTAATATAAATTTTTTCTGCATTCTAGAAGTAGCCACCGTTATACGCTTCACATGGACTTGAGGCTCAATATTTAAATTTGATTCAGTATAACTTATGATTTAAACAAATACAATGTCAAAAGTGGCGATTTTAACAACAATATTCTTTATGTCTTCATTAAGCAAAGACTTTAAAAACCTCGTATGGCAGCATAATTATTGCAATTACCCATTTAGTTTTTCATTACATATTTGGTTTAAGATTCCACCTAATATTCATCAGGAAATAAGTTAATACTGATAATTACATCACTGGTTTGATAACGAAGTGTATCGTCGTCCCCCGAAATTCGAGATCAGTAGTCAATTATTTTGCAAACATTTGGCTTTTCTTATTTTCGAACAAATATTATAAAAAAATTAAAACAGTAAACATTTTCTCGCTGAAAAAAATGATTTTTCCCACTGAATCAAATAGTGGACACGTAATTAGTAATATTTCTCCAAGAAAATGTTTCAAAAACTCTCAATTGTTATTGTTTAGTAACAAACATAATTAAATGATTGAAAAAGTGGTACTTTTCCTTGGAAAAAAACTGATTTTTTCAAACGAAATCATGTTGCAAATAAATTAACCGTAATGCTCTGATAAAAGTGTAAGAACAATCAGTAAATTTGAATTATTATAATTATTTAACATATATATTTCAATATATTCTTTAATTTTCGAAATTTATTTATAATATTTGTTGCCAGCGATATAAAATATTCCATTCTTATAATTGGTTGTGATTCTCATCACTTTGAAACCAATTATAAATTAATTTGATGATATAAATAAATACCTGCATGACTGTCAATAATGCACATCATTCACATACAAATTTTCAGCATTTTCAGTTAAGAGAAAATATTTGTCAAAGTATAGTCTTCAGTTCGAACATTTGAGTCCAAAAAGATTCAAAGTAGATTCAGAGAGGTATTACAGCGTCAAAGTAGGTTCTTGAATATGAAGACCGTAGTATCTAAAGTCTCAAAGCAGGGGCTGTAGGTTTGAATAGCACCGAAGCAGGTTCGAATAAGGAGCTGCAGGTTCAAAGTAGGGTCTAAATTTCGACTCGGGTTTCCGGGTATGTTCAAGAGATTGAAGTTTTTACGCGTAGCCTTTGGGGCCATTTACAAAATACAAGTTTTTACACAAAGCGCATTTCCTAACTCATCTAATTACTCATAGACACTTGAAGGGTGACAGATCATAAAGAGGTAAAGGACATTTTTCCGAAAACTTTTTTTTTGTACGGGAAATTGTTATAAAATCCAATACACATACTGATCAAAGAATTTGTTCGAAATCGCATTTTTTATGTTAGAAATAAAAAATTAGTTGCTCAAAAAGAGGTAAGGGACCTCAGACATTAAGACAATAAAAGTTAAGGGACCTCAAACGTTAAGACTGTTTCCTATTCATATTCCTGTTCCCAAACTTATTGTAATACCTAAAATAAATATATGTTTCACGTTTGAGCAACAAAATCCATTTAAACTTTTTTTTTTTTTAATTCAAAGTTAAATGTTTTATTGCGATTTGAAGCCAAATTTCAGATGCGATAAAATTATAACCTCAAAAATGAAACCTAATTTTCTCAAAACTGAATCTCCTTTTTTCATCAAACTTTTTCCCCTGTATTCAACAACTCAACATGTCCGGAACACATTTTTTTTTTCATATAAATTATTCCATTTTTTATCACTGTCCAAAGACTACTAGGACCGTGTTATAAAAAAATGTCAACACGATTTTGTTAACTTTGTGCTATTCTACCTCATAACTGGTAAGTTATATGTTATCAAACTTTTTTGCTATCGATTCAGGAATGCGTCAGCTCGGAAGCGTATCTTTGTTTTTCGTTTTAATTGCGAATTCGATTTTACAGAATATTTTTTTCCTCTCCTGTAAAATTGCCATTTTGTCCCTTAACTCCTTATGATCTGCCACCCTTCACTTGTTTCCGGCTACTTATAGCAAATAGCACTACTAATGCAACGCATTATGCTTCATTATACAGTAGATGAAATTCACAGCTGCGACAGAGTATCTCCAATTGTTTGTGTTTCGGACAAATGTTCGAGCATCAAACTCATCCCCATTGAATCTCAATTATCCCCACTGTGGTAAATTCAATTATTCCGTGCAGAAAATTCATCGCAGTTGGAATTTGAGAATCCGCATCTCTGAAGTGAAAGCAAGTCTTGGTGCTTTGATCGACGCGAGTTATCGGGTCTTGTCTTCCTCAAAACTGTGCATATTCTCGGGCGTGTTTCACACGGAGTCGACTCATCTCTCGATTAATATCGGAGAGAATCTCGGCACTATCGTGAGGACACTATGAGTAGAGAACATAACGATGTAATGTTACTTGCTCGCAACTAACGAAGTTACTACTCGAAACCTCGGCAGTAATGGCTTCGTCTAAATAACAATGCCTTCATGAAAATTCAATTCCACCCGTCGGGAAGCAAACTAATTATCGATGGACTGCCGTGACATAGAAATTTCATTTTCTACAAGACTGGACAACAAAAAGTCGAACTAATCTGGTTAAATGCATTGAGGTATTCATGAAAATTCCCAGGGAAAATTGCTCTGAACTGAAGTAATTTTCAGTTCTTAATCAAATATGTACGTTTAGGGGCCGTTTATAAATAAGTTAAAGTTTTTCCCTAAACTCTTCACATTGTTAGGGTCCGTAAGTTATGATACAGCTCCCCCCCCCCTCTATCACACGTAATTTTTGCCGACTAAATATTTTCGTAAATTTGTTTCTTATTGTTTCTTATGAATAAACAAAGAGTTCAACTTTCAACAAAGTACTTGGATTTTCAACTAAAAGAGATGAACTTTCTACAAAAAATTCAATTGTTGATATTTTAACAAAGGAAAGATTTTTATTTCAAACCAAAGACAGTTAAATTGAAGGAAAAAAGACGCATTTTTAAGAAAATAATTGAATCCTCAATCAAAAAAGATTTTTCCGTCATAAAAAAAACTGCATCCGAAATGTTGAATCCTCAAGCCAAAAAGACGAGATTTCAACAAGACGGTTTAGTTTCCAAATAAAATTCGTTTAGTTAATTAAAAAACAATACATATATTCCTTTAAATGCTTCGAAAAGTTCAAATCCTCAAAATTTATTTTGATATTCCGTACAGAATACTGACAACTTGAATATCTTTCCGTGACAGATTCCCTAAAATCCTATGGAATACGTAGAAATACCAAGAAGTCCTTTAATATTTCATGCCGTTTTATCTACTCTCTAAAGTTCTCTAGGAATTCTTTGAAATTTCCTAAAATTCCTTGAAATTTTTGGAATCCTTTGATATTCTTCCAAAATCCCTTAAAAACTTTGAAATCTCGCAATTTCGTGGAATCGTGTAAAATACCAGGAAATACACTTGAAAGATTTTGAAATCCCGTGAATTATATTGAAATTCTTAATATCTCTTCAAATTTCCTCAAGAATTTTATAAATTCGGAAATCCTTTGAAATTTTAAAAATCTCTTGAAATTTTGATTTTTGAGATGCCGGATGTGTTATTTAAGCCAATCAGCCAAGACGTTTGAGAATATGTTTGAAGGCAAAGTGAAAAAGAAGTTGCATTAGCGACCGACTTGGAAAAATAGTAGCATTAGTGTAATTTTTTTTTCAAAATGGTAGCAAAATATTTGCATCTTTACACAAAATAACAAATAGTGTCAATAGTGGCATGATTATGAGCTCTAACGTTTGTAGAATTCGTTGGTTCAAAAAGACAACAATTTTTTCATAGAAGCATTGAATTAAACAATTGATTAAAACATCTATACATAAAGAATTAACTTTCAAAATTGATTAAATTAAACAAGTTGTGGAAACTTGAAGAATTTAATTTTAAAAAACCAAATTTAAAATTTTAGTTGGCCAGATATTTTAAAAAGTAATAATCTTGCTAAGTTTTAATGATAAATGTTTCCATAAAAGACAGGTACTTGAAGCCAGGGTCAATTAAACTTGAATTATCTCTCAGGGGCCATTCAAAAAATAAGTAACGCTTTTTCTTCTGAAAATTCTGGCGCCCCCCCCCCGCTACGTAACACCTTTTTTATATAGTTAGGGTATGTAAATTTAAGATTATCATAGCGCTCGAGGTGATACACACACCCCTTAAAGCGTTACGTACGTATTGAACAGCCCTCTGTAGATATAGTTGTATTTTTGATTTAAAAATTTTGTTTTTCGGGTTCATACTGAATTCACCTATACCAAAATTAGGATAAACGTTAGGATGGCCCAACAAAAAATATTTGTTTAGCTCCCTTATCCCCCTATTTTCTTTCATTTAGTGTTAAAAAATTGCGTAATTTTTTATAAATTAAAAAAATATTGAACCCTTAGGCTTAGGCCCTTAGACGCTAGAAAGTGTCAATTAAATTTGTGTGTTTTAAACTGGCAAGTGGCTTCCGTAAAGGCAACAACTATGACGATAAAATGATGGAAGGCATCACTGAAAATAATTTTACTTTAATTTTATTCAGAATACTATCCTCAGGAGTGAAAAAATCGTCTCTATAGGAGGTGAACAATTTTTAATGTGCTTTTTTCATATAATTCATATATTTTTGATTTTTCATGATTAGGAAGGACCTTATAAAAGTTAAAATATGTGGCATTGGTGAAAAATCACGTTTAAGCTTTAAAAAAACCGTTCTAACTGAAAAATATCGTGATGATATTTTTGCTTCTTCCACAGTTCTACACATAATTTCTCATTATAAAAGTCCAAGGATGACTTCAGAAATATTATCTTAATATTTCAGAGTCTTTAAAAATAATTTTAAACCAACTTTATTTTTTGTTTGAGACTTCAAACCTCCCTTAATAAAAAAAGGTAAAACACCGCCTTTTTGCGAAAAGTGTGTAACTGTTTTAATAGGATGTCAGAAAATGACGCTGGGATTTATTGAAACTTTGTATCCCCTCATTAAAACTAAGTTATTACCCTTAGAAAGAAATAACTACGCTCTGTGAAGAAAAAAAGTCATATTCTGTTTATTTTTAATTTTCAGACTCAACTCATCAGATACTTAGGGTTTTATGTAAGCCTGCGTCACAACTTAGACATACAAAGCGCATTATATAATTTTAATTCTAGGGTGTCATAGATTAATTTTAAATCCTGCGGACTTAGAAATGAAAAAAAATAAATAAATTTCTGTCATTTAAAGAGAGTTATTTTTTTCTTCTAATAATAGTACTATAGTTCTTATTAGTTTTTGTTCCAAGATATTGCTTTTCAATATGACTCCCAGACTCATTTTATGATATTCTTGCGAAAAAGTTAATCACTTTACGCCAAAAAAGGTATTTCACCATTTTTGCATTAAGGGTGGCTTAAACTTTTAAAGGTGTTTTTCTTATAATGGCGCACATTGAATTTTTATCACTTCATTTTTAACCATTCAAGGCCAACAATATCTAAGGTATATGAAAAAAGCACGTTAAAAAAATGTCAACCCCCTATATAAAGTGGTATTTCCACATCGGCGGGTAGTATTCTGAATAGAATTAGAATACAATTATTTTCTGTGACGTCTGCCATTAGTTTATTTGATAATTATGCTTTCACGTAAGTCATTTGTCAATTTTACATATAAATATAATAACTCTTTTAAGAGTTTCAAGGCCTTGGACCACGGGTTAAACTTTTGTTTTTCAATTTATAAAAAACTGCAGTTTTTTTTGTATACCAAATGAAAGGAAATAGGAGGGTGAATGAACAACAAAAAATTTTCTTGGGCCACCCCAATATAGATGAAACAGAAAGGTTCATGAGAAGGGAAATAAATTTCATTTCATGTTTAATTCTGAGTTCTTGATATCAATAACGTCCCTTCAAAATTGCACTTGTGAGAATGAAATAGAAAACTGCATTGTATATAGCCAACATTCAGCAACTGTGCGGGCATTTAGCATCGACGCTACCCAAGACCCTGTTAACCATTAAGGGATGGGAATGTCAATAGTACTGAGGGGAGTTTCCAAGAAATGCCAGAAGAGCTTCTCCTTTCTCTTCTTTTTAGCCGGAGTCGCCGGAGGTTGACGGACGTTTCCTTAATTGCATTTTTATGCTTGTCCGGATTTCCGGACCAATTTCTATTACTTTCCAGACGACGTATAGGTACGCATTTATAGTCGAGCAGGATTGAGTTCCAACGATTCCTAATTGAGACTGAGAGGATGAAAGACTCAGCAAAAATTGGAAAAATAAGGATTTATAATAAAATATTCTTTTTACAAATTTTGGACATGATTACACTGGTATGCAAATTTCAACTTTCGGTCTGCTAATAGGAAGTAACTAGGTGTTTTCGATGGATTTTCGCACGCTCAACACGAATCTGGGGTCACAAGTTATCCATCATGTGTAGTTTTTGAGAAAACGGGGATTGAACCCCCCCAGAAAAGGCGTTTCAGGCCATTTTTGGATAACCGTGGGGACTAAATCCGGATTCCTAAGACCGTCAAAGATGTCTCGAATTGAAGCTTGTCAATTCCCTTTTCCACCCCAATAAACCAAAATTTAATCGTATTCCATTTACTACCTAAGGTTCTCTAGAAATTCTTTGAAATTCACTAAAATATCTTTAAATGTTTTGATACTTCTCAAAATTCCTTGAAACTGTTTAAATCTCTTAAATTTTGAAAATTTATATGAATGTATGGTAAAATCCCTACACATTCCTTAAAATAGTTTGAGAGCCCTTGAATCATCTTGAAATTTCTAATATCTCTTCAAATATCTTCAAAAGTTTTGTAAACTTGAAAATTCCATGAAATCGTTAATGATCGCTAGAATTTACTGAAATCTATTGAAAATTCTTGAATTAGGTTGAAATCCTCTGAAGTCCCCGAAAGTTTTCACAATTTTGTGAAATCCCTTGAAATCTATAGATATAGAAATACTTCATATGATCTTATGGAATATTTCAATTTCCTTTGGAATTTCATTAATCCCTCAAATATTGTAAAATTCTTTGAGATCTTCGAAATATTTCAAATCTCCTGAAAGCTTGAGAAATCATTCGAATTCCTGAATGAAGAAATCCCTAGAAATTTAAAAAAATTATCTTCAACATCTTGAAATCTTTGACTTCTTTCAAAATTCTCTTAAAATGTTTAAACCATATAAATACTCTGTAACCCCATAAAATTCGTACAACTGCCCAGAAGTATCGTTAAATTTTATTCCATTCCATTCACTACCTAAAGTTCTGTAAAATTTTGAAAACTTTGTAATTCCTTGAAATCTTAAAAATCTTAAAATGTTTGGAAATTTTGATAATTGAGCTGGCGGATATTTTATTTGACGGAATGAGCGACTTAGTATTCAAATATTTTCAAAGGCAAAGTAAGAAAATATTTGCATTAGCAAGCAATTGTTTTTCGACGTTCATTCGCGTTTATATAAAAGCACCAGTTATTTGCACTCTAAAATGTGAAGCTAATTTAATTAATTTACGGAACATATAATTGCACTGGATGAACAGTATATAATTTATATGTAAGAACAGTATTAGTATGCAATAAATATAAAAAAGCTCAAGATGTGTATAATCTGCAATAGCAGCATATTTGCGTGACAAGGGTCGAAAGGCAAAGATTTCATGAGAGTGAAGTTAGCTGCCCGAGCGAAGCGAGGGGTGATATCACACATCGAAAGTCGAATTTCCGATTGAGGTATAATGAAAAATAAATTTGAAGTTTCAATTCTCTTGAAGTAATCTAGCACTTTAAAAATTTTCTGAAAAATTGTTATTATGACTTCTCAGCATTGTCTAATATGCAGAAGAGGATGCTGCGATCTTTCTGTTGAATTATTTGACAAGTACATCCCTGCAAAATTATTTTTGAAGTTGAAAATTCCATAAAACTAAGAAACGACTTGTTTTCAAACTTGAAAGTCGACAAACTGCAACCCCTTGCCTCCCCATTGAAAAAGCTTCACTATTCCCGAGGATAAGTGTCTTCACTTACTATTCGAACTGTCCCGGAGCAACGGCCATTCGTTTCATCGACTGGGTCGGATTTATTGCAATTTTATGCGGTATCACGATGAAGTCCGACCTGAAAGTTTCATCGAGAAGGGCGGTTCTGTTAGTGTACTTCTCAGATGAAAGGAAAAGATCAAGAGATAGGAAAAGAAAAAGAAAAAAGGCGACCTGCTATCGAGAGTCAATAGCCCGCTTAGCCTCTTTCCTTGACACGGCCCCAAAAAGAAATTCAAAGCAAGAATAGAATATCGGATAACCTCTCGATACTGTGCCGGATTTCGGTTAGAAAAACTTCGAATAAAAATCTAAAGCTATATAAACGAAGGGAGAGTATCTTTCTCTGTTGTATTCATAAAAAGGATCCTTAGAAAAATGGATAGTCAGATATTCAGATCTTCAACATTCTAAAAAAATAGTTTCTTCAGATACTTTTGGTTGATAGAATTGCTGAACAATTTCAATTTCGAAATTGCAGGACTTTTATAAGTATTTTTCAGCACAGTTTAAAAAAATCCATACCTCACCCTCACAGGTAATATTACTAATTTTGAATTCTGAGTAGGTACATACAATTTCAATTCCTTTCAGGTATAAGATTGATTTAAACTTTGAAATGTTTGTAATTATAATTATTTTCAGATGCGAAAACGACAAAATTCTAATTCTCTTTCAATTCAAAAACGATATAAATTTGAATAATTAGCTGTAAATTTGAGATCGGCTATTTCTACATTGTTTGTATTGATAATTTCATGGTGCTGATTTGGTGAGCAATTTGCTTCCTCATTATAAATAATTAGCAAATACATTTGCTTTATCAGAGAGGAAGTTAAAACACAAAAATACAAATAGATCTATCGAAAGTTCTTAACTCAAGAAGTCATTTTCTATTCTTGCGTCAACTTTGAATTATGTAAATGAAATAAGTTTTATTAAAAAGAACAAATTTTTCAAATATTATAGAATGGTAAATAAAAATTTTATATAATATTTTTTCGAAACCTTTTGGTCTGTTGTAAGATATTATACTCTCTAAATCTGAATTAGTGAAAATTTCACTAATTAAATTAGTAAATGTATGATTCACTAACAAAATAGTAATATTTTGAGGTTTGACTTTTAAAATATTAAGTATTTTACTGATAAATTAGTATAAGTTTTACTAATATCAATTAGTAAACATGATTCAATATTATTTAGTTTTACTAATTCAATAGTAACCTAGCGCGATCACTAACGAATAAGTGAACTATAATGATTTCGACCAATTGTGTCAGAAGTGTCAGAAGCGAATGGAAGCGATCTCCAATTGTTGAATTGTGGTGAATTAATTTATCAATCAAAGGATTTATACTGATGTTGTTGAGTAAGTACATAATGATCAACTATATTATATATTATTATAATCAATAAATTGTAATATTATAACTATTCTAATATATAATTCCATTTTTAGGCTAGGTTAATCAAAACAACAATCAAAGAGTTGGTTGAGGAGTTGTGCGAGGACAGAGATATCTCCATAGATGAAGATTCTGCAAAAATTTTGATAGGTATGAAAACATTATTATCAACAAAGTTTTAGAACGCTCTTATCAGGGTTTTGACACTGAATGTCGATTTTAACATTCGCAAGGTCATTTACAGGGTGGTTTGTTTTTTAATCCGGAATGCAACCCATTTTTAGAAGAAAAATCTATCTAATCACTTGAAATATCTCAAATTTTATATTGTTTGATGATATAATGCAATTTAAAATAATCTTTCTATCTTTTATCTTCTTTGAAAAATTATTCACGAATTCAAAGTAAGTTCGATTCCAACTTGTTTTTTTAATGTTAAGTTCAGTTATTAACTTTTTAAATTAATTTGGAGAGAGCTAAATTTGAAGTTTGACAACTACAATTTTAATTGCATTATTTAAGAAAAAAAAATTATTTGAAAGTGAAATTTTTGAATTTTGATGCATAAATAAAAATGGAACACTTACTGGTTTAGAAAAACTTCAAATAATTTCAAGAGGCACTTTAAATTATTCCAAGAATTGTGAAAGCTTTCATAAGAATAGCAACTTTTTCTTAAGATTCCTAGCAAAATTCAGAATGATTTTTTATTTGAAAAAAATTAATTTTAGGAAAATATTCCAAAAGATTAATCAATTATTTCACAGTAAGTGTGACATCTGATAGTATACGCTATTGCGATTAGCTATCCACCTGATGAAGCAAAGTGGGCTTTAGCTAAGAATATAGTGCAGGATTTTCCCACATTGAAGGGTAAAACCAGTGAATTTGGATGCGTGAGTTCGATTGTTTTTTATAGTAAGAAGAAATAATTCTAAGAAATGATTCCTTCCGTTCAAAAATTCAACTGTTTTGTTGAAGATTTGTCTTTTTGGGTAGAGAATTCATCTATTTAGGTAAAAATGGTATCTTTCTGGTTGAAGATCACAAATTTTTGGCTGAAAATTAATCTGTTTTGTTTGAGGGTTCAACTATTTTGTAGAAAATCCAACATTTTTGGTTGAATTCAACTGCTTTTGGTAAAAAATCGAAATCTCTTTTGGATGAAATATCAACCGTTACACTTTTTGTTAAGAATTCATCATTTTTGGTTGGAAATTAAACTACCTAGTTGAGAATGGAACTACTTTGTTAAGATTTTGTTGTTAATGATTCGTCATTTTGGTTGTAAAATCTTTTTGTTTTGTTCAAAATTTAACTATTCAGTTAAACATTTTTTTTGCTATTGAATCTATTTTTTTTCATCTACAAAATTTAATTAGTCTGCAAAACTATTCTATTTGGAATTGAATTATTTTGTTGCAAACATTTTTTTTTGTTTTGTTAGAAAATTTTAATATTCTGTTTTTATTTGAAATTTTGTTAGTTAAAAATTACTGTATTTTGTTGGAAGACTGTGTTTTTTGTTAGAAAATTCACCTTTCTGACTGCATATTTCACTATTTGGTTGAAAATTAATTTTTTGGTTAAAAATTCATCATTTTAGTCAAAAATTAAACTATTTTATTGGAAATGAGATTTTTAAATTAAGAAAATCTATGTCTTGACTAAAAATGGAACTATTCCATTTTCCACCGGAAATTTATCTTTTCTGATAGAAATTCAAAATTCTTTGTCAAAAATTCATCTGTTTGGTTGGAAATTTACTTCTATATTGAAAATTGAAGTATTATATTTTTGGTTAACAATTGAACTTTTTTCCCAATTTATTTTTGTATTTGTTAAAAATTGATCTTTTTTAGTTGAAAACTTATGTATTTTTGGTAGAAAATACATCCTTTGATTAAATATCTCACTATTTGCTGAGATTTAATTTTTCTCAGTCGAAGATTCATTACTTTAGTTAAAAAATCATTATACAAAATGAACATGTAAATATTCCATTTTTGATTGAAAAGTCCTCTTTTTGGTTTGAAAATCAGTCTGTTTTATTTGAGAATTCAACTAGTTTTTTGAAATTTCGTATTTTTCTTGAATTTAGCTGTTTTCGATTTAAAATATTACACTCTTTGTTAAGAAATAATGTTATTTTTGAAGATTAATCATTTAGAACGGCCAGAGAAAATGAAAAATTGGACAGGAAAGAGTCACGGAATTTCCAAATTGGAATTTTGTAGCAACCCTATAATTTATATTATTATGATTTTTTGTCCCTCACGAATATTGTATTTGTAGGAACATTACTCCGATAGAAGAAACTGGACTGGATTCATTGAATATAAACTGATAAATGCTCGCAAGAAGTTGCCAGAAAACGAAAACAAATATAGAAAATTGAAACCTAGAGTAAATCCAACCCCATTCATGCTTTCGACATATTATTTAATTTTCAATTCGTCTTTAATGTACACTACGCAAGCTCTTCACGTTACTTTTATAACTTCATAGAATTTTACTTATATAAAACCACGACGACTGCTGTAAATGAACTTACATGAATTTATAATAGTGCACATTTTTTGTATTTCACCATTTTTAAGAATCTTCTGTCAATTTATATTGATTTTGAAAATAGTAATGTTGTCACTAAAAATTAGTGCATTTTAACTATTTAATTAGTGAATTTCCACTATTCAATTAGTAAACACTGTAGCGGCACGGCATACTAATTGCTTAGTGGAATTTTACTAATTTTAATAGTGGACAATTTCCACTGATCAAATTAGTAGTTTCTACTGATCGTTAGTGACCGACTTCTCTCTAATTGAATTAGTGGAATTTCACTATCAATTAGTGAAATTTCACTAATTCAGATTTAGAGAGTAGTAATACAAATACGCCCTTCAAATTTCATTATTTATCTACACCTGCCTTCAAGTTGTGGTAAAAAAAAAGTATGACTTATTAATGAGGTTGAGTACCGTGAACTGGGGCTAAGCGGCGCATGTGGGGGAAAGCAGCGCACCCTTTATTCTGTATTTCTAAATGCGGATTTGCTTTTTCTAGGCCAAAATTATAAAGGTAAAAAAAACTATGGTTTGATTGCGGAATAGGAGCGTCACCTCTGTTTTGGCTGGAAAAAATTTTTTTTCCAGCAACAAACTATTGGAAATGGATAACGTTGGAAATGGGTAGGGGTTTATTCAACTTTATTTTTGTGACCATTACAAATCTATTTTTTAATTTTGTGACATACATATCTCGATTGCCATCGATAGCCAAGGCCGTCCTTTCGTATCATATCGTGATCGACCCTTATTTGAAACATCGTAGTGACAAGAGTAACAATAATTTGAACCTTTTTCCTTATCAAATCGCTTCATTTATTGTCAAATTACAGATTCTAATAGTTTCTTGCTGAAAAAAAATGTTTTCCAGCCAAAACAGAGGTGACGCCCCTATTCTGCAATTGCACCAAAACTATGAACAACTAACAATCGTAAAACGTCAGTTGCAAATTCTAGAAGGAGCAATATCGTATTTTAAATACAGAATAAATTGCGGGTGTGCCGCTTAGCCCTAGGTCACGGTACTTAGAAAATAAAAATGGATTCTTAGAAATAATTTGATTGATAAAACAAATGAAATATAAAATGACAATTAAAGGTGAAGATGAAGAAACTCACCCCAAAATGTGATTGTCCGTCTTATCAGGAGCGTCTTCGTTAACAGTGTCTTTGGTAAGTGGGCCTTGGGTCACGTCGACCCCCATGCTACCAAGATCCAAAGCGGCGTAAGTCCTCCGTGCTTGCACTCTTGTGATACCCCCTCCACCACCCATTACTTCACCACCCCTACCACCACTTGTAACGAGTCCTTGATAAAGCTCTTCGTACAACGAACTGCCATTATCGTTGCTATTTAAAGCGTCATCCAGACGAGCTGGATCCAGGTGATAATTCGGATTTTCAAAAGAGAGGAGGCCATTTTCTGTAATAAAAATAGAGGAAAAAGTATAATAATTCTTCCGCGTAACAAGCAACTGAAGACAGAAGTGCGAGTGATTCATTTTTTAATACATTTATCAATAATTCCCATCGTGATGATAAAATGATTCAACATTAGATAAGGTTATACTTTTCAGTACCTAGGAAGTGAAACGTTTTTTCTTACGGCAAAGGCATGATATAGTCGCTCTTTGATACCTTTCGTCGTTCTGTAATGTGTGGCATATTATATGGCTAATCTTCATTACTACCCTGAAAAGACTTTATAACTGCGCATCAAAATTACCATATACAATCTTTAGTGCAGTTTTCAAGAGTAGGAACCTCACTATCCCGTTGACGTTTAATTACTGATAAATTAACATAAATTACCAAACATTTTTAGATATAGTAAATTTTTTGATATTTTACATTTCCTCAAATTTCTCCACATCTTAAATTCCCGGAAAGTTTCTGTAATTTATAGAGTACCAAAAATTTAGAAAATTACCAGAAATTTCGTGAATTTCCACAACTAATCAAATTGTCTAAGTTATTAGATAACCAAAAATTTGCAAGATCACTAAAGTTTTCTCTAATTTCTGGTATTCAAAATGTTTTTTGTTGTTGTATTTTTTCTTCATATCAATTCCGAAAGAAATATATGTATAGCGAACGCGCTCAAACTTTATTTTGGAACGAGTACTTGTAAGGTTTGCAGAAGGAACTGTCGGCTTGCCTCTGGCTCACCTTCAGCTTCGCCTTCTGCTCGCCTTCAGCTCTGTCTACGGCTCGCACTCGACTATGCACTCAGCTTGCCTGTAACTACGCAATCGGTTTACCTACAGCTCACCGACTGCTCCTGCTAAAAACATTCTATACATTTAAAAACCCCAGTTTTATGCGCCTGCTACGTAAACAATTATTTCACTCCCTAGTGAGGAATGAGTGACGTCAGAGGTAAATAATGAAAATTATCAAGCGATTAGTTGATCGCATTGACATGTCGTTTGATACATTGGACCAGTGCAGAACGATAAGTTACCATAAATTACCGATAAATTACCGATAAATTATCGAAAATTTTGAAAATTTCTTTGAAACTCTGAATTTGCACAATTTCTAAAATTTTCAAAACTTATTTTTATTTATAAATTTCCAAACTTTTGTAAATTAACCATTTTTTTGTAAATTATAGAATGACCATGAATTTCCAAAATTGAAAAAGATGGAATTTTCTAAATTTATAATAAAATAAAAATAATGTTTAAAAATTCCTCGATATAAGCAGAAATCATGCCTATGTTACAGAAAGCCTAGGACATCATGCATTTGTTATAAAAAATATCATATACTACAAGGGGATGAGGACTTTTCACGACTTGTGCATTCTTTCAATATTCCTTTCCGGCTCGAGTGCGATCGTCTACGACTCGTAGTGAACATATACGCTCGGCGAAAAACTCCCACTTTCCCCCCTCGGTACATAATATACTATTTCATAACGCATGCATTATTTCAGCTCTTTCAAATGTCTATGAAGCGGGGCGAAAGCTATACTTTTTAGTTCCTAGGGAGTGAAAAGTACTTTTCATTATTAAGGAGGTAAAAAGTTACTTCAGATGTGAATATTGAAAATTACATATCTATGAGCTCACATTTTTGGCTCAGAAAAACTTCTCGTCAAGCGATTAGTTCATCCGTTAACATATAGTTTGACAAATTGGACCAATTCGAAGCTATACGTTACCATAGATAACCAACAAATTAACATAAATA
This sequence comes from Andricus quercusramuli, assembly GCA_932178445.1. Classification (NCBI taxonomy): domain Eukaryota; kingdom Metazoa; phylum Arthropoda; class Insecta; order Hymenoptera; family Cynipidae; genus Andricus; species Andricus quercusramuli. Next base: position 55,878 of record CAKNXH010000105.1, read on the forward strand.
AACATAAACGACCTATAAATTACCATAATTTACCATAGTGTTCCATAAATTACCGAAAATTTCCATAAATTTACCAAAGTATCCAAAATTTTTACTTTCTGACCATTTATGAATTAACCATAAAATTCAAAAATTTCATAATTGTCCGTCATTACGGGAAATTTCCTAAATTCATATTAAAATAAATATATAGTTTCCAAAATGCCTCTTTATGAGCAGAAAGCATGCATGTGTTACCAAAAGCGTCCAAAATCATGCACTTTTTATAAAAAATATCGTATGCACCAAGGATGAGGGGACTTTTTACGACTCGTACATTTTTTCAGTACTCATATTTAGTTCGCGCCCGCTCACCTATTACGCGTACTGAAAACATGCTAGTCAAGGAAAAAGTTCTGCTTCTCCTCTTTGGTGCACAATACACTATTATCGTTGTTGGGAAAACAAATTTTTTGCTTTGAAAAGAAAGCTTTTTACTTCAAAAAAACGCTTCCCTTCGTTTAACTCTTGAAATTGGATAGAGCACTCACTCATGGTTCTTAGAATGATAAAAGCGGCGATCACGACGCTTTGAATGTAGCGGCAAAGTACGTCCATAACGACGTGTCGGCGCTCATGTTGCCGTGAAAATCGCCCTGGTCCGTATCGGGAAGGGAAACGTGAAAAGTTTGCGAACCCTAGTGCAGTTTGCTGCACGTAGTTTGCAGCTTTCTCGATATTTGCAAGCACGGTGAGTCCGTACACCAAAAACTGCGAACTGCGGCTGAAACGTGTGCAGGTCTACTTAAGTTGAATCTCCTTGGCCTCCTTCCTTCCATCCTTCTCTATCCACATTTCTTCCTCGCCTTTCTGTCTGCTTGCACGAGACTTAGTATTGATTCCCTTCGGCCAAACGAGAAGGTGAAGATTTGTAAGAAAGAAGAAAGAGAAAGGGTGCAAGTGGCAAAGATCAACTCTCGAAACTTCCTTTAAACTCTCCTTCAACATGGAAAAACTTTTTCCAACTAAACATTGTCATGTAATGCTACATCTCAAATTGCTGACCAAATATGGACTTGTATTATACTGCCTTCTATAGGATTGACTAAATTTGGGCTTTTACTACTACCACCTCGTTGTCTGATCAAACATTGGTCTGCACTACTATCCATAAAATGGGAGACTTAAGATTGACTTTTACTACTGATTCAAGCAATCTGACCAAGTTTTGACCTTTACTACTGCCTCCTCAATGTCTGACTATATTTAAACATGTACTACTGCCAATGTTTCCTACACTAGTTAACAAATGTTTAGCTTCACGTCGACTTTCACTATCCGAATCACACATCCACACCTCGCCTTATGTCACCATCAACTTTCTGACTATTCAATGGTCTGATGATTACAGATCGTCCAACTGGAAGACTATACGTTGACCTACGCTACTGCTCCTAAGCTTTCTCTTGTGTTTAAATGTTTGTTAACCTAAACTACTGAAATTCCCTCCCCCTGTCACGAATCTTGTTCCTATATACACTCCTCTAGTGTTGTCCTTCTTTCACTTTTTTTGGAAATTGTTTGCTCCTACTTGCGATTCTGGTTCAAATGCCCAAAAATGAAATGTGTTCCAATCCAACTCATTTAATATTTATCCATCTAGGCACTTGAAGTTTTCCGCAAGAATAACATGGGGGTAACTACGCGAAAAAGTTCCATTTAGGTCACTTTTTCCACAAAGTACGATATAAAAAAGTTAAATATTCGGTCGCTTCTACTACTGATATACCAACAGCCGACAATACGTTGACCTACACTTTACACTCCATTCTTTCCCTATAATTTGACCGTCACTACTGAAACTATTTTTATGATAATACTTACATGTTGTTAATTTCATAACTGTAATTATATCAGCCGGAGCTTAAAATGCTGAATAATTTCTGGGGTAGTAGCATTTAAAAGGTAGTTAAAAAACTTTGTGTTTTTATGGAACTTTTTCTACATAATGGTCTCTAAATTTTTTTCGCGATCAGAAAAAAATATGTTCTGGACTCAATTTTTCTGCCTCCCGATATCTATTCAAAATCAAACTTTTTTCTTTTCTATTCAGCAATCTACATAGAAATAAAATTCTAAGTTTTCCTCTAACTTGATAATAATTTTCAATGAATGTGCTTTCTTCCTACTTTCTCAGAAGTGAGAGACTTTTTTCAGCGAAAAATTTAATTTAATTGCCGTCCCAAATAGGAAAATTCTTCCGACGATTTAAGAATCTTACAATATAGGAAATCAACCGGTAATATTTAAATTACTGTCTGTTGCAATTTCGTGAAATTTCATTCACGTCAATTCTGCTCCTATAGTGAATGAAAGGCAATAAAAATTCATACAAATAACATTTGCGCTTTTACGGTGAATTACATCATTCGAATTTTTCAAGTTGGATCGATCTCTCGTTAGCCTACATTTGGTGTAACTAACTACTCGAGATGCATCATTTACTTCCAAAGTACGCCCTTTCATTGAAACCGCGACTCTCAACCAATCGTCTCGTATTCAATTTTGAACAATAGACACTATTGTAGGCAATCTAAAAGAACAAAATGGTAAAAGAAGAGAAAAAAGAGTGAATGAGACTGAAAGTGGTGCCTCTAGAAAAGCACTTATACTATAGATACAATCTAGATGTAGATTTAAATCTACTCATACTATTGCCACGCTCCTTATATGTTTTAAAAATTCCAGGGTGGCCCCGAAACGCGATTTACAAAATTCCTTGATTTTTCCTTTAACAATTTTTTTCGCCGATCACTCATATTCAAAAACCAGAATTTTAATCCTGTAACACTTTGAAAATAGAATCTCTTACAAATGGAATAAATTAATCTCAGATTAAAATTTCAAATTTATTCATTTATTAAAACCGAAAAATATTACTCTTCTGCCACAAAAAAAATTCAACAAATCAGTTTATGTTTTGTCCAGATAATATAATTTTCAACAAAATAGTTGCATTTTTAACCAAATAGTTAAATTTTTAACAAAATATGTGATTATTCAACCATTTACTTGAATTTGCTACCTACAAAGATGAATTTTGAAACAAAAAAGATTAAACTTCAACCAAAAACAGGTGCATTTTTAACCACATAGTTGAATTTTAACCTGCGAAGACGATTTTGTCAGAAAAATGTAATTGCCGATCTTTTACACAAAAAATAAAAGGAATGTTCACCGAAATAGTTACATTTTAAAACCTAAGAGCTAAATTTCAACAAAATATTTAAACTTTTACCCAAATAGTTAAATTTTCGACATACAGAGATAAACTCTCAACAACAAAAATTTAATAGTTGATATTTCAACCAAAAAGTATAAAATTTCTACCAAAAGAAATTAATTTTAAAATGAAAAAGGCGAATTCTTAACAATACACATGAACTTTTGAATTAATAGTTGCATTTTCAATTAGAAAAGATCAATTTACAACCGAAAATAAAGAAGTCAAATTTTCGAGAAAAAAAACATTAATTTTTAATAAATAAAAAATCTTCAACAAATTATTCAAATTTTTAACCAAAAAGATGAATATTCAACTAAAATTATGAATTTTTCAACCAAAAAATAAAAAATATTTCTTCAACAAATAAATATTTGTAGTCAAGAAAAATTTTGTTATCCAAATTGTTGAATTTTCAAGTCAAAAGATGAATTTTCCGTAAAACAGTTGAATTTTCAACTCGAAAATACGAATTTTCAATAACAAAGTTAATTTTCAACCAAACAGTTGCTTTTGTAATCAGAAAAAAATAGTAACTTTCGAGCCAAAAGATAAATTTTTTGTGAAACAGTTTAATATTCAACCCGTAAATATGAATTCTTAACAAGAAAGTTCATTTTGAACCAAATAGTTGAAATGGAAGCTTCTAATGTGTCCCCTAAGGGTATACATTTTTCTTGTATCTCTTCCCTCTTCCTTTACACACACTCCCATGCACTTACTTGGTGGTGGGAGGGAGACCTACAGTTTAAGGTGGGTTCCGAACCGCCAAGAGCAACAGCCTTAAGTACTTAGAGAACCCGCAAGCCGACGGAGTGGGTCCAAAGCCTACTCCTCAACCCCCACGACCATCGTCCCACTCTTCGAACCAAAGAGCTGCTTTTGTAATTAAAAAAGAAAAAGTTGCAAACCAAGAAGATGATTTTTCTACCAAAAAGACGACTCTTCAACTGAAAAAGATCAATTACAAAACTGGAAAAGTTACATTTAAAAAAAAGGGAACTTTCAAAAAAAGAAATAAACTTTTAACAAAGAATTTTTTCTTTTACTCAAGTAGTAGAGTTTTCAATTGAAAAAAATCAATTTTCAGTAAAATAGTCAAACTTTCAACAAACAAGAAGAATTTTTAACAAATAATGCAATAGTAGATATCTTAATTTAAAAATACGAATTTTCAACTAAATAGTTGAATCCTCAACCAAAGACGTTTCATTTTCAACCAAGCTTTTTAATATTTATCCAAAAAGATTGAATTTCTAATAAAACAGAATATTATATCGACTGTTACATGCAATGTAGAAACAAGTTCAGGAAAGTACGTACAAAAAAATATGGTTATACCGTATAAAAAATTAGGTTCGGGTTGCTGCGTATATGAAATCAAATCCATTTTTATCGTTTTTCTCATTCGAACTGTTGATGATAAAATGAAAAAACAAGGTCGCTTTGCATCAGGTAATCAAATTGTATGGAGTTCTCGACAATATTTACTATCGTCTAGAATATGTTAATATTTTATTGCATACTATAGAAAATTCTGTTGGATTATTTTATTGCAGAAATTTTAACAGTCAAAAAATAGATTTGTTTCGATGTACAGAGCAAATTTATCCTGATTTTGCACCCGGAACTTGTATTTGCATTTTGCTCTTCTGCTGTTCAATTGTTTCTTGTTAAGGAAAGGCAAAGTTTGGAGAGAAGCCGAGTTGGAGTGAGTCGACGTGAGAAGTTTGGACACGCTTTCGGTGTTAAGGCGAAGAGAAAGATGGTGGGCGGGGGAGAGGGAGATGGCAAGCAAGAGCTTAAAAAAGCTTTGAAAGAATTATACGAGAATGTGCAAGAGCCATTGCTGTCGCCGCTCAGGATGAGTCACCATATCGATTCCCGTCTACCAGCATTCTCGAAGAAACTTGATTCCTTTTTTTCCCTTTTTCCCCCTCTTACCTAGGTCGTTTCACGGAATATTAAATTTCATGGTCAGAGAACAACTATGAAGGAAACTCCCAAGGGTCACACTCCTTGTTGGTGACTAATCAACGAAGCATTCGATAATTACCAGGTTTCATGTCATCAATTATTTAGAATCGTTTAATGAAGTAAGTTTTTTATGGCATATTTAATTGTAGAGTATGATGGACCAAAAATGCATTGGAAATTTTTTTTCACGAATTTGTTGGTGACGGACAACTTTGCACGTAGCAACTTTGCACGTAGCAACTTTGCACGTGCCCAACTGTGCACGTCGATGGCCGGACCGACAACTGTGCACGTTCATCTGTGCACGTCCAAGTCCACAGGAGCCCATCTGTGCACGTCGAAATTTCGACGTGTAAAGCTGTAACTTTGACAACTGTGCACGTGCACAGATGGTACTTGGATAACTGTGCACGTCGAAATTTAGACGTGCACAGTTGTCACTTGTACATCTGTGCACGTACATAGATGTCACTTGTCCAACTGTGCACGCACACAGATGTCACTTGCCCAACTGTGCACGTGCACAGATGGAACTTGCCCAACTGTGCACGTTTATGTCCTCACGTAAGGGTTTGTATGAGGGTGATCCTCTGTATCTACGTATGATAAATTTTCAACAGTTAAAATTATTCAATCCTGGTGGAATGGAGTGTACTAACTTTTTTAAAGTGTGCTTAAAAATATTCCGAAGGCTATTTTTATGGAAAAATTCCTTCCAAATTATTATGAATATAAGAAAATCTTTCTTCAAATTTATTTTGCTTCCTCATACAGAAAGCTTGAATTCATTTAATTTAACTTTCGTCAGTTGATAAATGTCTAATACAATGTTCTGAACCTTGTATGTGTAGCGGGCCTAAAGTTTAAAATAGCGAGAGTAAAGTTTCATGCAGCGGGCGTAAAGTTTCATGTCGGCCCGGCGGCGGAGTGCGCATGTCCGAACGTCACTGGGCTGGAAGCGGCCACATTACGCCTGCTTCACGTGCATGCAATGGCGCGTTTTTAAGGGGGTCGAACCAAAAGAGATTTTTATATATCTATAATGAGTTGAAAGGAATAATTTCATCAAAATAATATTTGAAATATTTTTAAACTAACTTTAAGAAAGTTAGTATGCTCCATTCCACCAGGATTGAATAATTTTAACTGTTGAAAATTTATTATACGTAGATACAAAGGATCACCCTCGTACAACCCTCACTTAAGGACATAAACGTGCACAGTTGGGCAAGTGACATCTGTGCACGTGCACAGTCAGAAAAGTGGCATCTGTGCACAAACAAGTCCACAGGAGCCCATCTGTGTACGTCGAAATTTCGAAGTGTACAGTTGTCACATCGACAACTGTGCACGTGCACAGATGGTACTTGGACAAATGTGCACGTCAAAATGTCGTCGCGCGCAGTTGTCACTTGGACAACTGTGCACGTGCAAAGACGGTACTTGGACAACTGTGAACGTCGAAATTTCAAGTAGCACAGTTGTCACTTGGATAACTGTGCACATGCACAGTTGTCCGAGTGACGACTGTGCATAAGCACAGATGGCACGTGCACAGTTGTCCGTCTGACCAACGACGTGCACAGTTATCCGTCTGGCCACCGACGTGCGCAGTTGGGCACGTGCAAAGTTGCTGCGTGCAAAGTTGACACCATCCCGAATTTTTATGCATATCGCCCGGAAATTTGTTCTGCCAGTTTTTCGCGCGAATTATGATTTTGTGCAGTTTTTTAATGCAAATTGTTTTCGATACATGAAATACTACTTTATAACAATGAGTATATTTTATCACTAATTGTCAAATTTTCAATTGGAGTAAGGTAATACCTAATTAATGTTAACAAAAATTATTGTTTAAACAATTTATTATTGTCAATAATATTCTCTTAGACTTATGCTAAAAAATGTAAGTTTTTTCAAAAAATTTCTACTTTTAGTCGAATTTTTAATTAAAGTGAAGTAAATAATTAGAGTTGACAAAATTAATTGTTCAACCAATCTATTGTTATTTTAAATAATATATTATTTAAATAATTTTAGTATGTTGCGGTTTTGTTTGAATTTTTAAACTTTTTTCAACTTTTCACGTAGAGAGATAACAATTAATGCACGTTAGGGACCAATAATAAATATTAATATTAATTAAAACAAGATTTTCAATAACTACTTTTCAAGGAAAATTTACATTTAATATGATCCATATAGAAAATTTAATGAATATTTCAAATATATGTTTTATTTCAGAAAATGATATTCACAGAAAAGGAAGAGATTGTTTAAAATATGATTCTCTCTCGTGTTTATTTATTATTCGTTCATAACTGAAAAGGCAAAGCAAAGTTAAACATTTCAGGAAAAAAAAACTTTTTAGCACTTATCTAAGACAAGATAGGTATAAGCAATAATAAATTTTTTAAACAACTATTTTGTCAAGGCTGTCTCTAGTAGTCCCGAAACATTTGGTGAGGTGAAAAAGGGGATAGACTGTTCGTCCCGAAAATCTGGAACGACTAGTCAAGCATAAAAAAAATATTTTACTACTCATCCCGAATTTCGGGACGACGAGACACTTCGTTTTATTAACTTGCATTAATTATTAACTCACTAAGTGAGAAGTGGACAAAAAGTTTAAAATTTCAGAAAAAAAACCGCAACTATCTGGCATCAATATAAATGAAGATAAGTTATAACCAATAATAATTTGTTTGAACAATCATTTTTGTTAACTCGAATTAATTATTAATTCACTCTAACTGAAAAGTGAATAAAAAGTTAAAAATTTCAGAAAAAAACCGTAACAATCTAGTACTAATATAGAACGAGATAGCTATAAACAATAATAATTTGTTTTAACAATTATTTTTACTAAATGGAATTAAATATTAACTCACTCCAAGTGAAAAGTCGACAAAAAGTTGAAAAATTAAGAAAATCCCGCAATTTCTACCATTATTCAAAGAGACTATTATTAACAATTATAATAATTTTTTTAAACAATTATGAAGAGAAATATTGAGTTTCAACTTAATTCAGCTGATATTGACGATTCTGAATGAAATTTACACAAACGTCTTCTTTTATGGGAAATACATGTTAAACTTCATGGGACTTACGCCACCTTTAAATATCATTTTTTAAATGCATTAATTTTTGTGTGGATTTGAACAAATTTTTGAGCCATATGCATAAAAATTCAACAACAAAAATTTAAAGCATTTTTGGACCATCTTAGTGTCTACTCAAATTCTGGAAAAAATCCCTGACAATTGCAGGTTTTTTCCAAATATCTCTAGATTTTTGCCAGTACGATTTTTCATTTGTTCATTTAGATTTTTTTAGAGCGAGTAACTCAAAATATGTATACGAGGTTATAGCCAGTTGATTATAAATAATGTTTTTTTTTATTTTTCAAAGTAACTTTATAGAATGACAAGTAATATCCTAATGATAGATACAAGTTTCAAGAAATTCAATTAATACTTTTAATTTAGAACGTTTTGAAATATTATTACAGAATATTCTTATATATATTGATGATCACTTCCAAATATTCAAATAAATAATACTAAAATCATAATTAATCATTGGAAGCAGGGATAGCTGAACGGTGCTAAGTCCACTTTCTGATAAAATTGAGTTATCTGCAGAAATCATACTTTCTCGCTTTTTAACATATATTTCAGTGAGAAAATTTAAGTTTTGCAAATTAAAAAAATCTTGTGCTAGTTCTGTAAATATTCTTTCTTCCTGTTATTTAGTGTTGTCTTTTATGAAATAAATAAAATTCGTGTACTATCTTTAAATCTATTTTTAATACCAAGGAAAGCTAAGCAGTACTAAGTTCATCGCTATTTCCATTAGATTATGGAGTGCGCAAGTAGCACCATCTGCTTTTAACACAATGGATATTAAAATAATCCATTTATCTATACAAAAATTACTTGATCGGTTTCGAATTGGTCTTCTGGAAAGGTTTTTGCTCCTCATGTAAAATTTGGTTGATTGTACTTAGCACCATTCAGCATCCCCCCTTCGTTTCTTGAATCTGTTCACAAAACCGATGAATTTTCCACCAAAAATGATGTCTTTTATAATGAAATTGTTGAATTTTATCTAACTTTTGTTCAGTTGTTTCACTGTTGTTGAGTGTTGATATTATGCTGCGTCAGTGAATTGAAAATAGTAACAATAAAACAAACAGTTAAAAGAAAGGTCCACATTGCATTGTTCATTAGGATTGATTATATAATAATTGTAAAACTGATTGGTTAGCTAATAGAGCAATTTTCTATTTTTAAACTTCAATTTCTTAATTCACTAATCCCTATTCTAATTCAAAAGTATCATCCTTTAAGAAAATTACCGGTTACAACAGGTAATTATAATTCTTATGGATAATGTCCAATCCCGAATCAGAATTTGTTGAAATTTGAAAATTCCCTCCCCCAAGTCGAAATTATAATTCTTTTGAAAAATTCCCAGTGCCAATCCGGATTTTTAATTCTTATCAAAAATATCCCGTTTTAACTCAAAATTAGAATTGTGTTGGAAAATTCCCATTTTTTGAGAATTATCTCAATCCTCTAAAATGTCGCGAAATATTTTGAAATCCCAAAAAATCCCTAGAGTGTTTCCAGGTATATCTAAATTTTTCCAGGTACAATTTTTGTCAATTCGAGTATTCAGTATCGTATTTTTCAAAGAAATTCAAACCCTGCACCCCTTATAATCATTATATAATACTTGAATCACCCAATTTATTATTCATCTGTGAATGATTCCGTTGTAATTAATTCATTGATTAAAAAATCTTAAGCTTTATTTGAAATTTGAATTAAGTGTCAAATAATTTCACACGTTCATTAAAAATAATTTTTTTTCATTTCTCATAAATATCAGAATGTGTAGAAGCTGTTCTTTTTACATAATGTTACAAATTTAAATTTAATTTCAATTTGATTCTAAAGTCCATGAATTTGATTAATAATTGAAGCAAGTTTTTATTTCATTTTCGTGTACAATTAATTGTAAGTGCATATTATACTATGATTAGTAAAAATGATAAAAATGAGTTTGATATAAATAGTATAAATGCAGTACTGTAAATTTGCCTTTAGAAATGAAAAAACATCGTTATATAATTTAATATCTCAATTATTGAGACAGACTTAAGCACGAATGGAAAAAACCCCGATTTCAATCAAAATTTTCTGACATTTCCAGGTTTTCCAGGTTAGTAGACACTCTAATGGAAAAATTAAAGTTTTTTATAATTAAAGGCCATTTCTTTAAGCAATTTCTTTAGGACTTAACGGTAAAGTTATAAACCTAACTGTATGGCGTCACGCAGATATCCAGTATCAAATTTATCGGAAAATGTAAGGCTTCTGTTTACCATGTTAAAATGGTGAAGGTCAGCTTTAAATAAAACAAGTTTTATAAACATATCCTTCGAACCTTATTCACCTTCACCTTCACCTTTAAACGTTTTGCATGCAAGTTGAGTCGTTAAATAATAATGAAATTTTTTATCTTATTTTCTTCTTCTCCATCCGAATGAATTCTAGAGGAAAGTTTTTATTCTAATTCGAGAGAAGCTTAAAAAACTTTTCCCATTGAAATAAACTCTCACAATCAATTAAATAGTCATATGTGGGCGTCCGCATGATAAGGGCCCTTATGATCGGTATGGAGTTACCTATAGGAACATACAGCCGGATAAATTGCTGGCACCTTGGGCCCAAAATGAGCCCTATAAGATAAAAAACAAGTCACCGAGGTATTTTTGAAGTTGAAACTTCGAAAAACCGTTTTTTGAGAAAAACGCATCTAAACTTGGTGAGTGCCATAAGCATACATGTAATATTTTTTCTTCGATCCTGAAATATGCCTACTTCTGGTTACTGTCTGGATATAAGTATAGTCCACATAAATGCACCTACATATATGCACATTTTTTAAAGTAAAAAGCTTCATGTCAGAATCTGATAATCTTTATCGAATGTGTGTAGTAACATTTATAACTGTTTCCTTATTCATCTGGAATTGAACGTAAACCTTAAATTTGTATGTTATACACATTCAAGAAGGAACAGTTTGTCAATTGCAAATTAAAACAAAGACAGAAGAAGCTTTTGATATATTTTGTTTGTAAACGAGGAAATAAATATTTTTTTTTGTTTTCGCAATTGATAGCTAATCATTTTGACAGAATCTGAACTTAAAGATTTTCGCATTGATGTCAGATCTTTGAAAGAAATGTTAAATTTTAAATGCAGTTGAGTTCTGATTCCTTAAATTTCTATCGCTTCCAACTTGGGGTGCTTCATTGAATATCACTTGAATTTTTTGAATGTTCACGCTTCCGATTTCACACGCTTTAAAATTGAAAATCTTCAAATGTTAATGAACATATCAAAAATTTCAAGATTTAACATTTTTCAAAAGTCTCTGATTCTTCAAGGGTTTTGATAGAAGTTTCAAAATTTCCTTAGTTTTACCGTTATTTTGAATTTTTATATATCAAACCCTATTACAGAAAATATATCAGTAACAAGAAGAGAGTATCTTCGATTCATTTGAAACTGACTATACCGATGTATTTTGACACGCTGACCACGAATATGATATTGAAACCAAAAAAAGATTGCAATCAAAGTTTTAGAACATAAAAAATGCATCTTTTATATTTATGTAATACGTTCTTTCTCTGAAACCATTACTTCACGAGACAAATGATGTTTTCCAAAAATGAGGCGTACCCGTACCTAATAAGGAGAGTTGGAAACGAGAAATGATTTGACGAAATTCATCCTCCCCCTACTCACCATAACCCCTTTTCTAGTTTTCTCCACTAGCTACAGGTATTATTTTAATTGATAAAAAACAGTTCCAAACTGACTTAAATTACTTCCGTCACCAGTCACATAAGTCCCCCCGCCCTCTACAAGGCACTGGAAAAGGGTAGGGATTTAATTAAAATTATTTCTTTAATAAGTCATAGGGGTCCCTTCTCGCCCGACACAAGACATTGCATTGGAAAGGTAGGAAAAGCACTGGAAAAGGGTAGGGATTTAATTCAAATTATTTCTTTAATAAGTCATAGGGATCCCTTCTCGCCCGACACAAGACATTGCATTGGAAAGGGGTAGGGTTGAGACTTAAATTATGTCTAGGACCAGTCACAGGGGTGCGCCCTCCCCACGGGACATCAGAAAAGGGTAGGGGTGTGACTCAAATTATTTTTTTGGTAAGGCATAGGGTTGCCTTCCCGCCCGACAAGAGATATTGGAAAGGGGCACTGGCGGCGTAGCATGGGTTGGCACCCGGGGCGGTTGCGGTGTGACACTTTGGTCTTGTCAACCCTTTTTGCCCCTTACTGGCACCTCTTGGTGCTTGGTACCCGGGGCGGACCGCCCCAACCGCCCACCCTTACGCCACCACTGGAAAGGGGTAGGGTTGTGACTTAGATAATTTATGTGAAGTCACAGGGGTGCGTCCCCGCTTCACATGAGAGAAAGACGTAGTGGTGTTACTCAAATTATTTCTGAAAAAGTCAACGGGGTGATTTCCCACCCCATATGAGACAATGGAAAGGGGTAGGATTGTGACCTGAATTATTTTTCTTACCAAACACAGGGATATTGGAAAGGGATAGAAACGTGTCCAAAATATTTGGGTGAGTAATCAGTAATCTCAGGAATGTCGTAAGTCCCATTTCAAGTAATTTTATACTTTATATCAACATTTTTCTTCTTTTCTCGAAAAATAATGGTTTTTAAGAAAAAATTTGAATTGCATAAGAGGTGTATTTTTTAAAGATTTATATATTTTACTGAAAAATTGTTTGTAAATTTTCATTATTCACTCAAATAAATGAAAGAACATGTATTTTTTATAACTTCATCAAGTTTTAATCTCAACAATCAAATTTAAGAGTATTTTACTACCATGTTCGTATTCAGTGCATCAAATTTCATTGGTATATATAAGCTTCAAATGACACTGGAACCTGGATTTTTGCACGGTTTAGAGCATGACTCGTAGTGGCCTTCGACAAAAATTCAGGGACTCCGAACGTAAACAAGCAGATTCGCATGAACGATTTCTGTTGGATTGAGAGGCATGACGCAACCTGATACAGCTAATGCGCTGAGAGTGTTGCCCTCGAGCTATTTGTCACGCTTGACTGAGCACATCCTCCATTCCGGCCCTGTGGCTCCTGTCATCACTAAACTGCGGAGGCCATCAGTTCTAAGAATGCAAAAATCTAGTTTACAGAAATTCATGTTTCAGTGTAATCGGAGATACTGTCTTATAGGAACTTCATCCCAGAAATTATACGGAAATGAAATAATAAAACCGTTTGCTTCAATTATAAAAAAAACTGTATAAAAGGCAAATATTTCGGTATGATGAGAGTCGATCTTTGCGAGGGGAGGCACGGAAGGTCAGGCACACACTACACACGTCGATACGAAGAAGATTATTTTTACCGATATTGGCAAACGGTCTGGTCGGTTTTCTCTTTAGTAGTTCCAACTAACTATCAGAGGTAGGTGAGTGTACTGAGAAAGTGGAAATATTGTTTCCTGAAGGATTTAGGGTGTAGAGGGGGGGGGGGGGGGGAATAGTGTTTAAGGGTTGCGTGCGGCGCCGCACATGAATGGCGCCAGGACGTCTGTGCGCCTATGGCTAGAGTGTTCCTCCGTAGCCTGTTACTCGCCGTTGCAAAGTGGCAACGACCAGAAACCGGAAGTTACGTGTTTCTGAGGAACTCCTATCTCGATCCAAACCCAAATTACGAAAAGAGTCGATCTCGCGCGAACTAAAATTCCAAACATGAAAGAATTCCATTTTTTTAAACTCCTAGGGGGCCAATTTGTGTTTTTAAGTAGAAAACCCTTCTGGCTTGAATAAGATGAATAAATTTTAATATGAAAAACATCTAATGTTTAAATATTGAGCACGTAGGAAAATTCTGTGAGCCCGAAATCCTGCGATATTCATGAAAAGATTTTAAAGAAATCAGGTTGTTTAAAAGAAATCAAAAGATTTGAATTATTTCAAACGATTTCTAAGGATTTAAACAAATTTCTAAACATTAAAATTTTTTTTAAGATTTATGAACTGGAACATAAAATGGAAAAGAATTATAATTCTGAGTTGGAACATCAGACAATTTTTGGTCAGAACAATTACAATTATGATCTGGTAGAGAGAATTTTGTTGAAGACAATTCTGAATTCAGAGATTTTTTGTATAAACTTCCTTCTTCCAAATCAAAAATAAAATCATTTTCCAAAATCAAGGTTCCATGCTAAAAATTATCTCTTCCCAGTTCCAGAGGGAGAATTATAATTCTTTACGAAAATTTACTTTTTTCTCCGTTTACCCTTTTTCAAAAATTTGCCTGTCCAAATCTCCAAATTATCATTCTTTACTGAAATTTCCTGTCCCGAAGTAGAATTATAACTCTTCTCGAAAATTCCCTCTTCCAAGAAAGAATTTGCTTTTTTAAAATTAGAGCCTTCAAGTATAGAATGCTAAGAAGAACATGACATAGGAACACTTTGGAACCAAACAAATTCTAATAATAAATAAGATTCTAAATCGTGAACATTTTTCAAACTGAAGCGTACTATATGGAACAATTTCGAAATTAAAAGATTCAAAAGTCGATAATTTTGTCTGTTAAGCATTCAAAATATTGTACAATCTGGAACTGGGAATGTTTTCAAGAGGATAATTTCACACTCTAATATTTTACGAAACAAAATTGAGTTTTTTTTTCACAATGTAAAACGTTCAATTTTCAACATTTCTAAACAGATATTCGAAATAGTGGGATTTCAAATGACAATGTTAAAAACTGTTAAATTTCACTTTAAGGCCTTCAGCACTGTAAATTAGGGATCACTTCAAAATCGACTTTTCTTTTTTTCCAAAGAATAGAACCAATGTCATTATGAAACATTCAAATTTCAAATAAGATCAAAGTATTCTCTTTCATTATTTTCTTGAAGTTTGTGAAGATTTGCAGAAGGACATGATATTTAAGTATTTATTATAGAAGCGAAACAGCGAGGCTAAATCATTTTCAAACTGAAGGTTCTTACACTCGACTTTTTCTCACAGAATACTTTTTTTAAATTATTTTAAAGTAATTCATACGAAAAAAAAGAATGATCCCTTTTTGAAATTGGTAAAATCAAAATATAAGAACATTTTTTACACATTGTAAATTATATTTTATTATTATTTTAATTTTTAATAATTAAATTATTTAATTTTTTTTAAGTGAAATAGAATACACTCAATGAAAGTGTTTGAATTATTATATAACTCGTGACTCGATGATGTTATCAAATCTCATGAATATTCCAACAGTGTCAGTAAATATTCCGCCGATTGAAAAAGCGATACAATAACAATGGATATTTTCGAGTGAATCTCCAAACGGGAGTTCAGAATGTAATTTACTTGAGATACTATTTCATATTCCGCAGTTCGAATACATTTTGCATGTATTCCTCCCATCTGCTACCAGCTGCTCTTCCCCAATGGCGTCCATATGCTACCTTATGCCTCCTAAGAGTGCCCTGAGGATCTACCAATAACTTTTAAGGTCCAGCCGGTCTTACTTCTTCATAGGTACCCCTCGATGCTCAAATTTTTACTGCCCTTGAAAAAACTTTTTGGCAAACTGAATTTTTCATGTTAGCCGAATTTAAAGCTCAAAATATTATGAAATATTTTATTCTTTAATACTGGGTTCACATTTGGTTCAAAGGACCAAAGTTTTATCAGGGTGGCCGAAAAACTTCATTTTCAAGACTCCCTGACTTTTCCTTGATTTTTCCCTGAATAATTTTCTATTTTTTCTGACCGTTAATATTCAGAGATCCAAATTCTAATATTGTAACATTTTTAATATAAAATAACTTGTAAATGGAATGAAAATATTTTAAATCTAAATTTATACATTTTAAATTTATTATTGTTGAGTGAATTTACAGGAACTCAAGGGAAATGACAGTAAGTAGAATTAAGTACATTCAGAGGAATTCGAGTGACTTCATAAAATGTGAAAGAATTATAAAGAATTTCACAGAGTCAAAAAGAATTCAGGATAAAGTAATAATAATTCAGGGTTATTTCCAAATTAATTCAAATGAATTGCAAAAAATATTTGAAAATCTCATGAAATCTGTGAAACACCACGAGATTTCTCACTTATCTCAGAAATCTCGGAAAACTTATACAATCCTTAGGAAGCTTTTGAAATATCTTGAACCCTTACAGGTCATGAAATATCGTTCCATATCATCCGAACTTCTAAGAAATTGTTTACAATCGCATTCCAATTTGTTTGTTTGTTTACCCCTTAAAATCATTACAATCCTGGGAAATCCCTTGACATTTTTCAAATTTTTCGAAAATTCCTTGGAATGTTTTAAAATATCCTAAAGTATTTTGAATTTTTTTCAATCTTTTTAAATCCCCTGAAACATTTTAAAGCTCTTGAAAATTCCTCGACATTTTTAGAAATACTCTTATATTTTACAAATCATTTGGAATCCCTTCAAATTATTGAAGTCTGATACAAATATTAGGAATGTGTTGGAACGCCCCAAAATATTTTAAAAGAATTCAAGAAAAATCAGAAATTCAACAATAAATTCAACAATAGTTAACCCATGCTTTAATTTATTGAAAGCGAAGAAACTAAAGTGATCCTTTTATTTAAAAAAGTGACTATCTTTATCTTTAAAAAGATACTAAAAAGTAATTTGAGATTAAAACCCTTACTTTTCCCTGATATCCAGGCTTTTCCTGACTTGCGACCACCCTATTTTATGATTCGCCCAAAGAAGTGCGTCTTAATTTAAATTACAACGCTTTCGAATTGAAAACACAGAAATTAATATCGATTTTAAAACTGTACTTCAATTATGAAACATTCAAACAGAAGCACTTTGAACATTTTTTTTTTTTAATTATTATACTTCGTTTTTTCAAGGAGGCTATGAAGTTTGAATGTTGTGAAGATTGAAATTAGGCATATTAAATCCTTTTGAATTTATACGACAGTTTTCTCTTTTGAATTTCTTCAATTTTGATTGCCTTAAATCAGAAACTGTTGTTTACAATTAGTAATTTTTTACAATAAAAAGTTTTTAAATCAAAATTATTCAATTTTAAATAACCAGACATTAACAGTATGCCAGAATCAAAGATAAGCTAGTTTTGATAAATCTGTTGAATATATGAAGGATTTTAATTGTGAAAAGTAAATTAGAAAGCCCTAAGGCATTTAAAAGATGTCTTATACGTATTTTTATAAGCTGAAGCCCTCAAATCCAAATAAAGCCCTCATAATACACCACGTTTTTTTTATTAGAAGAGTATTTACACCAATAGTGTGCGACCATCTAATAGCCTTTCCTTCTAATTCTTGTTTGAGAATAGTAAACAAGAAAATAAATATTAAACTTGTAACTTACATGAAGCTTCTTTAAAAAAAAGGTTTTACCAACGCCTACAATACATTTCGAATAGGTGAACATGAGGATATGACAGATAAAATCCTAAAAATCGATTTTGTAAAATATCAAATTAATAAATTTATTTTGTCTCTCAACGGCCTCCTCAATCGCATTTCTGTCGCGAATGTTGGACAAAGTTTTATGTGCGCCTTGTGGGAGACGGCGATTCGACTCGTGTGGTTGCTGGGCTCGCTATGCTCGCGCGGCAAACTTCACACTCGTGTGGAATCGCCTACTTCTTCCACTTGATGCACAATATATTATTACTAGCTCCTGCTGAGAGTTGAAATTGAAGTACACAATTGCTTAAAAATTGGTCTTTTATTTTTTTCTCTCTTGATAATTCTGTACCTATATATGATACCTATATTTTGGACGGCGCTTCCACCTTTAAAAGTCTAGGCTAATTTTCATTTGGCCACCCGGTTAGTGGTGCGAGACTATTGTGGACCGATATTATTGTGGCAAATATGGTAGAAATTATTCTAACAGCTATAAGCGACACTAAAGCCTTTTACGATGTGACTTGACGACATTACGGAAGGGGGTATTATCGCACGAAGCCGCTCCCAAATCGTGCAGCAGATCGTTTAATAAGTTACAGGAGCAACTAGGTACGTCAGATCGTAGATAAAGTACACTCGTGTCGTAAAAGCGTTTACACGAAACAAGCTATCGTGCCGAAGCAGTAAAACGAATTAGTTTATAAGAGCGAGAACCGGGTTTATACAATATATGTATTGCAAGTTTCCAAGACGAGCGACATTTCCCATCAGGGTAAGATGTCAGAAATCCCAAACCTCTCGTCTAAGGGTTGGGAAAATTTCACCATCGCAATATCGGTTTTATAGGGTATGTGGTAAAACCAAAAAGCGCTCAAGTTCGTTCTACGATGGCGAGCGTGCCAAAATGAGCGCTGCGAGGGTTAAAGGCAATGAGGTAAAGTTGAGGTAGCTGGAAACGAAATTGCGGTTAGAAGATCAAACTTACTCACCTATACCTTTATACCTTGATACTCTTATCATGAAATATGGCTATTCTATAAAGATTTATGAAAAAATATTAAAAAGAAGAGTTTTAAGCTGCGAACAAAACTGCTGTATTTCATAATTTCTGTTATCTAAAATAATATACAAGAGAAAGGATAATATTCTAGATAATTCATGAAAACTGGTATCTTAAATTCAAAGTTGATATAAATAAAATTTCTCTACAATATAAAGACCACTGAAATGTTTCATTTTCTTCAAAAATACCAATTTCCAGAAAAAACACTAAAATAACCTGAAGTTTATTTCATGATTCTGACTGATACTCTGAAAAATATTGTTAATCTGAAAAATCGTATGAGTTTTTATTAAATATATCAATTTTCCAACTAAAAGCACTAGAACAACATAACGAAAAACTGTTCCAAATGGTAAATATTCTTTAGAAAAAATTGCAAATAGTCATTGTCGGCGTTAAGCGTCAACTAAAATAATCTAAAATTTTCAGAAATTTTAAGTCTTCTTCCAAAATTTATGATTTAAAATTAAAATTCATGTCTTTTAAAAATTGCTAAGGAACTCAAAAATATTTTTTTTTTAATTCATAAAATTTGTATAGTTTGCAATTATTCATATTCACATATTTTCAAACATCTATCAAATATCGAATATCCGTTTGTACAACTGTTTTTGGACTTTATTGTATTCTTTGTGAAAGTACATATTCACCATGAAATGTATCTAAAAAGAAGATACAAATTGTTAAACGAGTTCTTTGAGAAAAAATTCGTTTTCTATATTTGTAGCAAAAACGATGTCAATATGTAATTTTTTCCGATTTTTATATTTTCTTTGCATCATTCAATGGAGCAAAAGTTTCCTTAACTAAATAAAGAAGGAAATTTCTGAATACCTATACTAGGGTGATTCATTTCGCACAAACTTCCGAAATAATAATGCGCTGACCTCCCCCCCCCCCCAAAAAAAAAAAAATTGGTAAATATTTAGAATTCGTGCAACGCGTTTGGAATTCTCCGCGTCAGTTGAATGGAGAGAATTGAGTGAAACCTTTGGAATAAGATAACTTTCTTCAATATAATATAAATTAAATAATTTTTGTAGGAAGGAGCAGCTTTTTGCCATAAAGAAATCGTTAGCTTTTTGATTAGTTTTAAGAAAATCATCATGTTTTGAAGGTTTTACTCACTTTTCCCCATTTAAACACCATGGAAAATTTAAACCGCACCGCGCGAGTTTTAAATATTGACCGATTTTGAATTTTTCTTTCTAAACTAATAATTTTCTTGTAAAAGGTTAGGGAGCGTCCATAAACCACGTAGCCTGTTCTTCATTTGTTTGAATAAAGACGAAAAGACAATTGCCGTTAAGTGATAAAGGACACAACGTTATAAACAAAAGAAAAACAGGCTACGTAGTTTATGGACGTTCCCTTACCGATTTCGGGATGAATAATACATCAACATTTTGAAAGTTCTTACAAAATGAATCACTTCAACCTATCCTTTATTGGAAAAAAAAATATTTTTAAATGCCAATTATATTTGGACAATCATAAGCTTCAATGCAACAACTTATAAGTGATAAAAACATTTGTAGGTTAGATAGTAAAATATGCATCCGTTTATTTTCATTCTGGCATAATATATTTGAATAATACTAGCAATTTGTTTTCACAGCATGACCTAGACTTTTTATGAAATTTTGCATTCTTTTTGCAATGGAGTCAGTCTTAAGATTGCTTTATCATACCTCATTTTTTATGCCCAATTGTGCTCTTCACTTACTCCTCAATGACCGCACAAAAACCACAATTTACTCGACACTTTTACTCCAGCCTTATGTAAAGTACACATAATATTATATAACAAATAATCGCATCACGTTCTACTTATAAATGTGAGATAAATTTTATATAAAAATTCATAGAGTTATTACGTGTCATACGTACTTAAGGTAGCTGTGCCAAAAATCAGATATCCGAACAAACATTATTTTTCGATGATTTAACGAATTAAAATAATATTATCGATGATGTCATTTTGAATAAAAAAATACTTTTTGCAACACCCACCTCTAAAGTTGAAGTTTGCATGCATGTAGATGGTGCCTAAAGTACCTTATTTGAGCAGACTGTGCGTGAAAAAATTTTCGCGCATGCGCAGTTTGGAGATGGCTTACTTTAGACACTGGTGAAAAAGCTGCGCATCCGCACATTCGAGATGAGGTACTTTATACACTGGCGTTGGTAACTTTAAACACTGGTGTTGGTAACTTCTTGAAATAAATTTACATTTAACTTGAACGAATGTTTTAATGATTGAAGTTTTCTTTTTAGGGTTTCGATCCCCCTCCGGAGGGGGGGGGGGG
>CAKNXH010000105.1:77141-95247 GCA_932178445.1 Andricus quercusramuli
TCCCAAATTTTTGTTTCACAAATTTCTTTTTTCACAATTTTTTTTTTCAAATTTGTTTTTTCACAAAATTTTTGTTTCAAATATTTTTTTGCACAAATTTTTTTTTCAGAACATTTTTTTCAAACATTTTTTTTTTCAATTTTTTTTCAAACATTGAAAAATTTTGTTGTTGTAATTTCTTTACTCCACTCTATGCAATATAAAATTAGTATTTTTCGTTACCACCTCCTGACAACTTTTTCGGACGGGCGTTGCAAAAAATAGCGTGTGATACACGTGCGCGTAGGTGATTCGCCTGCCGTTCGAAGCATGAGTCGGTGTATCGCACTTGTATCACAAATAACTATTATTCCGAATGAACAAATGTTAGGACTTACAAAAAACATTTATTTTATTGATGTTTTTAGAAATTTATTTTTTCTCACTATACCCTCTTACCAATTTTGAAAAAATTGTTAAAATCCAATAAGTGATGCCTTGTTTTTTCGGGAGAAATGTTAGCTATAGCTTTACAACTATTAAGGTAAATTTTTCTGTGGCTGAGACAGTTGAACCCAGTTTTTAAAAGGAAAACATGTTTTAAGCAAATAACTATATTTGAAGATTATTTACTTATTTTAATAACTGGAAACAGTATAGCTGTATGGAATGGTTTCTCCGAAAAAAGCCGTAATTGCTTAAAATTCAATGGTTAAAAAAATTAGTAGAAACTGACAGTGAGAAAAAATTAAATTACGAAAAATATTGCTAAAATAATTATTTTTTGGATGCTTTAAACTTTTTTTAAAATCATGTCTTCTATTTTATAACACATGTCTGATAATATCATTCAAATGTTTGAAATCATCGAAAACTTTTACCCCCAAACCTGACTTTTGGCACGAACTACTTAACGAATCTATAACTTTATTTTGTGAAACCTCAAAAAATATGATGCCAAGTGCTGAGGTATCACGTTAAAAAAAGGAAGCCAAAGTGAAAAAATGACTAAAGTTGAAACTTTAGTGGAGAAACTCATCCCAATCTAAATAAGAATCTAACGAGGATACTCTTCCAAAGTCTACATCTCGCATTTTCGTCTTCGGGGATTATTCAGAGTAAAGAGACATAAAAAAATAGATTAATTTTAACGACTGTTTTATTTCTCTATCGACTCATATAATAGAATGAGTGTTCAGTAAATTTTCCAATATGAAATATTTAATAAAGACGCACATTAAGCTCCACTGGAAATCAATATCTAGATTTGCTTGTCGTTATAATACCAGACACTTAATGCAATCATTAAGTGACAAGATAAAATTAGTATTTTTGGAAAAAGCCAATTTTCCGGTAAATCAGGTTAGTTTTGTTTAAATATGTTTACAGAATGATTATAATTTCTATAAAGTCTTGTAGCAAATCGCACATAGATGACATAAATCCCCTTATGAAAAATAAATGTCAGATAAAATCCCTACTGTTTTATTCTTTAGAAACAAAAGCACTTTTGTTCGTTCAACTCCTATTTTTTGTGCAAAAGTTTTTCCTTTAGAAAAAAAACGATCGATTATCCTTCACTTATTGTCGAGTAAGATTCTTTTCAGCTAAAAACATTCAATCATTCAGTTGAAAATGTGTTGCATCAAAATATTATGATATATATGCGTCTCTAAACCTAAACTAATAGAATGTGTGACACTAACTTACTAGTGAAAATTTATATTAGTAATTAGTTCTATTTCACTATTTCTTTGAGCAGTCTTCAACTTTTCATATCCGTTTTCTTAAAAAATGGCAATGATTAGTAGACATTTTCACTGAAGCAAATTTGTGGCTCAATTTTCACTAACTCAAATCTGAAGATGAATAATCTGAATGCCAACTCTGAAAAACTGAATAATTGAAATTGAAAAATTTTAAATATAATAATTTGTAAAATTATAAGTAACACTAATTTAAAACTTGAATATCGAAGCTGACGAATTTGAATTGAAAGGAAAATAATTTTAATTCCTAATTGAATAGTAGGAAGTATCTCGTCGTCCCAACATTCGGGATGACTAGTCAAATATTTTTCATAAGCTTGACTAATCGCCACGCATTTTCGGGACGACTAGTCCATTCCCTTTTCAAATTCCTTCGACGGTAGTTGGGCTAGCTTTCGCTGCTTCTTTTTCATTTTTTTTAAGTGTTAGCGAGGCAACTTCATGCAATTTTCATTTATTCAAAAACTCAATTTCAGTCCTAAATTCAGTCCTAATTTTCAGTCCTTTTTTGACTAAAAAATTATGTGTCACAATTTTGTTTTCAAAAAGGACTCAAAATAAGCCCGGCTTTTTTCTGTGAATTTATAATAAAATTTTATTCAAATTGCACAATTTTAAATATCAATGCTCGACGCTCTATCTTTTCCAAAGCAAACGCATCTAAAAAGTTGTAATAACTTTCAACTGTAAACTTTAATATTCAAGAATTGTAAATTGAAAACACGTGCAAGGGAACACTTTCAAATACAAATATTAAAAATTGCTAGAAAATGTTGCTTTTAAGTCTTTAGCAAGCGTAAACTTAATAATTTAAAATTAAAATAATTTATTGTGATTAAACCATTTTTGAATCGAAAACCATGAAAATTGAATACATTCAAAATGGAAGCTATCCGAATTACACAGTTTGTACATGAGAAACATATGTAGAATTATAAAATATCAAAATGGGAGCCATAAAAATGAAATCATTTTTTTACGAGACTAAAAATTTATTTAAAAACCCCAAAAAAACATTCGAAATCACAAATTTAGTACTGAAACATGTTTGAAATTTCAGGATAATTGTACTATTAATAACTTAAAAATGGTAGAAGACTGCAAAATTGAACAATCTAATAAAGCATTAAAACTTAGAGATTTCAGATTTTCATTTCTCGGACGGAAACAATAAAGCACCAATCGCACTAATTTTTTTAATTAACGCCTATAAATAAAATCATTTCAGAACTAGGCATTGAAGATTTATTTATTTTCAATTCAAAAATGTTGCAAACTGAACATTGCTAACCTAATACCCTCATAATTAATTTCTTTTTAAATGATATAGTGTAAAATGATATTTCATTCACACAAGTATCTTTCAGTAGAATTAAAATGAAAAGACCACAAGTAAAAAAAATAGGACACTTTCAAACCATTGACTGAACTATCCAAATTGCAAAATTGCAATTATTTAAAAAGATCCAATTCAGAATAATAAAAAAAAAACCTTGAAAAAAGAAATTGAAATCGTTTATAATCAAACAATTTTTGAATTAAAAACTTTAAGAATTGAATACATTTAAAATGGAAGCCATCGAAATTGAACAGTTTGCAAATGAAATACAATGCAAAAAAGCATTAAAACTTTACGTTTTTATATTTGCAGTTCACGGACTTAAACAATAAGAAAAAAATTAATTGTTTTAATACACGCTTCTAAATCAAATCTTTCCAGAACCAGGCATTCAAGATTTATTTATTTTCAATTTGAAAATGTTCCAAGTGAAACACTGCTAGCCGAATACCCTCCTAATTATGTTTTTTTTTAAATAAAGCTTATAGAAATATAACGTTGAAGATGGTAAAAATGTCATACTTCAGAACAATCATCAGGATAAAAGTTATTGAACAGAGAAGTTTATCATCAACCTGAATAAACATCTAAATTTGACTATAAAATATAACAAATTATGTCAAAAAATTAAAATATTTAGATTAGAAAAGATGTTGGGAAGCGATGTTATTTGTCTGAGTGATATAATTTATAAAAATATAATGTTAAAAATGATAAAGGTGACATACTTTAGACCAAAAGAATTCATCTGCGTATTCAGGTTAATGATAAACTTCTCTATTCAATAACTTTTATCCTGATGAGGAAAACTATAAGTTTTCCAAACGTCGATGGAGTATCTGATTTTTACCATCTGTAACATTATATTTTTATAAATTATATCACTCAGACAGATAACATCGCTTTCCAACATCTTTTCTAATCTAACAATAATGCTTATATTGTAGAATAAAGTCAATCACACATGAAGCTTCCAGTACAATTAAATTGAAAATGCAAAAAGTGGAAATCATAGGGTATTTTGTAACCCTTGACTGGTGGTAGTTTACTTTGCTGTCTCTTCCGTATTTGTGTGTGAATGAGTTGGAACATTTTCGGAAATTTTCTTTCTAATCCAAAAGTAAAGTATCATTCGAAGAGACTGAAAAAGTTTCATATTCCATTCCGAAAAAAAGTCATCAAGTTGTTTTAAATTCATAAACATTCAGAATTTATTGGTTAAACACAATTTATTCAACATATAATTTTGAAGCTAATCACAAAAATGTTTAATTTCTACTTTTCTTAAATTTAAAATATAATTTAGAACAAAACAAATTGTTTTTAAAATTATTTTGGTGTTTTTTCAGATAAATACAAATTTTTTGTAAAAAAATTATGAAAGTGAGTATAAAGTTATTATAATTCCGTGAAGAAACCGAAAAGATGAGAAAAAATCAGTTACTGAAAATTGTTTATTTTTTATGATTGTATTTTTGAAAAAAAAATACAAATGTTTTTTAGTCTCCCTTGAATAATTTTTGTACTTTTGTATAAGAAATAAGAAGACTATCCTAATTTCAATTACACATTTGAAGATGAATGAGGAATTGTCATTCTGAGGGTAGTTTTTCTTGAAATCGACTGTAGAAGTGAAGTGATCGATCGGTCGTTCCTGCGCGACCCACCGTCAATTTTTCATTTGGAATGCCACGACAGGCATCCTTGAACTATCGATTTTCATCGTCGAACCATCCGAGGTTGAAGCCGTTACGAAATATAAAACGTATAAAGTAAACCTGGAGGGCAGAGCCCAAGTAGGCCAAAAGACGATGACAAATTGGATTATCTTTTCGCACAATGTATCGTACGACAGAGCAAGGAAGATGCAAGAAGGCCTCCGTAAAGAGATTAGCGTTGCTAAGCTAAGCTGCTTTCAGACACCTTCTTTGCAAGGAAGGCAGCCCTCGTTCTTCCGTGGTCCGCCTCGAATGCGATCCATATTGTTTGCTCTCTAAATCTGAATTAGTATGAAAGTGCTAATCATTCAAATGGTTATTAATCAGTAGTTTTCTAATAACTTATAGTAACATTCTAATCATTTAACTTAGTTACTATTTTTTTTACAGGGGGGTCGGCTAAACTTTATTTTCAAAGGTCCCTGATTTTTCCCTGACCAATTTTTCATTTTCGCAGACCGCCATTGCTATTTGAATTCCAAAATTCGAATTTTTCAACATCTTTAAGGGTGATTTTCCTGAAATAAGTCGTTTGCTCGTAATTATTTTTTTCTTTATCTGGTGAGTCATGCGAGCCCCTTCGTCACTTTTTCTCTGAGAGAGTTTTGAACATTTCATATTAAATAAGTTTCAAGGCATTTGAAAAAACTTGACCACTTCAAGTCCCAGTTATTTTCCACTCTTTAAAATCTTATGAAACTTCAAAAATTAACCTTCAAGAAGAGGGTTCAATATTTTGGAATTAAGGATGTCAAAAATAGCATTCAAAGTCTTTCTCACAAGTTTTTCATTTTGTTATACGAAGCTGCTATTTTAGGTCAAAATTCAAAAATAGTTGATAGAAATATTTAAAATATGCGATGAAATTGTTGATTTTATACATGAGCGGATATATTTATATATTTGTATATATTTTAAAAAGATTTTTGGAATTCTTATTAATTTTTATGGCCGTATGTCACGTCACCCGGCATCTAGGTTGAACCTATTACGCAACGTTATTCTTCAACTATTATTATTTCCACGCTATTTCAGTGCTATGCTAAGTTTTATTTCGAAAAACTCATTGTTTGTAATGTTTAAATTTTTGGCGATCGCCCTTAAAATCTCAAATCATGTAATTTCTACTCAATGAGAGTAGTATATAAACTGAGAAAGAAAATTGCTACTTTACCATAATATCAATGTATTTTCTAAATTAGAGTCTTATAGGAGATAGAAAAATAGTAAATATAATTGATATGGTAAATGGTTCATAATATCTTTTACGAAAATCTTCTTTTCTTCTTCACAATACTCTCAAAGTTTCGAGGAGAGTCTTCGTTTATACTGTATTTTTATTGCTTTTATTGCATACTCGATTCTCTGAATTAAAATGTCAAGGTCCTCAAACTTGTCAATTTTTCAATTTAATTTCTTGTGCAACATTATATGAATAATATAGCGACAAAACTAGCAATTTCAAAAATATGATTTTCGATCTAAAAGAGAATTGCTTAAGCAAACTTATATTTTGTATTAAATTTTTTATCGTCCACAGAGAATAAATTACTAACTAACCAATACTAACAAATAGTATAAATAAATGGCATCAATGAACATTTCTTCCTGGACAAAGATCATTATTTGTTTTCATTAAAGCTTCTTGAAAGCTGGTTAATATAATTATTTGATGAACATGTTACGTCAATGCTCTAATTTTCATGAAAAATTGTATAAATAAATTCAAAAATTATACATAATCGCGTGGGAAGAAGTAGCTTTTTTTATCTGAAAATTGTAACTGTAGGAAGATTATTTAATTAAATATTTTTTGTCACGTAAAATCTTTATAACAAATTAATAAGAAACCTGTCCAGAAGATTTAATATAAAAAATTATTTTTGCTACTACGAAACATTCATTTCAATCATATAGTTGAAAGTAGTTTGATCTCGAGTTTGATTTCAACTATTTTGATAACTATTTATTGTTTGCAACAAAAAAGATTGTTAGAAAAATAAAGCACTTTGAAAGTTTGCTTCAATTTATGACTAGTTATTAATAATAATATTAAAATTTATTATTCAATTATGATTATAAATAATAAAACTTAAACAGTTTCTTCCATCTTTTCAATTCTATTGCTGCAATGCTCTTCAATAATGCCGTAATATCCGTGTAATAGTCGTGTAATAATGCGTAGTACGGTGAAATAGGTATTAATCCGTACAGGTTTTCCAAGAGTGCATTCATCCTTGAAGAAAATTCGGGAATTGGTAAAGACAAGATTTTTTTTCAAAATCCCTGACTTTTTCCCGATTTCCAGGATTTTCCTGACCTGCGGTCACCCTGGAAAAGTATATCTTAGGTTTTTCTTACTCTTTGTGAGTTGTCGAGTCTTTGTCAAGTCCCACTTGTAATTGGACGCAGCAGAGAGAGAGAGAGAGAGAGAGAGAGAGAGAGTGGCTAAGACTGTTTGGAAAAGTTGGCAAGGAATTTTTTTATGTACGTGCCCAACTGCCTACACGTAGGTAGAAGCATAATTCGCTTGGAGTAAAGTCGCTCCAATGAAGACCGGTGGCGATGAGTTTCTCCTTGAACTCTCCACCGCCAGAAAAGGACTAAATAAGAGCTGACGTGAAATACGAGGCGAGGTATCGTTTAAAATCCTCCGCGACGAGCGGCGGAGGAGCTCTTGCTTCTGGAGCTTAGTTGAACATGGGCGAAAGTTTGCACAAAATATTACCAGTAATAACAGTATTTCTCGCGATATTAGATGCCGACACATCTACTCTTATGCTTTGCGAACTGCTCCTGCTTTTTGAATCTGCACCTTTCTACTTTTAGTAGAATCCATAAATACATCTTTAAGAAAATTTCAATTGTGGGTGAAATCTTTTGAAATCTCCATTCATTTCGATAGGTTCAAAACGTCAAAATCTAAATACGAAACATTGATCGTTGTGAAAATTTGCACACAAAAAAGGCAGCGAAGTAGTTTGGGAGCGTTCATTGTATGCTCTCTTAAAATGAACCAGTGAAATCTCACTGATTTCCAGTGAAGTCTTACTGGTTGAAACAGCCGAAGTGTGTCACTGACAATCAGTGAGAATTCGCTGGTTTATTCCGTGAAGTTCTGGCACTGGCTTAATCAATGAGGTTCACTGGTTTCTCAGTAGGGGAAAGCGGGGTACGATGTCAGTGCGGGACACAGTGTCTCTTGCTAATAATGCTCGTGTTTCTTGAGTTTTATATTTTTTTTACATAAAATCTATTTCTTGAGTACCAAAGAAAGCTATTTCACTTAAAAAAAATTAATAACAAAATGAAGAAACACAAGCATTATTTGCAAGAGTCTAGACACTTATCATTCATCACTATTGTGGTAACAGTTGCAAAATTATCTCGTAGAAAGCGCACTTTACACTCATAACAACGAATGAATTCCGGGCTCTATTATTATGGGATATAGATAATATGTCGCTCAAAGTCAAACCAAAGTGGATAGGGGCCTTGCCACTTTCAAGCGAAAGATATTATATCCACTGGTACATTCAACAACGCTATTTTAGTTGAGTCACTTACTGATTCACCCAGCGAAAGTGGGAAAATCACTGACTCATCAGTGATAATTCAAAATATTCATTCAACCAGTGACAATCTAACTGGTTCAGTTTAAGAGAGGGTTGTATCTCCAATTATGAACTGAGAACAAATATGAAGTTACGGTGAAAAAATAATTTTTTTGAACAGTTTTTGCTCGTTTGGAAAAAAATTTGGCTGCGATTACAAAAAAGGGGTTGATGTAATAAAACAATTGATTTGGCCCGCACAAAAATTTTTGTGAAGTAACGTTTGTTACTTGTACCAAACGATTTGGTTGCTCGTACCAAACGCCGAGAAATCAACGTATTTTCGATACAATCTATGAGCTTCTTTTTTTTTCTTTAATAGAATAGTATTCGGTATTTTTCAGAAAAATACAACAAATATTTTACTCATTTAGAATGTTTCCTGTTTAGAGTTAGATTTCTGTATAAAGTGGCAGTGGTTATAGTTATTTTTCTCTAATTGAAAAAAATACCTTCTTTATATTAATTATTAACCAAATGAAACAAAATAGTTCTGGTTTAAAGAAAAAAGTAGAAGAAAAATGCTTCAATTCAGTTTAAAGCATATGATTCAAGGCGAAGTCTTTTGGGTAATCACAATTTTGTCTATAATCCTAGATTATCCCGATGAAATTGAATTGTGTTTAATTGAGTAAATTCTTTGAAAATCGAACGCACTTGAATAAATCAATTAATTCGTCTAATTGAAGCCTTTTCTCGCATAAGTGAGATATTTTATGTTTTATGTTTTTTTTTTACCTAGAAAAAAAATTTTTTTAAAGGTACAAACCTCTTAGTTGGATCAATCGAACGGTCCAACAAAATAAGTTGGGTGGCCCCACCGAACGGTTTTTTGCTTCTATATCAACCAATCTTCTGTTCGGCCAACCTAAAATTTTTCTCAGTGATCATTGCAGGAACGCTGGGCTTCTTCATTGAGGATTCTTTCTTATTGTTTGTCGATTTAAATATAAGTATAGCTATACAGCAATAAGATTATGCCAATAATCGAGCTGATCTATTTTCTATGATCACATTAAGAGACATCTATGATAAATTTCTTCATTTAAGATTTATGCAAGTTATTTGTTGGGCGAATATGAAAATTAAGTTTGGTTTAGTTATTAATTGATTGAATTAAAATCTTTTGAAGCATAAAGCCAACCACTCTACTAACATGTGTTTTACAATTAAAGTTTCTAAATATTTTTTCAATGAGGCCCTTTCTAAGCATAAGCTAACTAATATTTCTCCTTTATCATTTGTTCTTGGATCACAAAAATTACCTAGCACCCTTTCTGTATTCTGGAGTTGGACGCCAACCCATCCATTCATATCTCCTAGTAGAATGATTCTTTTACCATGATCGCAAGTACTCATAGTATCATACAGAGTGTCCCAGAAGCCGTCTTTTACTTCACACTTGTCACCATCAACTGGGGTGTAGCACACTATAATGAATAATCTTCTGATTTCTACCTACATCCTAGCCCACAACATTCTGGGAGGTACAAAATCATGATCCTTGAGAAGCTGTTTTGCTTTTTCATTGATAATCAAACCAACTCCTTGACTACCGCGTGATTCACTATCTACTTTCTGATCATAATTCAAGTCCGCCTTTTAACCCCTCATTTTCTTCCTTTCTAATGTCGTATCCCTTTTTCTTTGTTTGAGGTACACATAAAATAACTAGCTTTCTTACGTGCATAGCTTCTCGTAATTCTCTTTCCCTAAGATCATTCACTCCTCTAGCATTCCAAACGCCCAGTCTCCATACAGCGCCAAAAACGTCAGCTTTACCTTCACCAGGTGCATGCCTTTTGTCAATCAAAGTTTCAGTCCATTCCGAGACTATTTTATTGTTATTAGTATTTATTGTGTTTGGTGTACGCCCAACTACCAACCGGATATAAAAAATGTATACTGCGAATCAAAATCATGTCCAAATTAAGTAGTTAGTCATCGTGGGGTGGAGAGTCTAGTTATAACGTCAGTCCCGCCACACTTTGCGTAATTAAGGGGGAATGTAGGGACAGAACTGGAACCGAGAGAGGCGTAGTTGGTTGGTATTGTATATTGAGAAGTTCACTAGCAAGTTATATCATTATTGCAAACCCTTCGGATTCTATAAATCCCTGTATAGCTTCTGAAATCTTATTATTTATTGTGGAATTTATTAAAATATATTGACAATTTTTTTCAACTCTAAACTCTTGACTATATTCTACCTGTATAATCTTTAGAACTATTGTGAAATCCATCAAAAGCTATCGAATTTTTCTACAATCTTTTACAATAAATTAATCTTTACAGTAAGTCTGTTTTGACACGTGGAATTGCTGGAGGCTTTTAGATCGATCACCAAAGTTAAGCATCGCTTGGCTCGGTTATACACGGATGGTACCAAATGGAGTGTATTTATTCAGTTTTCGAGCTTTCTTTACTCTTAAATTGCTAATAATAAAGACAACAATATTAACTCCAAAATTCACTCCAAATGTTAGGGCACTTGCTGCTGAAAAAGTGTAAACTATCGACCATCAAGCAGCACTGGGCGCCAAAAATAAGATCTCTTTCAACAGCGAAACAGCGCCTTAAACGGCGAGTTAAGTGAATTCAGAATAATTCCACCTTTTCTACTCATCCTTCCCGTCTGTTCAATAAAACGCCACGTGCCGTTAAAAATCCGCCTAGTCGAGAAGAGATTCAAGTCTTCTGGGAGCAATTATATGGAGATACTTATCAGCTAAATGAAGACGCTTCTGATATATCACTCTTTCGTAACTTTTGCCAAAGGCAAAGGTTACAAGGTCCAGAGGAAGAGTGTCCACTAATTACTGCTGAAGAAGTGAAGAAAGTTATCGCTAGAACTAAGAACTTTTCAGCGCCAGGGCCAGATAAAATCAACAACTTTTGGTGGAAGAAGTTTACTTCTACGCACCAACATCTAGCTCGTATATTTACTACTTTCTTAACAGCCCGTCCCGCAGTGGCTAGTGGAAGAACGAATGGTATTGATCCCTAAGACCGGAGATTTGACAAGTCCAAAGAACTACAGGCCCATAGCTTGTTTAAACACCAGCTACAAGCTATTCACTGGCATCCTCAAAGAGAGGATATTGACATCTATCGAACCGATATGGAGTGTAATACTTGAACAACGTGGATGCAAGAGAGGGCTGGCAGGTTGCAGGGAGAACCTGTTGGTAGACAGGTGTATTACCCAGGACTCGATCAGGTATCGACGCAATCTTTTCATGGCTTAGATTGACTACCATAAGGCATTCGATAACACGAACCATGAGCTACTTACTAAGCTCCTTAAGTGCATGGAGGTGCATCCAAAAATAGTGAGATGCATAAAAGAGCTTATGCTCTTGTGGCGGACAAGATTTGTCATAACATCTGACAAAAGACAAGTGACTACAAGCTTTGTCACATATAAGAGGCACCAGCCGATGGCAATATCACGGCAAAGGAGGGAGAAAAACGGGCGAAATATCAAGCACTTCTTTTCGAGCTGAGTAGGCTGTACCAAGGCTACAAAGTTCATCTTATAATTCTCATACTCGGCTGTCTTGGAGGTATGAAAGCTTTATTTATCAGCCAACTCAACAAGATTTCGGGTTGCCAGAGTCACGCTGATTTCATCGCGAACCGGATGCAAAAGTCTGTTCCTCTCGGATCACTCCATCTGGTCCATCAACACTGTTCCTTTTAACATTCTGCAAAGATTGGTAGCTCTAAAAAAGTATCCAGAGGTGAAATCTTCATCTCTAATGACGTACACGTTCCAGTTGCTTCGGGATTGGTTTCTTTAAGGAACCATGATCGTAGCTTCCGGAGCCTACAACTTATCTCAGGTCCAACTCAGGAGGGACATCCTCACCTGTTGGCAAAGAAGCTCTCCTTCGCGAAGAGGATTCGTGCAGACGTTACATGAAGAGGTTACATAAAATTTAGTATACAGATACATAATTCAAAAATTAAAATTTGAACATTTTTTTCAAAAGCCTCCAGGAGATTTTGTTTTTGCCAGAGAAAATTCGATATGCCCTTAATAGCGTGTGATACTCGTGCACACAGGCAATTGTTACTCGTGTGATTGCAGAATTTGTCTTCAGCTCTCTTCGCATTTATGCAACATGAACCGGAATTGCCTATTTTGAACACTTGTATCATAAATAGCTATATAATGTTTATTTTGAATTTTTTTTTCGAAGTCATACGGGTTAATCAAACTTTTTGAAATTCTGATAATTTCAGGCAACGTTTTAACCACAAAGAATAAGATTAATTTTTTTTTAAGCTTTATTGAAGACCCTTTCACATCGCAGATGAGGAGAATGAATAGAAGAAAAAAAGTAAGCTCAATTCTGATGAAAAAAGTAGGATAGTAAAACGAGAGACGAGGTTGAACCGGCAAACTGCAAAGTAGAGACGATAGTTGATATAAGCTCTCAGGTTTACAGAGCAGATTAAGTAGGGAAAAAGTACCACGAGCGTCAAAATTAACGAGGCAGGTTGAATTACAAAGGAAGGTTAATCAACGAACGTACCGGCTACACGTTACACGTTTGTAACAGAGTTGATTTTTTGCATCCCCTTTCGTCACTTTTTCCCCTTTTGTCATCATTCCTTATCCTTCTATGGACTTTTACGTCTTTCTCAGAGGATTTTACGAGCGTAGTACGCCGTTGGTCTAAAATATATAGAACGAAGTCGCTGTACGATAATCTCACGGGTATATACATAGTAAAACGGCGCGGAACTCATGCTTATTTCGAACGTGCTACGTCCCAAGTTAAAATTTCCACGTTGTCTGAAATGCTGCTTGTTATTTGAGCAAAGCTTTCAATTGACTTTCTATAAGGTTGGATGTATTTGACTTTTGAAGCAAGAACCATTTAGAGCGACAATGTTACGTGTAGACCCAATATTATTACAATTCGAATTTCGATTTGAATAGAGTTTCATCATTTTTTTTTAAATCATTTGATTTCGGAGTAACCACTTAGTAATATTAATTTATTTCTCGGAACTTCAACACGCTCTTTTAATTTGAAGCAGTGTGATTTCATCCGGCATCAGTGAGAAATAAGTTCTAACCAAATTTCATTTACTGAAATAACAGTAATTTTCAATGATTCCCGATATACAAAAAGTTTGAAGACATAATTTTATTAGATAGCAGGACGGCCATTTTCATTTCCAGAATTCCCTGCTTTTTCGCTGGTGTTTCCCGAAATAACTTTCCATTTTCCCTGACCATTAATATTTAAGGACCAAAATTTTAATCTTGTAACATTTTTTATATAGAATCTTTTACAAATAAAAAAAATTAATTCAAATGATAAATTATCAATTTATTATTCTCATGGTTGCCACAGCCTAATTTACTTGAACGGAGTAAAAAAGTGACCTATCTAAATAGAAAAAGTGGCAAAAAATTACTAATGTCTAACTAAAAAAGTGACTGAAAGTCAAATAAGAAGAATACGATGAAATACATAAAAGCTCAGAGTGAATTTGTGAAGAGTTCATTAAATTCAGTATATTTGAAACAAGTTTAAAGAAATTCAAAAGAATTTAAAAGAATCACATAAAATGGGTAAGACTCCAATACGAGTTATCCCAAATTCAGGGTCAATTTAATACGAATTTGAACAAATTGCAAAAAAAAAATGTAATCTCTTCCAGTCTTTAAAATCCTACGAAATCCTACTAAATTCCTCAGTTTATATATCATAAAATCAACTGGAATCTTTTTAAATGTCATCAAAGTCATGTAAAATCGTTCCATGTCTTCCAATATTCTAGGAAATTCTTTACAACTACATGAAGATTGTTCTAAATCTCTTCCAACCATTAAAATTCTTGGAATCCCGTGAAATTTACTTAATCTCTCTAATAAGCTTCGAGATCTTTCAAGCAATCTAAAATATTTCAAATCGCCTTCGAAATCACATCAAATTATTGAAATCAATAAAAAAACTCCTCAGAAGCTTTTAAAATTCCACAAAATATTTCAAATACCTGAAATCTATTTCAGGTTCCTGAAAATACCTTGGAATCTTTCAAAATACCCTAAAATCTTTGAAATTCTATGAAATTCCTTAAAATTATTGTGATCAATATAAAATTGCTTTAAATATTTAAAAATACCCTCAAAACTTTAAAATTCATTTGGAGTTATTTCAAATTCTTGAAATTCGTTCAAAATATGCTTAGATATTTGAAACCCAGTAAAATTTTTTGAAATTTTTTGCAGCTTTTGAAAATTTCTTGAAAGTATTAAAAATACTCTGAAATATTTAAAATTCTAATAAATCCCTTGAAATTTTTAAAATAAATTGAAAATTACGTGGAATCTTTTAAAATATACTAAAATCTTGAGAATGCTTTGAACTCATTGGAAACGCCTCCAAATATTTTCTTAAATCTTTGAAAATTCATGAAAGCTCTTAGATTTTATGAATAAATTCTTTGAAATACATTGAAATATTATCAAGTGCCGTGAAATTTCAAGAAATCTGACGACATATCCCAAAACGTTGAAAAATTGATTGAAATACCTTGAGAGGTTTTAAAATCCTTAAAATCATTGAAATCCTCGGAATTGTTATAAAATCTCTGGGAACTTTTTAAATATCTTAAAACCTCATAGCTTCTATAAAATCGTTTCATATTTTTCGAAATTCTTCGAAAACACATGAACATTTGTTTTAATCCCTTAAAAACATTAAAATCCTTGGAAATTCCCTGAAAATTGCTTAATCTCTTGAAAATGCCTTGGAATCTTTTAAAATACCCTTAAATATTTCAAATCGTCTAAAATGTTTTGCAATCCCTTGAAACCTTTTGAAACATTGACAAATTCCTTGAAAGTTTTGAAAATATCATAAAATCTTTAAAATACTTTCGGATAGCTATCAAATTATTCCTTCGAATCTTTTAAAATGCACTAAAATATTTCAAAACCTTTTAAAACTTTCAAAATCCGTTGTAACTTTTTAAAGCTCTTAAAAATTCTATAGAATTTTTAAAAATATCCTAAAATCTTTAAAATCCTTCTAAATCGCGTTACGTTATTGAAATCGATTGTAATCATTCAAAATAATCAAAAATATTTCAAAAGAATTCAAGGAAATTTGGAAATTAATACAGACCTGGATTCATTAGTGGTTTACCCATGAGTTAATTTTTTTAAAGAAAAGTCACTAAAAAGATATTTTCATTTAAAAAAGAGACTATCGTGACTTTGTCTTTAAAATTCGAATGAAAACTTATATGCGAGAGAAAATAACTAAAAGTGACAGTGTGGAATCCCTACAAATTTTTGACAGTTACATGAAGTGCTATTACAGAAATTCTGTGACTTTCTCTGACTAACAATATTCCCTGGCTTTATCCTGAT
This sequence comes from Andricus quercusramuli, assembly GCA_932178445.1. Classification (NCBI taxonomy): domain Eukaryota; kingdom Metazoa; phylum Arthropoda; class Insecta; order Hymenoptera; family Cynipidae; genus Andricus; species Andricus quercusramuli. The sequence goes on from CAKNXH010000105.1 coordinate 92,960, forward strand.
TTCCAGTTTTTCCCTAACCTGCGCAACCCTGCATAACGAAAGCGACCGAATTGCTAAGATTAAAAAACGGATTCTTGAGGATAAATTTAAGAATTTATTAATTCAAACAAATAAATTTGGAAAATGTACAGTTCTAAAATAAAAAAATAAAAACTTGTAATGAAAAATATCATTTCTCTCAACTTGAAGACACCAAAGTGTGGGAATTAAATGAAAAATATTGTCTATATTTGATTATATGTAAATTGTAAAGAATCTGAATTTGTAGAATTGGAATAGTTTCGAATGTTTCAAGTTCGTACTTAATCATAGCTAATATAGTAAATATATTAAATAGTTCTGAGATCAGTCAAAATCTTCATTTTAAAATCGAATTTGTTTGTACCTTTTATTGATATTATACGATCCAAAATTAAAATAATACTTCTTTTCAATATTAAGTTTTGATTATCGAGTAAATTTTTATATAAATAAAGATAAAGAAATATCCAAAAAAATATAGTGGATTTCGAAAAACTGTGTTTTCATTATTTTAAAATTCAGCAACATTTCTCGTTCGAAAATGAAAAATGTATACCGGGTTTATAGCTCTAAATGCAGCATATGGATAACGGTCTATATATCTTTCAAAGGACATTCAGAATTCAGCTCATCCTTTAAACTTTAGACGTCCCTGGGATATTGCATGTGATATGGGTTCCTTGTTGGCCATCAACTAAGTCATAATCGTCGCTTCATGAAATCTCTTGAGTACAATTTTCAGCACAATATTGTTTCATCCTCAACTTTAATCATTCGAAGTTTTGAATTTTATCAAAAAATATCACGATTCACTTAACCCCAAATTTGAAGCAATTTTACCTTCACAGCCATCGTGTAAATTACACAGGCCGACAATAATTGACTTCTTTTTTCACCCAAAGACTGGACTAGGTGACAACCGAAGGATTTTGATGTTCTAAAAACGAATCCGTAGGCTAAATATTTCCTATGTAGTGATGCATGTCGATCCGAGTTGATCGTCTGTCTCGATATATTATATTCAAATTACGAGAATTTCTCGGGATAATATTCTCTTTCATTCATTTGTTTTTCCTCGTCTCGTATCGTCTTAAATGTCGAGCGAATTCTCGGTGTCAGTGTGACAGCTAAAAATTTCCAAATATGAAAACGCAAAAAATAGTTGCAACAAAAGATGATAAACCAGGCGAGCACGAAGAACCACAAGCAACTTTTTCTATTTTATTATTGTGTACTTTGAAACATTACTATCATAATACTATCATTTTTATTCTTATTAAGATTCACAAAAATAAAAAAAAGTTAATAGATTTGAATATAACCTTAATAGCAACCAAAATTCCGAAAAAGGAACTACTTTCCGATCAAAACACAGAAAGCATAATTGCTAATCATTGGGAGAGTTTTTTTATTTCTTTCTGGATGAGAAAAAAGTAAGATGGGCTAAATGTAAACTGTGCCCCTTACAAGATTCCTTCACAGCCAATATTGAATCCATTAAAATAACGGACGGCAACACAACGGGAGTAAAACGTCATCTTGAAAGGATGCATCCACATTACTTTCAGGAAACTTACATGCTGCACACGTCCAAAAAATTAATTTTAATCACATTTTAAATACCTCAGTTTTATTACTTTTATTTCTTTTTATATGTAAGGCCAAATACGTTTTATCGCACTCCTTTCTTCACTGAAAAAATATTTGAATCAAAAATCTAATACTTTGTGATACATATTCTCATTTGCTTATACATTTTTCAATGATTTATTGAAATGGTTAATTTAACGACATAAAAAAACTGCTCTGTCATATTAAATTATCTTTTTGAGGAGCAGAACCAATACATTTTATTTATTTACTGCGAAATATCAAGTAATCAACAGCATGAATGCTAATCGTGACGAAATTTAATAGATATGAAATTTTTCGATCGATCTCGATAGATTTACGAGATACTCGTTTGGACGATATATGAAGTGAGACGAGATATTGTCTTCGAAAAACGAGGAACAGTCTCGAATTCAGATATTTCTCGATCGTCCTGGTCGACGTGCATCACTACTCCTATGCGTCAGTATTTCATGATATCGTTACCCAAAATTGAAAAAATGGAAATTTTCACAATTATTTGAAACAGTATGACTCGACCAGCAATTTTTTTCTCCAGAAAGTGCTTACGACATCGTTTAATAGTCCTTTTTACCTTTTATTTTAATTTTGGATCATCCCGAACCGATTCTTTTTCTCCGAGATGTGGCACATTA
>CAKNXH010000105.1:100247-187568 GCA_932178445.1 Andricus quercusramuli
AAACAGCATTACTCATTTCTCCTAAAAGAATTCTAGAAAATATGTGTCTTTCGCCTCTAACCCCCCCCCCCCTGGAAAACAATAAATTATTCAATTGTGCATCCAGATGTTTAAAAATCAATCATTCTAATCCATAGAGCAAAATTAATAACTTGGAAATCAATTATAAAGCATTTCCATTTTCAAATTTTTTACAACACATCCGATATTGCAAATATAGTTTAAAAAAGTTCAAGCGTGTTAGCTGTTTGTAGAAAATTTTGCTGCGAACAATGTGAGCGAAGAAGATTGAGAAGGTAAAATTGAATTTCTATAGATTTGGTACCCTTTTGGTGAAATTGCCGAAATGGTATTGTTACTACAATTTGTCACTTCCGATCGAGAGAGATCAGATACATCAGTCTTTGCGGAACACGTTTAAGGGTGATTTTCCCGATATGATCATTTTGCTTGTAATTAATCCGTTTTTGAAACTTTCGGCATATGTTTTTTTTTGTATTGTATGCACCATTGTTTTCTGTATGTGGCCACTAAATCTCATTCCTCTGGACTAACGAAAACTGGTGAATAATATGACGTTTACATCAGTTTCACTCAGTTGACTGATTGTCAGTGCATCATTTTTTATGCTTCCGTTTTTTTCTCTAAAAGTCATACGCATTAAGCGGATGATAAAACAAAGCGTTTTGTTCCTCTGACAAGTATCAATCATAAATTTCAATTGAAAAAAAATCACTGTATATATTTTCAAGTGATACGAATGAATACCAACTCGGTGCCACACCTTTATGTATAAATAAATAATTTCTTTTTAAACTTTCTTCAGCGTAAAATGATAATTTCAGGAGAATCACCCATAAACGCCCTCTGCCCTCGAGCTGCCGCTCGCTTCACCAAAGTTATTTATGTTCTACGTCGCGAAGTTCTGATACGTAAAACATTGCTCGTAAAATATGAGTGGGGTTCCGACCCAGAGTCTCTCACCTTTGACGTCGCGACAGTCAGGTGGCTTACGATCGAGCTGTTATTCGCTAAAGATGCACATTTTCAACTCTACTTTTATTACATCTCATACCTGCGACTTTCGGAAATAAGGATGTTTTTCATCAAACTTCGAATCTTACCAGGTTGAAAGTGTTTATACCTTGAAGTCTCAAAAGTGAAGAGCTTCGAAACTCTAGAAATTTTGTTCTTTTGGGCTCCAAATTTTTTAAAATCTGTTTTCTTTTCTTAGCTGATTTAATTTATCGTGGCGTACGACTTCTAAAATCCAGTCCATCAAAAAAAAGTCTTACTTTTGTTTTACAGTTTAATTTTGTTACACCTTAAATTAAACGTATTTTTTGGCCTGAACCTAAATTTAAGCTTTTTTATCTCAAACCACTGAGTTAAAATAGTTGAACATTTATTTTTATTATTTATTCTATATATATTTTTTAAGATATAGTAAATTTGAAGGAGGTTTTCCAGGTTTCTATCGTATGCAAAACTACGAATCTTGCCGACGTTTCGTGAATAGTCCAGTCCACTTCTTCAGTGCTAACCTGGAAGTCGGAAACTGAAGTTTCAGGTTATCTTCTTCTTATATATATTCTCTGCGATGCCTGTGATTGGCCAGAGCGCCCCATCGTGGGTAGTGGCCAAACTAGATTGGCCAATCAAGTCTTTTTTGAAAAACGCGAGAGGACGGAAAGCCAAATCGGATTGTTATTATATCCATTATCCCTATTGATGTTATTAGAATGTTTTCAGATTTTGATCGCTTCTCTATGTTTTCTTGGGAAAATATTGTGCGTTTTTGCGATGAAGATTGTTTTTTCGAATAATATGCTATGTCCTGTTTCGTATGACGCCCAGCTAGTGCTGATTGCGTGAAATGTTTCAGCCTGAATTTACTCTCATGTTTCTTTACACTTCAGCTCACTGATCTCCCGGCTTCCCAAATATAGACTTTGCCACAAGAGCAAGGGATTTTATATACTCCCGGATCACTGAGAGATGCCTTTTTATCTTTAGGGTTGTTTGAAAGGTTTCCTATTTTCGCAGGTGGTTTAAATATGGTTTGGATGTTGTGTTTGTTGAGAATTCTTCATATTTGTTCTGTGATATCTTGAATGTAGGGTAGGGTGGTGGTCGTTTTTCTCTCTCTTTCGTTAGCAGGTTGTATTGACTTGTTTTTTTAAGTATATTTTCTTATTGCTTTATCAATTTGTTTGTGTGATCGTTTTGTATCAGTATTTGTTTAACGTTTTGTAATTCCTATTGTAAGTTATCTTTATCTATTATGGACAAGGGAGTTGATGACCGATTGCTTTTGAGATGGGTGGTGGTTGGAGGAGGCATGTGGGTTAGGGTGGGCCGAAAATAAATACTTTTGAAATTCGGAATCGCTACAACGCGGAAAAGTAGTGTATTGGGGTCCTAAAAAAGTATAATTAATTTGGAATCGATCGACATGCAGCTTGGTTACCCGCGCTCGAAAAAAAGTTTTAAAAAATGTCTTGTTTGTAGAGTTTTTCCATTTTATTGAGTTTGAATTTTTTTCTACATACCTGAGGGTGAAAAAAGTCTTCTCAATTTTTTTCGGATTTTAATCTATCATATTCTAAGAGATAATTCCTATTTAATTTAACATTGTTTTCGGGAATTTTTTTTAAACCGTTAGCAAATAGGAGGAGAATTATTTGAGGTACATGAAAACTTTTTAGTGACGAAATTGCATTAGAAAACAAAATCCCAAGAACCACGAACCGAAATTGGCAATACAGCGAAATTTAAAGATTTTTGATTTTAGTATTTTGTGAACTTATCTTCATAACTTTTAGTTAAACATTTTTGTGAGCATGTGTGGATTTTTCAAACATAGAAATACACTAGAAAAAAATCTAAAAGACCCAGGAATCGAAATTGGCAATACAGTAAATTTAAAAAAATTTAATTTTGGTATTTTATGAACTTATCTTCATAACATTTAGTTGAAATATTTTTGTGAGCATGTGTTGGTTTTTTAAACATAGAAATACACTAGAAAAAAAATCCACAAGACCCAGGAATCGAAATTAGCAATAGAGCGAATTTAAAAATTTTTGATTTTGGTATTTTATGAACTCATCTTTAGAGCTTGTAGTTGAAACATTTTTCTGAGCATGTGTGGGTTTTGAAACATAGAAATACAGTGGAAAAAAAATCGACAAGACCTAGGAATCGAAATTGGAATTACAGCAAATTTCAATTAAGATTTGTGGATCTTGCCGAATTTTTTTGTAATATATTTCTAGGCTTAAAAGTTCCACACAATCTCGAAAAATGTTATACTTATAAATAAATAAAATAATTCTGTTAACTGCAAAATTCCGAAATAAGAAAATGTTCGGTCATTAAATTTCGATTCCTGGGTCTTCTACATTTTTTTAGTGTATTTCTATGTTTAAAAAACCCATATATGCTTAGAAAAATGTTTAAACTATAAGTTATAAAGATAAGTTCATGAAATACAAAAATAAAAACTTTTTAAATTCGCTCTATTGTTAATTTCGATTCCTGGGTCTTGTGGATTCTTTTTCTATTGTGTTTCTATGTTTAAAAGAACCACACTTGCTCACCAAAATGTTTAAATTACAAGTTATAAAGATAAGTTCATCAAATACCAAGATCAAAATTTTTTAATTTCGCTCCATTGCTAATTTTGATTCCTGGGTCTTAAGGTTTTTTTTCTAGTGTATTTCTATGTATAAAACCCCACACATGCTCACAAAAATATTTAAACTACATGCTATGAAGATAAGTTCATAAAATACCAAAATAAAACATTTTTCAATTCGCTGTATTGCCAATAAGGATTCCTGGGGCTTGTGGATTTTTTACCTAGTGTATTTCTCTGTTTAAAAAACCCACACATGCTCACAAAAATGTGTAACTACCAGTTATGAGGATAAGTTCACAAAATGTCAAAATCAAAATTTTAAAAATTCGCTGTATTGCCAATTTCGATTCCTGGGTCTTGGAGATTTTTTTCTAATGCATTTTTGTCACTAAAAAGTTTTCATGTACCTCAAATAATTCTCCTCCTATTTGCAAACGTGTTAAAAACAATTTCCGAAAACTATGGTAAATTGAATAGGAATTATCTCTTAGAAAATGATAGATTAAAATCCGATAACAATTGAGAAGACTTTTTTGACCTCCAGGTATGTAGAAAAAAATTGAAACTCAATAAAATTTAAAAACTCTACAAACAAGGAATTTTTGAAACCTTTTTTTTCGAGCGAAGGTAACCAAGCTGCATGTCGATCGATTCCAAATTAATTATACTTGTTCAGGACCCCAATACGCTACTTTTCCGCGCTGTAGCGATTTCGAATTTCAGAAGTATTTATTTTCGACCCACGCTAATGTGGGCATCTGTTTGTATGGGTGGGTTTTCTGTAAACTTCATGTCCTAATGTGTTATCAGATCTTTTGTAAGCTAGTATGTCCAAGAAAGTCAATTTTCCCTCTTCTTTAACTGCCATGGTGATGAAATAAAAAATTTACTGCAAAAAAGTCTTGTTACATATGCAGTAAAAAGAGCTTTTTGTAAGAGTTTTAATTTAGGGAATGTCTACGCTAGGGTGCCCCCAAAAATTGTGTTTTTTTGAATTTTGCAAATGCTACCACCTGAATTTCTTCCTTTTGGTGAAAAATGCTGCCCTGAATATTCTTTCAATTTGAAAAAATGATTTAGTTATTCCGTTAGGCCATTTCAGGTCTGAAGATGAATTTTCTGAATTTCATTTAAAAAAAAATTTGTTACTTGAAAATTCTTGTATCGCCAAAAAAATGTTGTGTTATTTATTGACGGATGAACCCTAAATTGTATGAAATAAGCGAGTGAATTTTGAAAGTATTATCGGGCTTAGAATACAAAGACTTGTAATTTCATTAAAATTAATAGTCTGAAATTACTCCAAAACTTTTTTTTTTCGGAAATAATATGCATTGAAATGCATTTCTACCTGTCATTATATATCCCGTAAAAATTCGCATTCATCGTTTATTTCGAAATTTGAGATTTTTTAGGTCACCTGGAATAAATATTATGAATTTATTTCTAATGGAAAATATTCTGCTTATAATATAAAAGAATTTTCGGGCATATTCTTGATAATATCTCAAAAATTTGTTGTTTCATAAAACGAAGGATTTATTCCTCAATGAAAAACTAATATTTGCTAGGGTTAGGATAATGTTTCAGCCTTGAATTTTAATTTCTCTAGAATTGAAAACTAAGAAAATTCATTTTTGGACCTAAAACGGCTCAATAGAACCAATAAACCATTTTTTATTAAAGAATATTCCTGGAAGTATTTCTTCACCAAAAGCAATAAATCTAGGAGATAAATTTAGAAAATTCAGAAATACACATTTTTTCAGCACCCTAGTTTCGGTACACATTGCTCGTTTTCCAGGTGCTGTTATTTGTACGAAAAAAATCGGGCTATGTTTGAACTGTAATTGCGGTACAGGAAGCCATTGCCTTTTACTCAAAATGTTTGTTTAAATGCATAGTTAGTTTGGTAGAAAGTCGAGATTTTAAATTACGAGTGTCACTCTGAAAATCTTAATTGAAATTTCGTGAAGGGATGTAATTTCTCTGTAATATGCAGATTCACAGCTATTGTTTATAAGGCTATGATTAATTACTACACAACTGATGTTGACAAATGACTCTGTATGGTAGAAACAATTAATTTGCAGTAATGATATCGTTACACTATTTCTATTAAATTTCAAAATAATCCACAACAAAGGGTTGCAAGAAAGCAGTATACACTTTAAGCAACTCTTGCATTTTTTCTATATCATTTAATTTCACCTTATGACTCTTGAAAATTTATTTAAAAAGTTTCATTCGAAAGACTAAAATGTGTAATAGAATCAAAGATGAAAAATAGCTTCTTTATAATTGAAGTACATATTGTTTCTTATAGCGGCCTCTAAAGTCTTGATACATTTTATTTATTCGATCTATATTTTTTTCGATAATATAGTACAATATTTTATTACACATACTACCCTAGCTCAAAACATATACCCAATTTTGTATAAGTTTTTGGAAATGATTGCACAGTATTATACCAAATATACTACGTGAGGTAATATGATACATAGAATAACATGGTACATGGGGTAATAATAGATCAATCAAGCAAAAGATAATAAGACTTTAGTTACGGTTATAATAAATCAGTTGTACTTCAATTACAAAGAAACTACTTTTCATGTTTAATCCTATCACACTTTCCAGTCTTTAGAATTAAATTTGCTTTATAAATTGTCAACAGTCGTGAGATGAAATTAAATGGTTTTGCGAAAAATTCGAGAGTTGCTTGAAGTGTGAATCTCTATTGCACCCAGAAGAGGCTAATTGGAAACAATTGGAACGACCAAATGAGAATTTCAGCAGACAATCCGAACGTTAAATCCAAAGTGCTATAGAGGACTGCGCTCACGAAGTCTAATTTAGCAAAGATTGTTTTGACGTGATTGAAAAATGAAGCAATTTTTCAACCAGTAAAACTTTATTTATATTTCTTGTTCTCAGTAAATAATCCGTTCTAATAGATTTATAAATGAAAAAAGCAAGACAATTATACAAATAGGAAAGTCAAGCCAAGAAAAGGATGCTCGTTCTTATCTGAAGCATCGAATGTTTCAAGGTCACTAGACGAATGCACCTTTCTTCTTTTTTCTTTTTTTTTTAAACAGAATCTACGACTGTTGAGGGAAATCTCCCTTCTGCGTTTTCGGTGCTCTTATATTGAGCCCGTTTCGACAGGAAATGTGTGAGAGAAACTAAAGATGCGGAAAGGTGAAAGAAAAGGGGAAGAAAGGGATACTCGGAATCAAAGGAGGGTTGAAAAGGAGGAAAATTGCGTGAGAGTTGAAGATGTCTCAATTCCCTGCTTACATGCTTTCGACGCCTCCCTGTTGGGAATTTGAGTATATTATAGTATAATAGCATTCTAAAATTACAACGGATATAAGAATCTTTATAGAGAAACTTATATATGATCCTTTTTCTGCCAAAAAGGAAATCACCAAAACCGTGAATATTATATTGTTCTTATTGTTTATAAATCTTCTCATGAATCCTCTTTAAAACTTAATAAAAAGACCTTTTTTAAATCAGAAACCGACTCTTCACGTATACTCATTTTTCCAGTGAGAAATTTGAAGAAGTTTTGAAGACATTGATGAACAATGATTAATAAATTGCTTCAATTCAAAACAGCCATATTCAACAGGAAAAAAGCAACCATTTTAATATGTATTAAAAAAGTTCCTACAAATATTTTTTATTTATTTATTAGTTCCTTTGAAAATGTAATAAAGCTGCAGGTAGCAATCTTTTGTCAATGCTTTTCAGAAGCAAGCCGTATCCACTAATGTAAGGATGTGGTCAGACATAATGTGGATTAATGTTATGGGTTGGTGAGCCATATAAAAATATTGTATATGGAAGTATTCTAATAACAAATAAAGAGGATATGATTAGAAAATTACTTAGAAAATGGTATGTGAAGTGTTCCTATAATATTCACTAAGCTCGTTATCAGTGTCAAATAAACCGTGATATGAGCAAAGATTCTATACGACCACTACAAAAACATGTTTCTTACAGTAGGAGGATTTAAAGAACAAATAGCGTCAAAGTTATGAGAACATATATTTTACACAAAAGAAATTCTAGTAGATGCAAAAATATCTACATTTCATTTATTTTGAAATATTTTGTTGTACATAATCAAATAGTTTATTTAACATTTTCATTTTGCTTTTTTCAATTTATTAATTGTTATGAATTAACAATGAAAATGATAAAATGAATCTGTTTAATACTATACTATATGTATAATGCGCTTGAGTACATTATTTACAAATCAACCGTAGCTATGGATACTGAAATTTCGGTACGAATAGCTGAACCTGGAAAAGGGACTATTTGTACCAAAATTTCTGGATACTTTTTTGATACATATAGATACTCCTTTTCACCTTTGGCACCTTAGCCCGATTATTGGTATGCCAAAAACCGAAGTGAATTTATTTTATTTTGGATAAATATTTGATAGCACTGTATAAATAATATATGCATTGCATGTGAAAATGATAGTATCATTAAATTTATGAGAGCAAAAATGCTAAAAAAAATTTATTATATAGGAAGTTAGAGAAGGATTCGGAGGCAGAAGGGTTTACCTAATGTAAAATTGGAACAGTTATGAAATATCGTTACATTAATTTTAAAAAGAAGTATTAGAATGCAATCACTTGTCAATTGAAATATACAAAGTTAGATAAATAAAAATGGAATATTCCAAGTTTAAAAACTGCGTTGAGCAGCTCAAAATTTAGTTCCGAATCTTAATAATGAAATTGTTTAAAAAAATTATTTGATAAATTGCGTAAAACATACGCAAAATAGGTATAATTGTTAAATTAATTAGTTTACATACATAAGTATTTTAACTTAATGATTATCTAATGTAGGATCATCACCTACTGTAGGTTAACTATCAACAAAAATTGTAATTGTTGATATTTGCTCAAAAAAATATTTTAATCTTCAATCAAAAATAGCTGAGTTAAACCAAAAAATACAAATTTTCCACAAAGTAGTTGAATTCTCAAACGGTGCAGACTAATTTTCAACCCAAAAATATGAATTTTTCACTGAAAAAGACATATTTTCAACAAAAAACATGAATTTTAAACAAAAAATATCAATTCTCAATCAAAAATAAAACAGAGTTTCAGTTACAAAAATCTATTTTCAATCTGATAAAAAAATTTTCGATGAAATAGTTAAATTTTAAACCAAGAAAATGAATTTTGAGCCAAGAAGATTAAATTTCAATAAGAAGATAAACTTTCCACAAAAAATGTAATGGTTACGTTTTTTAATCAAAGAAGTGAATTTTTAACTAAATTGATAAATCTTGAACCTAAGAAATGAATTTTTAACTAAATATTTGAATTCTCGAACACAAAGATTAATTTTCTACAAAAACTAGAATAGTTAAATTTTCATTTAAAAAATAAATTTTCAATAAGAAAACGAATTTTCAATAAGAAAACGAATTTTCAAAAAAAAAAAAAAATAGTTCATTTTCAACCAAGGGAATGAATTTTCAACCACAAGATGAAGCTTCAACTAAAGCGACTACTTTCTTGCCAAAAAAGACGTCTTTGCAACAAAATATTAAAATATTTCATCTAAAATGAATGCATTTTTAACTTGAAATAAAATAATTCAGTTTTCAGTTGAAAAATATTTTTTAACCCAATAAAATTAATTTTCAACGGAATAGTTAAAATTTGAACCAAACAGATGAATTTTCACCCAAGAAGAATAAATTTCGATCAAAAAGATAGATTTTCAACAAAAAATTGAATTGTTGAATTTTCAGTTAAAAAAATGAATTTTCGAAAGAAAAAATTTTCAATGAAAAAAAAATAATTTTGAACCAAATAAATAAATTTTGAACAAAAAGATGAATTATGTCACCAAGAAGATAATTGTTCTGATACAAAATACGAATTTTCAGCAAAATACTCGTACATGAATTTTCAAACAAATATTCAAATTTTCAAAGCAATTTTCACACTAATAGTTAAATTTTCAACAACAAAAATTTTAACGAAAAAGATGAATTAATCACCAAGAAGATCATTTTTCATGCCAAAAAAGTCAAATTTTCAACCAATACAGGAATTTTTAACCAAATATTTGAATTTTTAATTGCGGAAAATCAATTTTCAACTAAAGATGGAATAGTTGAATTTTCTGTTAAAAAAAAATTAACTTCCTACCAAAAAATAGTCTTGAACAAAATAGTTTAATTTGGAATAGAAGAGGGTCTTCAACTATACGAGGATGAATCATTAAAGAAAAAATTGAATTTTCATTGAATTAGTTCCACTTTCAACTAAGAATTTGAATTTCCAACCAAAAAATACGAATTTTCAATAAAATAGTTGAATCCTCAATTTAAGCAGATTAATTTTTAACAACACAGTTGTTATTTTTAACAAAACAAGATACAAATCCTACCAGAATAGATGAATATTCAACCCAAAAAGACGAATTTCTCAACAAAATAATAAAATTCACTTTAACTGCAGTTTATCAAAAATTTCCTGACCTGTAGCAGCCCTGAATTACTTTAAATGACCTAATTATCTCACTATTTGATATTGCATTCATATAGCCCAATCATTTTAGAATTTTGTTACTGGAAAAACCGCGGGCGGCGATTTTGCGACGCAGTTAAGTTTCCCCCGCCAAGCCGATGAAGAAATCACAAAATTGTCCAAGAAATAATTACCAAAAGTGTCCGCCATCTTGGATTTTGTGTTTTCGTCGATTTTCACGCGTACTTTGCATTTCTCGATAAAAAAGGTAACGAACAAATTTGTAGAGATTTTGATTCTCTACAATTTTCATCGAAAAGATATTATTGTAAAAAAATTATGTGTCGCTAACAATAAGCAAAAAGTGTGGAAGATGAGGAAAGTGGCGCAGTTTTTTCCACTTTTTGACTATTTGTATTGAAAATAAGTGGCATATTTAAATAGCAAAGTTGCATGAGACTCAATTTCCAGCAACTTTTGTATGAACAAGTTTTTCTTGCGACGTTCCTTACCTTTTTTATCGAGAAATGCAAAATAGGCGTGAAAATCGACGAAAACACAAAATCCAAGATGGTGGACACTTCCGGTAATTATTTCTTGGACAATTTCGTGATTTCTTTATCTGCTTCGCGGAGGAAACTTAACTGCGTCGAAAAATCGCCGCCCGTGGTTTTTCTCTTTCTTATATCGAATTTGATCCAAAGTCATTGGGCTAATAAATGTAAATACACTGGAATCTAGATTTTCGTGAACTGAATTTATGAGTTCCGAGAATTGATGCCGCTCAGCGGTTTCCTGGTGTGAGGAGCCGCAGGGCCTGAAGGGGAGGATGTGCTCAGCCAAGCGTGACGAATAGCCCGAGAGCCGCACTTGCAACCCGTTAGTTGCGCCAGGTTGCGTCCTGCCTTCAAATCCAACAGAAATCGTTGACGCGGCCCTATCTGTTTACGTTCGGAGGCCCTGAGTTTGTGTCAAAGGCCGTGACCGAAATCATGCACAAATCCAGTTTCCTGTGTTACCTGACAGTTACCTGACTCGTTTACAATGCGCAGATTGTTTTAAAAGCAAGCGCGCCGCATTACCCGCTTCTCTCCTATTTTGTAGAAAAGAGCTTAACATTATGTAGTTCAGCTTTATGGAAGATAAAGTGTCGACAGTAAAGTAAGAGATTAAAGAGGCAAAAATTTCGATAAACGCGTGTCACGGGAATTTCAGAAGACCTGACATGGAAAATGGTGCAGTCGACAGAAGAGCATTTTCCTATGCGAAAACTTCCGGTTGATGCATAAAAGACCGTAGCGAAGTGCTAGAAGCAAAGTTTACAGTGGCGTTTTTCTTTTTTGCATAACGCCTGCGAAAAGCGAGAAAAGCCCTTGTCCGGAAATTTGAAGTAACTCGAGGTGCAATGCACGGATCCGAGTTCGTTATGCTTTAAGCGAAATACACAGCAGTCAGAAAACTGCTCTATATTATACGTGATGCAACATGGTGTGAAAATTCGAGAGATCTTCGTCGAGGTGTGCAATTTTATGCAAACTTCGCTGAGTTTGTTTTAAAACGGGTTTAAAGAGAAGGTAGTGACTGAATCAGCTAAAAGCTTTGGTTAAGTTTTAGATGAAAACCTACTTGCATGAAAAAAACACACTTTTCCAAAAACTATTAATTTACTGGTAAAATCCAACAAGTCTACCGTTTATGGCCTTGTGCTACTAAAAGCTATACTTCTACGGAGTCAAGAAAAATTATAAATGAAAAAATAATTTTGAATACAAAAAATAATATTAAATAATGAGTTTTTTATATTCTTAAGAAACAACTCAAATTACTACAAAATTGTTCTTACCGCCACAATGATGTTTTTTCAGAGACAAAGCAGACACTTACCTGAAACATCAAAGAAAACATGTCTATTAGAATTCCAAATGGACCATTTTTTATTGTGCATGCCAAGAATATTAAGAATAAAAATATGTATGTTTCCAGATCCAAAGTTTTGTTCGGAGAAAGTAGTAAATTTGAGATCATAAAAAAGAACCACAAATGAAATCATGTTCCGAAAACATTATTCATTCACAATCCTAATTAAATTATTTCTTAAACTATCTATTATCATATCCAAATTTGGTACGCTGGCAGGAAGCAAGTTCAGAAGACTATTCCTTACGAATTCAGCGTTGAGAGCCAACCCAGTGAATCGGGGTAGTAACTTTTCAGACGAGAAACCTGCGGGCTTCTATACGTAAAAGTTTTTTCATTGTTAGGAAACTAGTGGTATCTATTAGAGAGGGAAAATCACGAAACTCGTTTCCTGGAATCTTTCGTGGTACTTTCACTATATTTGAAAAAGTCGTTTCTGCATTTGCATCAACTTCAATAAATTCGAAGAAATTTCCTATATCAACTCTCTTCTACAACTTTTGCATTCAGAAATATAGTTTTTTTTATGTATAGACATTATACTTGTTGATATGATATGTTGTATATAGTGTACAACAATAGAATAAAATTACACTTTTCCCAGTTGACTTTTAAGCGTTTATAATAATTATTATTTAATACAAATTGCTCTAATATATACATTTGGAAAAAAATAAACATTGCAGAACTCCAAGGTACAATATACAAGTATAATGTCAATTATTGTAAAAGTGGTTTTAGACTTCACAACTCAAAATTATTCCAAAACTAATAATAGGGGAAATTTTTGAAGAAAATATGGAAATGGATTCTTTCAAATAAAACTAAGATCGGTACTATATTCCTAAGATTCCAAGTCCGAATATATTGCATTTTCAGCAAAATTGTAGAATTGTCAACCAAATAGACGAATTTTCAACAAAATAGTTGAGTTTTCTAGCTACAAGAACGAATGTTTAAAAAAATAATTCACTTTTAGGTCCAAAAAGATAAGTTTTTAACAAAATTTAAAATGTTAATCGAATAGTTGAACTTTGTACCTAACAAGATGAATATTCAACCAATTGGTCAAAATCTTGAACAAAAACAATTAAACTTCAACCATAAACAGTTGCATTGCGAACCAAACAGTTGAATTTTCGAGGTCAAAAGACGAATATTCAATAAAACAATTGAATTTCTCAACAAAAAATATGACTTTTTTACAAACTCGTTAAATTTTCAACAAACTAATGCAATTTCTCACCAAGTAGTACAATTTTTCAACTAAAAAGGACGATTTCTAAACCAAAATTATAATAGTAGACTTGTCAATGAGAAAGAGTTCACTCTCATCTAGAGAAGGCGACTTTTCTGCCCAAAAATTAATTTTCAATACAAAGGAGCTAATTGTACATTACAGGATTTATTAATTACGTAAGGTTTTTTTGGGGGGAGGGAACAACATTTTACTAATACTTAGTTAGGGCGAGGGGGTGTAAAGATCTTCTTACGTAAGTTTCCGCATTTAAAAAATTTTTTTCATTCGCTAATTGAAACGTGTTATGGCCGTTTAAATTACTTTACATACAATTATATGTATTTCATGAATCAAAAGTAGGATCAAAGAATCAAAATTGTTTGAATACCTTAACATTTGTGGAATAATGTGAAGATTTATGTGCATCGTTTAGACTTCACTGATTTTGTAAATAATATCTTAAAATCCCTTTAAAACTCTAAAATTCCTTAAAAAACGGCGGAAGTCTCTTAAAATTCTTTAAGATACCGTAAAATCTATTAAAATCCGTGAGATCTATTGAAATAATTTAAATCGCTTAAAATCATCAAAATTATATAGAAATACCTTATAATCCATTATTATCCAGTATCATTATGATTATTATTATTTGTCCAATATAAAATTCCTTATAATCCTTATATTCTATTATAATCCAAAAATTCCTTCAAATCCCTTATTAAATTCGGAAATATTCTGAGATCCCTCGAAATTTATTTGAGTAAGAAGCATATCTTACGCAAGAAGGGGGGGGGGCGGGGGTAACAAAATCTGAAAAAACCCCATACAAAATACTCGAATTTTCAACAAAATAATTAAATTTTCAAGTAAATAGTAGCATTTTTTGCCAAAAGAGATTAATTCTGAACTGAAAATATAATACTAGACATTTGAGTTAAAAATAATTAACCTTCTACCAGGGATAATTGAATTTTCTTATTATATTCTATTAAGTCAGCTTTTATTTAAGCGAGAAAACAAGCAAAGTAGAAAATTTCTTGAAAACAGTGGACCAAAGAGGAATTATGTGATCTATTAAACGGCAGTGAAAATTGCACGAAAGAAAGCAACTGATGTTATTTTAGAACATAAATTAAGACGTTCCGCAAGAATAGGGCCCATTTTGTGGATCGTAGTTTAAGAGATATATTCGCGTTTTTCAGCCAGAATTCAAATTTCATGTTTGAAGACTTCATTATGCCAATTATTAGTAATTAATTTAAAAATATTTAGGATACCTTTGTAATCACTATGTAAAATATCTAAGATTAAAATTTCGTTCTCAGTTATAAGAGGCACTTCTTTATTTGAACGATCTATCAACAAAAGCTTTAAATTGTTAAATATACATATAATATAACAAAAACATTCATTTTTGAACAAAAAATTAACTTCAAAATCTCAAAAATTGGTTGGTAATACTGCGCAGAATTCTAAACACATTTTTTGCGAAGAGCAAGGCGATATTTATTGTAAAAGTATCAACAAACCTGAATAATTCCCGGTTTTCAACAAACTTCCAGGCTAATTCCTGGGTTTTCCGGTCGGTGGCCACCCAGTTATAAGCAAATACTCCAATTAAACCGAAATTATGGAACAGCACTCTCTTTACAGAAGAAAATTAGAGCACGAAATTTCATTTCACCCCATCAGAGGTACAACGCGTAAATTTCAAACCGGGCCGACAACGTTGTAATTTCCAGGCGTACGGAGTAAGGCAGAAACGTTTTCGCCTTCGACAAATCAGCTGTATGCGTGTGACTGAAAACGAAAGGGGAAATTAATTTCCTTCCCTTACAAACCGCAATTCCCGAAGAAAGGCATGAAGGCAGAAAGGAATCTTGAGAATTCCGCAGTAAAACCAATTTTCCAAAGACACACAGGGGCGATGGAAAAGGGGATGAAAAGAGGAGATGAAAAATAAGAGAGAAAGCTTTGTTTCTCGTGCCACAACAATTGGGCGCTATCTCGCTTGAAGGTAGACAGGTGTCTGGGATCCTAATCGAGCTCATCAGTCGGATATTCGAGTATCGGAAGAGCAACATGAACGAGATCTGGATGATTTCCGGCCCAAGGAGAGAATTGGCGGAAAATATCGATACCCGATCGATAGGGCTGATCGACTCAGGAAGACTGATAAATTTTCTATGTGTATTGGTAATGAGATCAGTGTACAACATCTAGCAGACGTCTTCTGCTAGGGCTTCAAATAGAGCACGCGCGTTTCAAACTCCTACTCCTATTCCAACCCAGCTTCTCCCCTTTCCCTTTGCAACCCCCTGGGAGGATAATCTTGTTACTTGCGATACCTACCCTCTTAATCCGAACGAGCTTGCCTGTGAACGAGCGTCTAATCGTTCTCCGAACCAGCTTTCCCAATTGCTTCTCAGTTGATATATGTACATTAACTTTTTTTCTGGATTCGAGATTAATCAGAGAAATGAGAGAAACGAAAACCAGATCTTCGTTAGAAAGCATTCATATGTGGCGTTCATAATTCTTCAGAATTGCCAGCCATTTTCCACTTCGCGAATACTCTCGAGAATACAATCGTGTGAAATGACACTACTGAGAATTGCAGCTCGGTACTTGAGGCAGCGAGTTTCTACGCTGACTTATTGCGTATGAAAATTTACGAGAAGATGGGTGTTAGATCGAGTCATTCATTTTTATTGTTGTTTATTTTTATTCCATTATATTCAGTAATATTGAATCACTTTTTGAAATTAGCCGCTAGAATTCATCGAATTATTATTATGTAAGGGCAAACTTCAAAAAAAAATTTAAAGAAATTTTTACAAGCAGAAAAACGATTAGTTCATTTTTATATTATAGAAGGGAATAGGAATACATTTTAGAAGTAAGCGAACAAAATGTGATAAATCTACTTTTTTACCAAATTAAGATCGACGCCTCCATTCAATATGAGTCTATGTGCTGACAGCGCCGTGTATGAGACTATGCGCCAGGTATAATCATATGGAATAGTCTCATAAAGTTCGCTGTGAGCACATAAACTCATATAGAATGGAGGCGTCGAGATAATGATTATTCCTGTATGTTTGGAATATCGATTATCAAACTTAAGCTATAAAATGAATTTATCGAAAAATTTCATTTTCCGATTACGAAATCATTACGTAAATGGGAAAAAATTGTTAAACATGTAAACACTTTTGATAATTCATGAATACTTTTCAATAATAAATCAATCAAAAGTGAATAAATACATTTTCATTTTGTTGACTACTTAAGAACATTATTACATTCAAAGGATTTTCTTGCATTTCATTCATTCAACCGCCTGACATATTATAATAGCACATTTTTCGGAAAACTCCTTAGCTCAAATTAGACGAAAAGTGGTAAAAAATGTTCAAAAATAGAGAAAAAACGAGACATCCATCTTTTATCGATAAAGGCAAAGGAATCAAATGGGGATTAGATTATAGATTATAGATTATAGATTCAAGTACTTGAAGAAAAATTGCAAAATATTTACTATGTGTTTATATATCATGTACTGCTAAGCCACTTCACTGAAACCACTTTCCACAGAAGAATTGAATTTTGTTTTCATTTAATCCATCAATTTTTTCTTATTACTAAACCAATTTTTTTTACTGTGACACTGCTTGATTCACATTTTATTATGATTGAATAGGACAGTTTTCACCCATGGTTTGGATAAGGAAGCGTGTAACCTTTCTCGTTTCCTGTGGGATTATGTTGAGAATGCAAGCTGGATGACGATCACGCGGTCTGGGATGAGTCCTGGACGAGAGATTCCGACTATGTTGGGGAGAAATTTGGGGGTTAGAGCCTCACTTGGAAATAGACGTGTACGAATATCACGTCCCGAAAGCCTCGCGGGGACGTTTCTATCTCAGAATATTAATATAAAGCCAGGCGTCTGCTCCAGGAATGTTGGATCCATCCAAAATACCTTCCAGATAGGCAGTGTTGCTTAAGTTGTCATAACTTTAAGGTTTGAATTTCAGTGATCAGATTATTAGATTGAAAAGATAACTTCCTCATTCGTACATAATAACTATCCAATACTGAATTATATTTCCGGTAGTTATACTCTCTGCATTCCTGATAAAGAAATAAACAATCTCATCTAGCCTGTCTCGCATCTTCTCTCATACCACTTTTTCTCACGAAAAATTACAAAAGAATGTTTTCGTCTACTAACTTTGATGGACTTCTATTAATTATAGATAGTTCTCTTACAGATTCATTAATGTTATAATCAAACAACAAGTATCAAGGGTTCATTGGGTTCATATAATATCCATTATTCACGCGCCTAACAAATTACAACAGACAGTTCTTATATCATGGAGTGTATTTTTAATATCTTCAATTCAAGCCAAGAATTCGTACAGATATGTTGCTGATTTGAGATGCAAACACTGCACTGTAATAGTGTATCCGTATATATAGCGTGTGTGTACACCTTGTCTTGTTTCACGAAATTTCCATTTCTAGGTATACTTCAGCAGTAAACACGTACTTGCACTTCACCTTCTGTGATAGATGCACAAATAGACACGTGTGAACGTGCTCGGATCTGCACGAGCGATTTGCTTCTCCCTACGATCTTTGAATGAGGAAAGGAAACAGTGTAATGGGTTGCATGCGTCTTCAAACCATTATATGGGTAGCACTCTCTTGATGCTTTCACAACTGTTTATCCCTCTAGAATATTGATTACTTTCCTTGCTTGTAAAGAATGATCCTATTAGGACACGGACAAAAAAGTTTACTGTCTTACAGATTACTTGTTAAACAATAATTAGGAATTTATATTCATATTATAGAAAAGTGGTTATGAAGCGTCAAAGTAGTATTCACAGAAAAAACGAAGTGTGTATTAACTCCCATTTCAGGGAAGAATGTACCTGCAACAAAAATTGCCGATGGTAGTATGAATGCTATACTGCAACAAGCTGATTTCTTCATTATCTCCATGTCTAAAGGTAATGTTTCCCTGCGATACAGAGTACGAAGTGCCGACCACTTTGGGTACGATCGATGTGCCGACCACATGGGATACGATATGCCGAACAAAACACACATAATTTGGCATATAAGATATTTCATCCTATTGAAAATGTTTAGGACTGTTCAAAATTACAAGAAAATCTTGATATCTTTGTGAAATAGTGCGCTGAAAATTCTTTGGACACCAATATTTTCTGAACGCAAGCTAATGTCGTTTGTTCGTAAAGTAATTTTATTGATTTCAATTATGAAATAGACGGGTGTACTCTTGAGAAAGTGAACTCTATTTTAGATCTTGGTTTGAACTTAGATAATATTCTGCGATTTAACATACACATTGACTACATCCTTAGAGGGGTGAATAGGGTATATTGAGATTCCTAATTCGAACATGCCGCTCATTTAAAAATCCGATTACAATGACCTCTCGATTCTTTGCCCTCGTCCGATCGAAACTTGAATACTAGTGATGCATATCGATCATTTTTGGACAAAATCGAGATTTACTTAAAACATAGTCTAATGGAACTGAAATGTAATGGAGATTCAGAATTTGCAATAAAAAAAGTCGATCGAGACGATACGATCATCTCGACTGAGTGATCGTTCGTCTCGATGTGATGAGTATGGTGTTCAAGGTTTCAATTATATCTGACGAGATTTTTAAAAAACTTCAAAATGATCGATATGCATCACTATTGAATACGGATCTGTGATCTGGTAACCCTACGTGAAATACCTGTGTGATGCTATTGATAAATGCCAAGAAAAGTTCTAAAAATTCCTAAACTGGAAAGTAAATGGGCAGTATCCAACTCCGGGGGCCGACTGCCTTGAATTTTGCGATAAATTTGAGGCATGGACTTTGGAAGACCGCAGGACTGTTTAATCTATTATATTTCTATTGAAACTTTTAAAGGGTTACATTGATTTCTCTATTTACTTTCTCAAATACCAATTTCAGTTCCTCAATATGACAGACGTTTTGCGGCCCCTTTTTATTTCCAGAGCTCAAAGCGAAACTCTCCGATTTTTAGAATGTGTGATGAAAAAAACACTATAAGTAAAAAATGCAAAGCACCTCTAGATATGCTAAACATGTCAATAATGTGTTTTCTAACTGCCATCGAGGCCTACGTGAAATAGGTAGTATATAAGTTATGACAACCCAACTTGTCACTGTGATTAATAAACTCAATTAATAGTTTTGAGTATCCTGTAATTGATCCGAAGACTGTTGGATTATTGAATAAATGAAATGAAATGAAATGTCGTACCCCAAGTCCATGAGATATTCAAATCACAGCGAAGGTAAACACCGTTGTAATTTTACTTGCAACAACATTTATCCCTACGTTTTTATTGTGCTGAATTAAAAGGCTATAAGCTGAAAAGATTCAAAATAGGGTCAGCATTAAAGAAGACGTTAAACAGTGTCAAAGTAGGGTCTTGAGTTTGACTAATGTCTCGACTAATTTCTAAAGAATGTTCTAAAGAATGAAAATAGAGAAATGTTAAGGTTTCACATCCCAAAATTAAGGTTCTGAATTGAAAAACTGTAGGACTTGTAGGTTCTAAAGATTTATAGTACCGTCTCTAGATTGAAATGTTGTCCGAACAGTTGAAAGTTTCATTCTGTAGGGGTTAAAGGTTGACAATATGAGCTACACGTGTAAATAGCGTCAAAGTAGGTTGTAATAAGAACGAGCAGGTTTAAAGAGGGGCTAAATGTCGACTCAGGAAAATTTGCATGCAGCCACTAAAATTCCTTAAAGGGTTCATTCAAAAACTACCTCATGCTATTATGAACACTTTTCGACTCCTCCTCTTTTCATTAAAAATGTTTTCTTCGATTTAATTTGATAAATGCGTCAAATAAAACACATAACATACAAACGTAACATTTGAAAAGACTCACAATCAAAAATGCTTTGAAATAGGTGAAATCTGCTGATTTTTTATTATAATAGGAGAATAATTTTCATTTAATATTGAATTGAATATAGAAACGCTTATGATTTTAAGTTGAAATATATTCCATTTGCAAAAAAATAGTTGAATTTTCAACCAAAAAAATAACATTTCTACTAAAAGAGACGAATTTTCGAGGTGAATTGAGTTTTCAAGCTAAACATCGAATGTTTTAAAAAAGAGTTAACTTTTAAATTGAATTTTGAAAAAAAAATGGTCGAATTTTCCAGCAAAAAAAATGCATTTTTTTAGTTTAATTTTAAACCAAGAACTTTCTAGCAAAAGAGATACATTTTCAACAAATCAGTTGAATTTTCGAACAAAAAAAGATGACTTTTCAAGCACATAGTTGAATTTTCAAACTAAAAATATTAATTTTTGACAAAAAGCTTTTTTGACAAATTAGCTGGATTTTTAACCGCCATGGATGTATTCTCCACAAAATAGCTGCATTTTACCACTACCAGTACTACCACAAGAGATGACTTTTCGAAACAAAAATATGAATTTTCAGCTAAGAAAGATTTTTCAGTCAAGAGAGAAAAAAAATGTTAACCAAATTGTTAAATTTTTAATCCAAAGAGGCGAATCATCTAGAGATTAGTAACATTTTCGACAGAAATATGATTGTTTTAAACAAAATAGTTGAATTTTCAATAGAATGATTTAAATTTCATTAATATCGTTGAATTCTTTACCAGATAGTTGAATTTTCAACCTACAAAGTTATTTTTTCAACCAATTAGTTACATTTTTATCAAAATAATTAATTTTTTAGCAAAATACTTAAATTTATAACTCAAAGAATGACAAAAAAGATGAATTTTCAACAAATACGTTCAACTTTCAAACAATTAGTTGAATTTTCAATTAAAAGATTAATTTTTAACGAAGAATGTTAAATTCTCAGTTAAAAAAATTAATTTTTTACCAAAGTAATGAATGTAAGAACAGAATAGTTCAATCTGCAGCCAATAATGAAATAGGTAATTTCCAGTTAAATTTTTAAAAGAAAAAGAAAACAACTAATTTTTGGCACAAATTAAAGGGATGGAGCTTCATTGCATAAGATGAACTGTTGACAAAGTAGTACTACTTTCAACTAAGCAGTTAAGGGTTTCTGCGCACAAAAAACTAGTCATAATTGGTCCAAGTGTTTCCGGAAAATTTCTTCTAGTTTCATAATCTCTAAAATATATCTAATCTATCTATCTATCCGTAAAATCTAATTAAAATTCGTCCGTAAAATCCACCGAAAGCTACTTTTCCTTTTTTGCGGGGTCTTTTTTGAATCAGAAGATTAATAATAAACTAAAAACAAATTATTGAATTTTTAACTAAAAAAGATGAATTTTCAGCCGAAAATGTTTGAGCGATTATGTATTCACCTCGCAGTCTCGCACTACGCGCTCGGAAGTATTTACATCGCGCTTTGCGCACGGTTCCTCTAGATTTTTGAATTTCGTGTTCGACTTCGATGAAAAGAAAAAAGTTTATTTGCGAATATTATAAAATTATCAACACCTCTACATATGAAGTGATTGTTAATTTGTTTTTATTTTAGACTGAAAAGGAACTTTATTTACTCAAGGTTCTGTCGACCTCAAGGAACACATTCTCATCCAGACACTCGCGCTTCGCCCTCGATATTTCGTTTCAAATTCATTTGAACCTTGCGTTCCAGGATCGGTTCTATGCACCGCGTGGTAGAAACAAGATAGTTTGAGCGCACTTACGGCGCGCGATTTGGTCGTCGTGCTTCGCGCTTCGAAATACTGTTATATGTTCTCCATATACAAATAACTAAATTTATATTTGATTTCAAATGGAGAATAATGATACAATTTAGGCGAGAAATTTTATTACTTCAAATGTTATTTTAGCTTGTCCGTTTTTCAAAAAAGTTAATTTTTTTCATTTTGAATATATTCTTACAACAAAAATTGATTACAAGTTTGTGAATCTTTTTTGAATGCTCAATTTTTGATGATTCATCTGTTTTCGTAACTTGCATTGTTTTTCCAAAAATTTGATTTTTTTTACTGTCAATGTTATTTTCACGAATAAAACAAAAACTACGCATCCTATCGAAACATGATTCATAACAAATTCTTACCCCTTCTTTGGATGAACAAATTTTGTCTCTTTCGTATTTTTCGTATCTTGCGTTATTCGTCTAAAAATTTAAATGTTCTATTTTCAATGCTGTTTTTCACGAATGAAACAAAAACTACGCGTCATATCAAAAAGTGAAGAATAACAACGTTGTAGATCTTTTTCAGGTACATAATTTTGGTCGAATCATCTTTTGTCATGTCTTGCATATCCAATCACCTACGCTTTTTTTTGCAACGCCCGTCCGAAAAAGTTGTTAGGAGGAGGTAACGAAAAATACCAATTTTATATTGTATATAGTGGAGTAAAGAATTTTTTTTTAAAAGAGAAATGAAAAAAAAAATTTCAAAATTTTTTTTTTCAAATGTTCGAAAAAAAAATTTTGTGCAAAAAAATTTGTGAAAAATATGTTGTGAGAAAAAATTTGTGAAAAAAATCGTTGTGAAAAAATTGGTTGAAAAAAAATTGTTGAAAAAAAATTGGGTAGAAAAAAATGTTTGACCCTTTTGTGGGAAAAAATTGTTTGAACAAAATTTTGTGAAAAAAATGTTGTGAAAAAAAAAATGTTCAAAAACAACCTCGGGGGTTGGGGTGTGGGGCGGGCTACGAAACCCTAAAAACAAAACTACAATCATTAGAAGATTTGTTCAAGTTGAATCTAAATTTATTTCATGAAGATACCAACACCGGTGTCTAAGTTACCTATGCCAGTGTCTAAAGTACCTCATCTCGAAAGTGCGCATACGCCGCTGTTTCAACAGTGCCTAAAGTAAGCCATCTTCAAATTGCGCATGCGCGAAAATTATTTCCCACACAGTCTGCTCAATAAGGTCAGGTCCTTTAGGCACCATTTAGAAAGATGAAAACGTCAACTTTTGAGGTGGGCGTTGGAAAATGGAATGGAAATGGAATGGAATTTTGGTTTTCTCATTATTTTTATGAGCTATCAAAATTTGAATTTTTGATTTTTTTTTATTCAAAAAGTTGTTATGAAAATATTGTAAGGTGTTCACAAAGCAACGTTTTTCTCCTCTTGACTTTTTTCATATCGTGCGTTTTTCTGCTTAAAATGTTCATTTTCGTTTTTTTTTTTGAAATTTTGAAAATGCTCTAACCCCGGTAATTTTTTTTTTTTATCAGAAAAAGTACTCATGATATTTTGTTCCTGTTTTTGCGTACTACTAATAACCGTACATAGAATTTTCAAATATTTGAAAAAAATGGTCTTAAAAATTTTCAAAATGTGCTCGCTTTTTGTATTTTCATCCGAAATAGCTGGTTAACGAGCTCGTTCTTTCTTTTTAGGCCATAAAGAAGTGTGGCAAAGCACAGTCCAATCTGATCAATCTTTCGAAAGTTATCGTGCCTACACGATACTACAGACAAACACAGACAGACATACACACATACAGGCAGACAGACATACATACAGACATACGCCTTCGTAAAAATCGTTTTTTTTTACTCAGGAGGTCTCAAAATGTGAAGATTTTATGAAAACCGACAATGTCAAATTTTACATAAAACTAATACCTTCTCATTAGGATGAGAATGTAAACAAGACAAATCAATCAATTTTCAACATAACATTTAATCGAAAAAATCGAGTGAAAGGGGAAGTTTGTTGAAAACAGTAAAAAAAGGGGCAAAGAGGAAAATACGGGAAATAGTATAAAGTCTGCATTTTGATGTTTTTAAACTATCCCAAGGCATTAAATAATATGTAGAGTTAAACGGTTTGGAGACCATATGTATCCAAACAGATAAGCACTTCCATTGTACAATTGATGAAGCTGTGTTGCGGACACTCGAAGACACAAGGAATCATAAACGTGGTCCTTGAATTCTGGCTTTTGGTGCCTAAGTCTAGTCGGGTTGGCCGGCATGAGCTCAGGAGTCCCTTGGGCAGTAATGCTTCGT
Organism: Andricus quercusramuli; assembly: GCA_932178445.1. NCBI lineage: Eukaryota > Metazoa > Arthropoda > Insecta > Hymenoptera > Cynipidae > Andricus > Andricus quercusramuli. The sequence continues at coordinate 124,636 of CAKNXH010000105.1, forward strand.
ATAATGCAGTGCTTTGATGGAAACCCTGGCCCTGGGACGATGATGATCCAGGTAGATGAGGATTGGGTTGCGTCTGCTGGCGCATGAGAGTTCATCCTAATAGAGCTGGACAACCCTCGGGGCTGCCTCAATTTCGACTAGATAAACTAAATTTCCTGCGAGCCGAGGACCAGAATAGAAGAAAAGCGAAGAGTCGACAGATCCTTTGCAACCAAAAGTCCTTTTAAGTTTCTTTGCGACAACGATACAACACAAAATAAGCCATGATTCAGTTCTCAAATGAATCCTGAATTAAAGCTAAGCGAACCAAGATACTGTTGGCCTTGTTCACTATATAAAGAGCCCGTAGGAGCCATGAATTCTAATTCGATGTCACGTATACTCTAGCGACTAATGAGCTAGTTTCCAGAAATCGGATGAAAATTTTAATTGGAAAGGAGAAGCAGGATGGGATTAAAGTTTCTGCCTAATCTGGAGAACAGACCTTATCGATTATGTAATCCACTTTTAGCGAATTCATTATCAATTACTGAATCGTCTAATAAATTGGATCTTTATCTGCAGTGTATAAATAATTCTTTATTTTGAATGAGAGAGTTTTTTCTTATTCTTTTTACGATATCTGACAGGCGGGAATTACTTTTTTAATGTAACTCAAATGAAATTTGTCTTGTTGTAAATTTCCCGTATAACTAGGTATCTCCTTAAAAATAGTGACCTAGATCCAGTTTTGCAGTTCCAGACTCATTTTGCGCGACATACCTTAACGCAAACAAGTTTCCCAACTCATCATGCTCTGCACATAAGAACGCAAGTGCTCGTAAATTAAAGAAAAAAGCAATAATTCTGATGTGTCATATTTGAGCTTTGAAGCTGACATTTTTTTACGAGGTGCTTAAAAATAAAAATTTCTTTCCATAGGCATAGTGTACACTCTTGTTTTATACCACATGTAAAACTTAATGAAAAACTTTTTTAATTACAAACATTTTCAATAGTTCTGTTTGGCCGAAATGAAAGGTAGATGTTAACGTTTAAAGTTTGAAGTTAGTTCAGAACAAAATTTAAAAAGGTATAGAAGGTAAAAATGAGTGAAATTGCTTCCTGAGAGGAAAATTCTGACCATGAGAGTATTTTATTTAATCAAATATTATTCAAGCGTGCGTTGGTAGTTGAAGCCTTAAAAGTGTGTGTACTTTCTTTGGAATTCTGTATCACCAGAAAAGTCCAAGAGAAAAATTTTCCGAATTAATAAACCTCCCAACAGGCTGTTCTACCTTCTCATGCATAATACATGTCTTGTGCAGCAATATGTCGCGACTTCTCCGCCTTCCTTGTTTTATAAATCTTTCCTCCTTGGTAAATCTGCATTCTCTTTTTCAAACCAACCCTTTGTTTGTTTAAAATTAATTACCTAAATCAGAAAATCGTAGATATAGGAAACTTCAGGGTCGTAAAATGCCTCAGTCGTTTATAGTTAGCTCTATCGTCACCACTATTCGTATTCCGGCGAGTTCTGATCGAACCTCTTGACCCGAAATCGATATTGGAAGCCCCAACACTTTTGCAATAATTAATCAGTGTGGAAGTTGACTTTGAAGTATAATGTATTTTAATTTACTTACTCAGAGTAAAAGTATATAAAGGTGAAAAAGGTGTACGTTAAATAGAAGATTCTCTTAGAGCTTTTTTTATTTTAGTAGTTTAACCCTTCGATGGCACACTGGGGTCCTAAAAGACCCCAGGCATGTTAAAACCTAATCAAGTACCTCCAACATTCAAAAATGGTACTAATGGCAATGGAAAATGGTACTAATGGCAATGGAAAATGGTATTAATGGTTACTAATTTTTTCGTGAAAAATGTAACTTTTCGCCAGTGTTTATCTTTTACAATCTTTCTTCCATATTTAAAATAAATTTTGAACTAAATAACCCGCAGCATTCTTCGAAGTAACTCTCCATGAGTTAGTAAAAAATTCAGCTACTCAAAATAATTAACTGGCTCTTTGCGGGAAGTTTGCCATCGAAGGGTTATAAATTTGACTAAAAATTGTTTTCCAAAGCATCCACATTACATATGAAAAGTACAGACATTTTTTTAATAATATTTAGAATACAGTCTCTTTTTGTCAACCTAACTTATTGGTTCCCTTTAGACAAACAAATTCAGATACAAATTCGGAACATCAGCTTCACGGTAATTAGTGAAACTTAATTCTCAAGTTCCCGGATTCCCGGATGGGAATTAACATTCTTTCAAGTTCTCTCTTATCAAAGATAATAGAACCGTTCATAAAATTAATATTCCTTTTGAAGAACATAAATAAAATATAAAATTTGAATTTTGAAACAAAGTGGCCGCTGGAACGGGAATTGTTCGGGAATTTTTGAGTCCAGGAAAAACCGGGAAATTCATTTTACAAGACGATTCTAAATCTGTTCAAGACAAAACAATTTGCAGATTTGAACGTTCAAAATTTCACTGTTTCAATTCGAAAGCCTTAGTAGTCAAACGAATGTAAACGTGCAATTGAAATGCTTTTATTAAATTTCAAATCCTATGGTAAAATATTGTTATAATTTAGAACATTTTATTTTAACCCATGCAATTCGAAATTTTTTAAAATTAAGAAAGCACATTTCTTCAATATTTAGCATTATTTTACTGTTTATTTAAAATGAGCAGATACAAATCAAATATGAAAAACTAAACAATTTATATCTTTATTGTTTCAAATAGAAAGCCTTGAATCACTGAAATTTCAGAATGCTAAATTTAAACTTTGAACGCTAGAATTTTAATTGCCTCGGTTTGCTGAATTTTAAATTTGTAAGAGAATTTTTTATTTTAGTTTCTGTATAATAATTGAATAATTTATTTGTTTCAAACGACTTCTAATTTAAAAAATGTTTACTTTTAAATCAAATTTTCAATTGCTTAATTGTTAATGTTTTTAATTTAAAATAGGTCCCAGAAATCTTTGAACTGTTTAATTTATAAAAATTGAAATTTTTTAATTTTGTAGTTTACCGGAATTCAAATAAAAATTGTTCATAATGTTGAGAAATTCTATTTTATGTGTGAATAAATTATTGAATGTTGTTTGATTCAAGTCTAGGAAACGCACGTGACTAAAATAGCTTAAAAAATTATTGACGGCAGAGTTTTTAAGGTATTTTGGGAGTTCGAATTTTTTTACACTTCCAGGAGAGTCTAGAATCTTCTCAAATTTTCCCAGAATTTAGGATACTATTCTGCTAGAGATAGATATGTTTGATTACACCCCGGTAATTAATTTTTATTTTTTCCACTCATGGAAATTACAAAACAAACTTTTTGGCACTTGAGGGGTTTTTATGATCAAAATGAACTCACACAAAAAGTCAAGATATGTGAGGGATCAAAGCTAGAGTAAAATTGGATCAAATTTTTAGTGGTTCCAGTTCATTTTGATCACAAGAAAGCTCTTAAGTTCCAACAATTAGTTTTGTTGTTTTCAGGGGTGCAAAAAAATAACAATGAATGACAGGGGTATATTAAAACATATTTATCTCTAGCAGAATAGTATTCAAAAATCTGAGAAAAATTCAGAAGATTCTAGACTGTCCCAAAGAAGTGAACAAAATATATCGTTCAAAAATACTTTCAAACTCTGCAGATAATAATTTTTAAAACATATTTTCCTCGTGTATGTTACCTAAAACCTATTTTTTTACCTACCCTATAATTCACAGTTTCATGTAAGTTTCTGAAGAAATAACGTTTGGTGTAAATAAGCTTTTCATTAATATGTGGAGAAACAAGGTGGCTAACGGGCGTGTGGTGGCTGTGGTAAATTCAGGACGTAATATTGTGGTGGATAGGCTCACTTGTGGCTTAGGCGGTTATTGCAATTCCAGGCAAGTCCACCGCAGGTTCACAATTACAAATTTTAAAGTTACTACCAACCTGTTATGTTGTAGTGTTCATTATACTAAATGTCAGGAAATCCAAATCTGTAATGATTATGAAGCCTATTCCATGAAAACTTTTGTTGTAAAGTTTTCAGGGCTACCGGTAAGGCATTTTTCTATGAAATTATTTATAATCAGTTATAGAAATTTCAGGCAGAATATGTGACAATTTGTGGAAATTTACTGGGAATTGTAGAAAAATGAAATCGGAATTGTACGGGAATTTTAAGGAAAATATGCAGAGATTTATGGAAATTCACCTGGAATTTGCGAGTATTTTTAACATAATAATATTTTAATACTTTTAGATACTACAGTTAATTTATATCGATTGAAATAAAAAAAAATACTATCAGTCTGGAATATTACAAAGCAAAACCAATGTATACTCTTATACATTATATTATACATGATCAAACTAAATTTATCAACTCGTTCTAATTATGACAAAATTCGATGAAACCGATGAACGAAGAAAGATGTTCAGTAAGATACGTTTGTCCAGTCGATGATGCAAAAAGTAAAATCAATGTTATAAATACATACAAAATAATTTTCAAAATTAATGATATTTCATTTATCAAATGATTTATTGTTAATATTACCAGTCCAGGCAATCACGATTATTTGATGCCTTGTTCAAATTCGCTAAAAATTACTCTTTTATAGTATATTCATGTCAATAAATAAATCCCATTTTGTTTATAAACACCAGGGACGCTGAATTTTGCGCTATATGAAGAATGACCCATATTTATTTCTATTTATCTTTTTACAACCTAATGATAATTTAGTTTTAAATATAATCAGATCATTCATTTGAGGGACAATCAATTAAAAAAAACAATTTTCATATTTACTTTGACTGAGTAACCACCACTAAATCTTAAGCATACTGAAATTATCGTTAGACAATCATTGTAATCTTTCACTCATCATAGAAAAGTTCCTAATCAACTGAAAACTTCAACAAAAACTGCACGATCATGAAGAAAACTTTAATTTTTCATACGTTCTTTGCCCCATATATATTTTACATACGCACAGAAAATATTTGGTGCGAAATACCTTTATTCGTTTTCGTGTTTCAAAAGTTTTGTAATTTGAAACTAGCCCGAATTCGGTGTAAATTTTGCAGTCTATTTTCCCCGCTGAGATATTCACAAAAATCTTTGTAAAAATTGAGGGCTCTATATTTTTTATTAGATTTAGACCTTTTCTGATGAGGCGCATGGTTTTTGTTTCAATCATGAGAAATGTTATTAAAATAAAAAATTTTTCTCTCAAACCAAACTATACCAAATACGGCTGCAAAGTACTATAGACGTATCCACTATGGGTGTATTTATTTGTGCTCATTTTATGAGCATTTTGATTCCTCATGGGTATCAAATAAATTTGCTTCCTCATAGACTATATACCTTCTGCTATAGTGGAAGGTTTTTCTTAACAAAACGAAAAAACAAAATTGATACTTTCAATATTTTTCAAGCTCATGTTTCTGTCTTTCCGAATATTTTATTTTCATAAAATCAAAGGGCTCACCAAAATGTAAATTGATATGTTCTTTTACAACGAACAACACTTTTAACCTACGGTAGTTTTATATTTCAAATTAAAACCTCATATGAACAATGTAACTTTCTTAAAACTTTCTGAGTGGCTATTGATTAATAAATAATGGTCTTCGCAATGTGGAAAAAGATATTTGGGTTTGACGCTTCGCAAATTGTTTGCTCATGACGGGCTAGACAGCACCTGATTAACGCCGAACCTGAACTTAACCAGCCTGTCAAGCTGATAAGAAAAAATAATTGTTTTTATAGTGTGAGTTTCTTATTTTCTATCAATGCAACCTTAACTTATACATTTTACACTGTAAAAAGGAAGTAATATTTTAGGGCTAGTTTCAGGTATTACAATAAAACTCAGAGAAAACAGTCTCGAGTGGCAATAAAATGAAACTATTCGAAAACAGTACACAAAAAAAATGATACCGTAAAAACGTGAGTTGGAAACGATGCCGGGACCGTTCTCAGAATTTGGGACCGGATCCGGCGCCGGATCCTAATAGGATTCTACTAGGAAAATATGTTGGAGTGATTTATAAATCTTTCGCAAAGTATCATAATTTTGGTAATTTGCGCAATATTTATTAAAAACCTATACAAATTTTCATAGTAGAATCCTATTAGAATTCGCCGCCGAATTCGGTGTCGGATCCGGGCCCAAATTCAGACAATGGTTCCGGCATCATTTTCGATGCCGGATTTGGCGCTGGTTCCGGATTCCGACTACGGATTCGAAGCCAGATCCTATTAGAATACGACACCGGATACTAATAGCATACGACGTCGAAACCGATGCTGGTTTTCTTCAGTAGGAGTGTATTTGAAGTTTCGATTTTGTATGACATCTGAAACTCATGTCGTCATATAACTAGTTCAAAGATAAGAACATCCTTGAATGGAGATTACAGTTGGCTGTTTCCAAAACAAAAATTGCATCATTCTAAAACAGATTAGATTCCTTCATTTGATTTTTCAGTATTTTTGTTTTGTTTCAACTACACATTTTTCCCCCGGTACCAAGTATATTAGAGGAAAAATATTACTCTTGACACCCAGAAACTGTATCATTTATCCCGAAAAATAATAATTTTTCAAGATCTACAGGGGATAATTCTTTAACGAGTGATAATTGCTTAAACCATTGAAAATAAGTTAAAAAATACTTATACATTTATCACTCAATCCAATAAAAAAATTCATTAAAAAAAATACCGTCGTTAGCATGAATACAAAGGGATTAAACGGTTGAAAATTAAAAGTTATTTGGTGGAAATTATTCCTTAAGCATACTGTGAGAATCGACTGAAATTAAATACACAAAAAGATAAGAACATCTTTTCCCCATTTTTTCGCAAACTAACTCATGTAAGAAAGCTTATAAAATTGAATTATTTTTCCCAAAAGAAAGAAAAACTCTATTCTGTAAATTTGAAAACTTATTTAATTGTAGGATTGAAGCCTCGGGAGAGATAACGTTTTATCAACACAAATATAATTTGTTTTAACGTTGGTTCAAACAGTTAGTATATGATTGTTGATATACTTCTTTATATAACATTGTTTATTCTATGATACGTATAAATCGACAGAGAATAGAAAATCCTTGGGAAGAAATCTCTTATCTTATTATGAACATAGTATTAAGAAGAACTATTCTGAATGATCCGACGTTATCTTTGCCGAGGCTTCAATAATAGCATGAGTGGTCATATGTAATATTCCAAATTTCCATACATTTTCTGAATAGTTATTGAATTATGAGAAATTGAATGATCCCACAGGTCTCATTTGAATTCAAATTACTTTTTTTCAATTAGCGAATTTCTCTCTGAAGAAATCGATTTCAACTTGAATTCAACGGCATTTAATCAGGACTTCCAGTAGTTAATTTCATTTACAGTTTCACTTCAATTTCTTTGAAGTTCACTGGAATTGATTGGAATCCACTGAAATCTAGCTTGAATAAGTTCGATTCGTCTGAATTTAATTAAATTCGTGTAACCGTAACATACTAGTTTTTAGGTATCGAATACGAAAATAAAAATTACTTTCGTTTTCAGTTGCATGAGATATGTCCATTCAGGTATTGAAAATGAAAATCGTATACGATATTGAAATTGTTATATATGTTTAAAAAATACCGACAATTTCCAGCAAGAATAAAATTTCACTATGGTACAGTGAAAAAATACTTTCCACGAAACATAGTAGAACTTGCAGCTCTAGTGAAACTAAAAAAAAGTATTGTGTGAAATTTCTCATACACCCCCAAAATTATAGCTCCGCTATTTTGCATTCGATTTCCAATTTTTCGGCTGAAAGTAGAAAAACACACATTTTTAACAATGAATAGTTCATTCTATCGCTGTGGAAACTCACAAAGCTACAATCAAAAATATTTCGAAATTTCTGATTGTTTCAACTTTGACAACCATTTAATGACATTTTATAAGCACGATTCTGCGCGTTATAAGCTTTTTTCATTGAAATTCAGTACAATTGGTTCGATAGCTCAGTTGGCCAATGCATGCCCTAGATTTAGGACAGGTTTTAAATAGTTAGGTAGGGTTCGACACCACGCCGGGGGCAATTTTTCAATGCGTTTGAACGTGCGATTGTATGCGTAATTCACTGTGAGTGCAACTCCCCGCGTGAAAAAAGTTTGCATGGCTCACGCATGGCAATAAACTTGGAAATATCTGGCTGAAGCATGGGTCATGCATGGCAATACACTTGGAAATATCTGGCTAAAGCATGGGTCACGGCTGAATGGGAGCATCGCTAAAGCCTTGCTCTTGTCCGTTTTCCATGCTTAGGACAAGCTAAACACAAATTAATATTTTCAAGAACATGTAAGTTTGCCAATAACCGACACATCTCTAAATGGTAAGTCCACTACCCAGGTGCACCAGAACGTGCACCAGGTCGTTCAAGACGTCATCTACGGGAACTTTTCCAAAATTTAAATTCTGGCAACAGCCAAAATAACTACCAATGGTGAGTCGACGATCAGGATGCTCCTGATCGTGCATCAGGTCGTTAAAAACGTCATCTACCAAATAACTACCAATGGTGAGTCGACGATCAGGATGCTCCTGTTCGTGCACCAGGTCGTTAAAAACGTCATCTACGGGAACTTTTCCAAAATTTAAATTGTGGCAACAGCCAAATAACTGCTAATGGTGAGTCGACGATCAGGATGCTCCTGATCGTGCACCAGGTTTGTTCAAAACGTCATCTACAAGAACTTTTTTGAAATTTAAATTGTGGCAACAGCCAAAATAACTACCAATGGTGAGTCGACGATCAGGATGCTCCTGATCGTGCACCAGGTCGTTAAAAACGTCATCTACGGGAACTTTTCCAAAATTTAAATTGTGGCAACAGCCAAAATAACTGCTAATGGTGAGTCGACGATCAGGATGCTCCTGATCGTGCACCAGGTCGTTCAAGACGTCATCTACAAGAACTTTTTTGGAATTCAAATCGTGGCAACAGCCACAATAACTATCAATGGTGAGTCGACGCTCAGGATGCTCTGGATCGTGCACCAGATTGTTCAATACGTCATCTACGAGATTTTTAAAAAAATTTTAATTGTAGCAACAGCCAAAATAACAGCCAATGGTGATTCGACGATCAGGATGCTCCTGGTCGTGCACCAGGTCGTTCAAGACGTCATCTACAAGGACTATTTTGAAATTTAAATTGTGGCAACAGCCAAAATAACTACCATTGGTGAGTCGACGATCAGGATGCTCCGGATCGTGCACCAGATCGTTCAAGACGTCATCTACGAGAACATTGAAAAAATTTACATTGTGGAAACAGCCAAAATAACTACCAATGGTTAGTCGACGCTCAGGATGCTACTGATCGTGCACCAGGTCGTTCAAGACATCATCTACAAGAACATTTTTGTAATTTAAATTGTGGCAACATCCAAAATAACTACCACTGGTCAGTCGACAATCAGGATGCTCCTGATCGTGCACCAGGTCGTTCAAAACGTATCATCGAGAACTTTTTCAAAATTTAGATTGTGGCAAAAGCCAAAATAACTACCAATGGTGAGTCGACGATCAGGATTCTCCGGATCTTGAAGACTTGAATTTCATACATAGCCAAAATAACTGCAAATGGTGAGTCGACTATGCAGGTGCACCGGATCGCTTACCAGGTAGTTTAGCACGTATTGAATCACATCTTCTGGTAAAATTTTGAACTGGTATGCCCGACACTTGGGGTTTTTATCTTGAACAAATATAAAAAATAATACTTTCTAAAGAGATTGTTTCATTATCAGGTAATTTTGGTATCACTTGCGGTCTTAGTGGCTTTTGTAAAACTGAAGTGCCCGGTTTTGCGGGACTGAGTAACGTCAGATCCAGAACATTTTCCAGGACTTCCAAGGTTTGCAGTGTCCCAGTTTGGAAGAAAAATTTCGAAAAGTGTCAGTTGATGATAAATTTCTAAAAAAAAATCGATGTTATATTTTACCCTCTGCAAGATTAGATTGCTCAACTGGCTCAGGTATTGACGTTAGTCTTGCCTTTGTCGATGGTTGATCAATATCTTGGATGATTGAATGATGAAATAATAAAAAATATCAGAGAAGTAAGGTATGAACTTAATAAAGGACGAATAAAGGACAAGTACAAAATGAAAAAACATTAACAATAAAGATTTTCTTATTATCGCTTCTCATTTTCAAAATAGCTTTAAAAATGTTGCCATTATAATCCACAATCACCTTCTCATCCTCTTCAACTCCACGCATTGCTTCCGTTTCTTCCATAATGGTTGCACATTTTTGCTTCACCCATCGTTTCTATGGTATTGACTTCACGGTATTCTCAACCACCTTCAGGCCTAACAATTTCAGTTTTACATTTCACAAGAATAGTTCACGGTTATGGTTCCGCTGAAATGACTTCAACCCAAAGGTGCGAATACTGACAATTGTTCTTTCTGTTTTGTATCTGGGAATTTCTTACAAAAAGATTTTTTTATGAAAAACAATATCTTTGCTAGAGCCTTGAAAAGGCGAAATTGTTCTTTGGGCAAATTCCTATAAAGAACTACCTTTATACTTTTTCAACTCACTTCGGTCTTCTAACAGATAAATATTAGTATTCAAATTGTCTGAAGATATTTTTTTATTTAAAGAATGCTATCGGCTTAGGATAAAAAGTGTTAAGTGTTAACCAAAGGTGTGGGTATGAATACATTCCTAGTTTTCTACTTGAAATAATTATATGGAGTGAAGAAAATAAAAAAACAAGAAATTTTTAGCGACATCGAAAAACTAAGTTTTCTCAAGTAAACGAAGTGTGATAAAAAAATTATGAAGGGCTTTTTTGTAGAAATTTCTCCGAACAATGATTGTAATCTGTTATCTTTTTTGATATCACGCTTCGGGTCCGACAAAACTGGGGTTATTCGATTTTTTGACATGAAAAATGTTTTTTTTTTCGAAAGCGGTTAAGGCGAAGATTTTTTTTGTGATCAAAAAATAGTTGTGAGACGTCCCAGATACAAAATCAAGAAAAAATTCTTGGTTTTTGCAGAATTGGGTTGAAGTCACTTCAACGGAACCTCATGTCCGCGAGAATATGACACTTTTGGGACATACTAATTTTTTAAGAAATTCTATAGACTATCAAGTGCAGCCAAGTCGTCGACTCACCACTTAAGATTGTTTTGGTTATTGACGAAATTTAAATTTCAAAAAAGTTCTCATAGATGACGTCTTGAACGACCTGGTGCACGATCCGGAGCATCCTGATTGTCGACTTACCATTGGTAGTTATTTTGGCTGTTGCCACAATTTAAGTTTTGAAAAAGTTCTTGTACATGACGTCTTGAACGACCTGGTGCACGATCAGCAGCATCCTGATCGTCGACTCACCATTGGTAGTTATTTCGTCTGTTGACACAATTTGAATTCTTAAAAAGTTCTCGTAGATGACGCATTGAACGACCTGGTGCACGATCCGGAGCATCCTGATCGTCCATTCACCATTGGTAGTTACTGTGGCTGTTGCCACAATTTACATTTTGAAAGAGTTCTCGCAGATGACGTATTGAACGACCTGGTGCACGATCCGGAGCATCCTGATTGTCGAATCACCATCGGTAGTTATGTTGGCTGTTGCCACAATTTAAATTTTGAAAAAGTTCTCGTAGATGACGTATTGAACGACCTGGTGCACGATTAGGAGCATCCTGATCGTCGAATCACCATCGGTAGTTATTTTGGCTGGTGCCACAATTTAAATTTTGAAAAATTTCTCGTAGATGACGTATTGAACGACCTGGTGCACGATCAAGGCATCCTGATCGTCGAATCACCATCGGTAGTAATTTTGGCTGGTGCCACAATTTAAATTTTGAAAAAGTTCTCGTAGATGACGTATTGAACGACCTGGTGCACGATCAGGAGCATCCTGATCGTCGACTCACCATTGGTAGTTATTTTGGCTGGTGCCACAATTTCAATTTTGGAAAAGTTCCCGTAGATGACGTTTTTAACGACCTGGTGGACGATCAGGAGCATCCTGATCGTCGACTCACCATTAGCAGTTATTTTGGCTATTGCCACAATTTAAATTTTGAAAAAGTTCCCGTAGATGACGTTTTTAACGACCTGGTGCACGATCAGGAGCATCCTGATCATCGACTCACCATTGGTAGTTATTTTGGCTGTTACCACAATTTAAATTTTGGAAAAGTTCCCGTAGATGACGTTTTTAACGACCTGGTGCACGATCAGGAGCATCCTGATCGTCGACTCACCGTTAGCAGTTATTTTGGCTGTTGCCACAATTTAAATTTTGAAAAAGTTCCCGTAGATGACGTTTTTAACGACCTGGTGCACGATCAGGAGCATCCTGATCGTCGAATCACCATTGGCAGTTATTTTGCTGTTGCCACAATTTAAATTTTGAAAAAGTTCCCGTAGATGACGTTTTTAACGACCTGGTGCACGTTCTGGTGTACCTGAGTAGTGGACTTACCATTTAGAGATGTGTCGGTTATTGGCAAACTTACATGTTCTTGAAAATATTCATTTGTGTTTAGCGTGTCCTAAGCATGGAAGACGGACACGAGCAAGGCTTTAGCGATGCTACCATTCAGGCGTGACCCATGCTTTAGCCAGATATTTCCAAGTGTATTGCCATGCATGACCCATGCTTTAGCCAGATATTTCCAAGTTTATTGCCATGCGTGAGCCATCCAAACTTTTTTCACGCGGGTCTGTAATAATAAATCAATACTTTGGCAGGACATTCTCTGGCCATAACAATATAAAAACATGTACAAGCAGACAATTTATTGCCTAAAAACAAAGCATTCAAATGAAGAGGGACCCCAAAATCCGTCCCTTTTTTTGCGCCCAACGTAGTTTTTCAAGGAAAGAACATAAATTGACGCAACAAAGCTCAAAATAATCGTCAATGTATGCTGTAACCGAGTTTTTCATTAGTGTACCTTTTAAACCCCTTTTAACACTGGAAAATTGAAAAACTACCCCTAATAGGGTTCCTGGTCATGAAGTAATTTCCACTCCCTGATAGGGGTAGTTTTTCGGTTTTCAAGGTTTGAAATGGTGCTAAGTAAGTAGAATTAACGTAGTTATTATACACGTACACTAATTGATTTTATCTATAGACAAAAAATAATTCAAAAATATTTTATACACGTTCTTGTTTATGACGTATTTTCCACCCCTCATAGAGGTAGTTTTCCAGTGTTAAAAGGGGTTGAAAGGGTGAGCTAATGACAAACCCGGTTACAGCATGCATTGGCGATTATTTTGAGTTTTGTTCCGTCAAATTATGTTCTTTCCTTCAAAAACTACGTTGGGCGCAAAAAAAGGAGCGGATTTTCGGTTTAATTTGGGGTCCCTCTTTGATGTCTGTCTAGATTTTGATGTGTTTAATGAGAAAAATTTGTTATTATACGACTTAATTGTATATATATTTTTCCCTTGCCTTTTATTTTTATCACATGCGCGTTTTCACAAGTAATAAAAATTAAGAAATTAAAATTTTCATACCTGTAAAAATGTTCAATGTAAATATTGGATATTAAAATACATGATCAAAGCATTGAAAACATTAGAATTTTTCTGAATTTAAAGCAATTAAAATTAAAATTAAATCATTTTAAATTCATCAATTTATGAACTAATTTTATCAAACTTTTCTCGAACTTAGGATTTTTTTCTTGGCAGAAAAAAGGCTTAGGATTTTTCCTTCAAATATTTTTAGGATAAAAAAAAGAGTTTTAAAGAATTTTCTTTAATTTCGGAAAATTTGGAAGGATTCCACAGGATTTATAAGACTTTAGGGCATTGAAAAATATTCTCAGGGACTTCAGAGGACTTCCGAAACTTACAAATATTTCACAGGATTTTGACAGGATTTTTTAAGATTTTCCAGGATTTCAGTTATTTTGAAGGATTTCAAAGGCTCTCAATGACGCATTTCAATAAATTACCGATGATTTCAAAGAATTTCATAGGAATTTAAATATTTGAAGGGATTTCAAAGAATATATTATTACATCACATGTAATTCTACGGGATTTGAGCAGATTTAATATGCATTTTACCTATATTGACCTATATTTTAGTGGATGTCACAGAATTTATTTCACAAGAATTGAGGCATTTCAAAGAATTTCAAAGATTTGAAAATACTTTCAAATATTTTGAAGGATTTTGAAGCTATTTAGGCGATTTCAAAAGATCTTAAATCCATATGGTATTTTAAAAGATTCCAAGGGATTTTAAACAGCTTGAAAGCATGGTAAGGTATTACAAAACATTTCGAAGGAGTTCAAATATTTAAAAGAATTTCCAAGAATTTTGATTAATTTGAGTGATTTAAAATCTTTCAATGCGGTTTCAGTGAATTTTATAGAATTTCGGATGATTTGGAAGTATTTTATAGGACCTATTAGGTTTCAGGATATTTTGAAAGATTTCAAGAGATTTTAAAAGGATCTCATATGATTTTCGAGGATTTCAATGATTTTAAGAGATTTTAAAAACTCTCAAGGTATTTCAATAAATTTTCCAGGATTTTAAGATATTTCATGATATTTTTTTGGAATTTTAAGGGTTCTTCAAAGAATATTATTGGATTGCAACAGAGAAAAAGAATTGATATTGAATCAAAAAAGTATCGTAACGAATACGGACAATACAATACTTTCTTGGTCGAAGAAAATATTTCTTGGATCAAGAAAATGTACCTGATTAAAGAAAGTTGATTTTCGTCATTCAAGAGAAATTCCTTGAAATATAAGACAAATTATCTTGCAACATGAAACTATTGTATTGCCCGTATTCGTACCGATATTGCCTTAATGCAATGCTACTTTTTTTCGTTAACGGATTGTGAAAATTTGAAGTGACTGTATAATAACTTAATGGGTATCAAAAGAACTTTCATAAAATCTAAGGAATTTAAATAGTATTTTGAAAATTGGAAGGGTTTTTAATTTTTGTTTAGAACAATTTTTTGTTTATTGCTGTAGAAGAGCTACAAATCGTTTAAGACGATTGCATCTGCATTAAAACTTCAAAACTTAGACGTTCCTGATTAAGCATTTAAAAATTAGTAAACTTCGAAACAAATATTTGTCAATTTAAAATTATTAGTAGCTATTTTATCATTCAGTATCAGATGACATTCAATGTGACAGGACAGATTTTTAGATTAAAAAATGAGATTTCTTTACCCGACCAAACATTCACTGTAATTTTTAACGGTCAACTGTTATAGTTTAATTATTCTTAAAATGTTGAAAGTTACATAATTAATAATTGGAAACTTTTGAAATTAATGAACGTAAAGATGAAGCGTTAAAATGAAACAATTCCAAACATCGTTTAAAATTGAAGTATTGTTAAATTAGGATCGTGAAACTATGTCGTTAAAAATTAATAGTTTTGCAATTGTGTACGATTCTCTCTAAAACTCATCATTTTACTCTAAAGTGCAAAACTAATAAATTGACAATCAATTATAAAGCATTTCCATTCAAGTGGAACAACTTCATGTTGCCTCAAGCCAAAGATGATGTCGAACTGACATATGTTTTCAAAAATTGTCAAATTGACAGACCAGAAAAAGCCGTGAGGCAAAAAACATGCGAAAAGCGAACGGAACATATAAGAGCTTCAATGTGGACAAAGTAAATGAATGAATTTAAAGATTATTAGATATAATTATTTCTTTTTTTACGATCTAGAATCATGAATTTAGAAAATCCCATGCGACATTTTTATTATTAATTATGGGTGTTCTTTAGTCTTAAAGCTCTAAATTAATGACGTATTTCTTTAAAAAATATAATCTTTAAGAATGTTGATGCATGCATCCCTATAGAAATACATAAAGGTATCCTTCAAAAAGCATTGTGTGATGGCATTAGATTTTGAAACCGTTGACGTTCAGGAAGTTGTGGAAACCCCTTTATCTTATTTTTTTTGGCGAAATCCTCAAACTATTAGGGAATGTTAATCATAACCTGCATATACGAATTTGAGTTTAGTGAATTCATAATCCTTGAAAGGATTTAATTTTCAAATAGCACTCTTTTGAACCATGTGAATTAGAACCAATAAATGTTGAATTCGCAAATCTAAAAAATTTTCTAATTTCAATGCATTCTATTTCACTTCTTCGTCTTTCTTTTTGTCAAATTGCTTTGTTCATCCGCGAAAAGCTACCTGGAGCACGGTTCACGTACACATACATGAAATACTAGTCTCAAGAGTTCTTGAGAGTCGGGAAAGGACGAGGCTTGTAGAGAACAGATTTTGCAAAGGAAGTGTCTCTCCCTGAAGTAGTAGCTTCCTTCACTTTATTACAGGGATTATGTAAAGGGAAGGCTGTTAACTTCCCTAAGAAACAGATTGAAATATGCACAAGATACAACCCTGAAGCCCCTGTGTCTAGAAGAAGAGATTCCGGCAGAGTGGTCTGAAAAATGAAATTTACTCATTTTTTAAATCATTGTTATCTAAAAAACTCCAGTGGGACGTAGCAAATTTAATTTTTTAGTACAAACCTAAATTTCAACACGTTGAATTTGAACCACCCCTGAAAAATATCGGACCAAAAGTAACGTTTCCAGCATATTAGTCCAAAAAACGGAATTTCTTGATTTGTAATATTGTCTATCAACTGATAACAAAAAAGATACATAAACCTAGTAAATAACATGTTTCAATCTACACCGACTTGCCAAAAGCTTTAATTTGAGCCATATTCGAAGATAATCGATCTGAAAGAGAAAATTCCAGCATATAATAGTCTAAAGAATGAAGTCTCATTTTCCAATCTTTGATTAAAAAAAAGCAGTGAGACCGAAAATTTTGTTTTCGAAGCAAGTCGGATAATTTTGAGGGTATGATAAATACAAAAAAGGAGGTCTCTCTATTATAAAAGATATAGTGGGTTCGAGGTGGATAAAAAAACTTTTATAGTCGTAATATTAATAAATGATGAACAAATGGGGAAAGTATCGCATAAAAAATTGAAGCGGGAACATTCATTTTGAAGATAGCAACGCTACCACAGGAAGCATATTAGCTATTTATCTTATATTTTATACTTTTATAACACGTTGCAATTTTATTCTGATCATTTTTTGAAGGACAATGTGTGTAAATTCATGAACAAATGATCCAAAACTGTTATCCAACAAAAGTTTTTCATTTACGCATTGAGTATTTTTCAATATGTAATCAAAATTACACGAGCTCCAAACAGTGTCCTATTTTAAAATGCAACCATGACAGTCATTCCTACCGATTACCGTCAAAAAATTATGTCCGTGAAGTTGGCACACCAACAAGTAAAAATCCAACTTTTGTTTAATGGAATCGTTTGGATGTCGTTAGGATGCATTTGGAAGCACACTTTTGACGTTTGGACGATGAAATTGTGTGAGTTATCGAATAAAAAAGTCATTACCACCATACTAGCGAGCGGCGCCTTCTCAAGTGGTAGGGACCTTCTTTGGTCAGCCGTGTCCTCAAATATAATGTGATGTGTCACTACGAAAACTGTGGTACCGAAACTATCCAAGAATGTTGAAAATTTTCTAACATTTGTAAAATTTTCTAAGATTAAATGGGAATTTAATTTCAAAAGTACCATCGTATCCGGTTGAACACCACAATGCCTTGTCGAGCTTGGAACTGGAGTTTTTTCGAGGCGGAGCGCCCGGACAATAGAAAAGGTTCGCCAGGCAGTCAGGTATCCGATGGTACCCTGACATGCGTTTTTCAAACTTATAAAAATTTCCAATATTTCTGAATTTTATGAAATGAAAAGTTTCGAAATTTCGAAAAATTCTGAAATTTCGGTAATTTCTCATATTTCTATAAAACTCTCAAATTTTCAAAAGTACTAATGTTTTCAAAACATTTTATTATTCATATTGACCATAGATTTCACAAATTTCAGAGCTTTCTAAAATTTTATAAATTCATACAAAAATACAAATTACTATTCTGAAATTCTTTCACCTAACCGGAAATCATGCCTGTGTTACAAGAAATGAATTTTGATAATAAAACAAAAATTTAGGCTGAGAGGCACAGTCGAAATGAGGTTTGTGATTATTTTGTATTAATGTGTCCAATTTCATTTTTTATTTCATATATATATATATATATATACACAATCTCTTTTCTATTTGCTTGTGCACATAAATACGTAGCGCAAAAACGGTCAATTTTTCTTAATTTTTTTATCCGGATATTTCATTAGGCTCTTATAATCAACATATTTACCAAGTTTCAGCCAAATCCACCGAAAGCCATTTTCCCATACATTTAGTGCGGGGTCATTTAGAAATTTCAGAAATTTTGATAAATTTCGAAATTTTGAAAATTTCAGACAATTCTATGATCTTCTAAATGTTGACAATATTATAAGCTTGGAACATTTCAGAAACTTCAGAAATTTCAATCATTTAAAAAATTTTGAACATTTTAGAAATTTTCATAATTTCAGAAATTTAAAAATGTTGAACATTAATTTTAGAAATTGGAATGATTTTAGAAATTTTCAACATTTCATAAAATTCAGAAATATTAGAAATTTCGATAAGTTTGAAAAACGCATGTCAGGGTACCATTGGATACCTGACTGCCTGGCGAACCTTTTCTGTTGTCCGGGAGCTCCGCCTCGAACAAACTCCAGTTCCAAGCTCGACGAGGCGTTGTGGTGCTATACCGGAGGCTACTGTGTACGTTGCGATGGTACTTTTAAAATTGAATTTCCATTTATTCTTACAAAATTTTACAAACTTAAAAAATTTTCAACACTTTTGGACAGTTTCGGTACCACAGTTTTCGCGGTGACACATCATATTATATTTGAGGACACGGCTGACTAAAGAAGGTCACTACCACTTGAGAAGGCGCCGCTCGCGATTATGGTACTAATGACTTTTTTATTCGATAACTTACACAATTTCATCGTCCAAACGTCAAAAGTGTGCTTCCAGATGCATCCTAACGACATCCAAACGATTGGTAAAAAAAATTTTCAAAAAAATTAAAATTTGTTCAGCAGCCTCAAATTTTGAAAATTCAATATCTTTTAGAGTTTTGCCGTCCTAACGAAAAAAATTAGCTTCAAAACGCATCCTAACGACATCGGAACGATTTCATTGAACAAAAGTTGGATATTTAATTGTTGGTGTGCTAACTTCTCGGACATAAAAAAATTCAGTTGGTGGGGCGGGCAACAAGTGCAGAACGGACACGGTTAAGATTTTTTCGCATGTTTAGGAATATTTTGAATCCTCTACGTTTGTTTGCGTTAAATTCGTGGATTTTTTTTTATGTTGACCCTAGCAAATTACGGAGAAATTGTTTCGGAAAATTTCCAATCCCGTACGCTGGTTTTGAGCTCAATTGGAGTCCATTTTAAGCATTTTTGGGTCAGAAGGCCTTATTTTCATGTTTTTCGATAGCAACAACCTCAAGAGTATTTTCCTTCGGATTTGCGGTATTCCTCCTCGCGTAAGACAAATAAGATGCATCTACATGCAAAAGATGAGGTCGGTAGACCTGGTACTTTTTACTCTAGGCGTGCTAACAGTCTTATTGTCAGTCAAAAGGCCTTTTGTATGTATTCACATATTAACGCTGTAATTAGCATTTTTCTCAGGGTTCGCAGTATTTTTGCTCGTATGAGAAACGCGAAACACATTCTTTTGCAGAAACTTGAGTTGTTAGACCAAATAGTTTTTGCGATAGGTAAGCTAATGGAGGGACAGCCATTTTGTCGACTGCTACACAAAACCCTAAAAAATGACAAATAATGTTATTTTATTACGTTGAGGCATGAAGCTGCTTATTTATTCAAAAGTTTTTTGCTGGTAGTTCTTACTACTTTGGGCTCACAGCATAAAATAAAAAAATTACTTTGATACTTTTGGAACCAAGAGTTTGACAAATCGAAGGGACCGATGAAAAAATGGTGGAAGCAATTTACTTTATTGAAAAATGAAAATCCGTCAGGGGAAAAATGTTCGTTGCCATGTCAGGAACGCATTTTTTCATTTTCCAATTCAAAAATAGCGAATAAGTGGTAAAAAAGCTGACGATGAAACTCGTTTTCAATATTGGTACTCATAAAAGAATACTACTATGTCAACTTTATTGTATCCTTTCTTATTCCGATGAGGAAAAATTCTACTTTACCCAATTGAAAATTACCAGCAACAACAATTACTCATCTGTTTTTTCTGTGTTGATCATTTAGTAATTTTTCACTGACTGAAATTCAGAGAGATCATACCCATTTATTTCTGTTATCATTCGCTATGAAAAGAATCCTAAGTTCGGCGACCTTTCCATCCTGAATCGGATCATCGACTATATCAAATCACTTTTCCTTTCAGGCGACATTGAAAAGACGTTTGAAAAACGAGTCCACGTGGGGAAGAGCCTCGGGCAATCACATTCGATTTGTCCTTTCACCTCCGACCTCTTTTGCGAAGAGACTGTTATACACGAGCATTCGGAATATTTCCGAGGGGCAGATAAAGGACAACCCCTTTACTTCCTGTGATGTGGCAGGACGTTGCGACTCGGTGGTTCGGAAGGATGCTGTCGAATGTTGAGAGCGTGAAAGCGGGGATAAGGGCAAAGGGCAGACACATGCAAAAAGAGAAAACTAGCATTGATGCGAAACCGATAATGTCGTGCCAAACACAACGCCAGAAGTGTATCCATGTCAAAACCCTTTCGATTATACCGTCGCGAGTCGTCGAGCAAATATGCATTAGATTCTTATTCCAACGTCGAATATTGCTATTGAAAAGGGGCGTGAATGGAATGGAGAAATTCTACTTTGAAGTACCAAATGATTTACTTATACGGTTTCCAAAAGGGTCCTTATGTAACAATTCTGAACAAAGTAGAATATTCACGATGATCAAATTCGGAGGGAGGACAAAATGTTATTTTAACATTGCTATACTCTGTGAATAATGGAATCACTCATCTGCACAGTAAACCCTGGGATGTGAAACAGTTACATATCATTCTGATTATCAACTTCAGATCAAAATAATCCAATTGTGTGGAAAAAAGTAAGTTTCACACAACTTCATTCATAACTGCCGAGTGGCAGTTGTTATACTTTTCATTGAAATGGTTAGTCATGACCGATCTAATATGTTTCTTGAAAAGTTTGAAAAAAAATTTTATTTCAGGGTGAGAGAAAAATTTAAATTTGTCTATATTGGTCTATAAATCTCTATGGTTGTGGAAATTAATTTCTTTCTTTCTGAAAGTGTTTCTTTTTTAGCTAGTTTCGACTCCTACTTCTGGGAGAATCACAACTTCATAAGACGAACAGAAAATGTTGTAGAACCTGTTAAAGTTTCAAGAAAATACATATCAACAAAAAAGTTAAATTTTCGATGGAATAAATAAATTTCCAATGGAATAATAAAATTTCAACCAAATTAAATGACTTTCAACTATAATGCTGAATCCTCAGCTGGAATAGTTTTCAAGTATGTATTAATTATCTGAATGAAACAACGATTTGATAATTTCATTATTTCTAACAAGCTGCATTTTGTTAAACTTGCCCCTGGATGCGGCGGCAAGCTCGGCGACGATTTTTTTCATAAAATTGAAATATCTTGGATGCACAAAGATGGTTGGATTTTTTGGAATTTTAGGCATTGTTAAAAAACCCTTAAACATATGCAGCTAGAAGTAAAACTTTGGCTTCATATGCAGGTGTCTGCTAAATAAGTAAGAATATCTGCTTTACCAACCGTTTAAAAATAGAATGATTCTGTGTGTTTTGAACAGATTTGTTTTCAGGGTAGAGTTTGATTATATTATCGATCAAAATAGTGAAATTACCATCCAAGCATTTTTAAACTATATTATCTTATTTGCTCTTGTCCCGATGGTGAAGCCTCAATCCTTTCTCTCAAATTTAATATATTTTGGACTTGAATTGAATCAATTTTCAAAATTACTTTATGGACCAATGTTTATCTCTCAGCACATAAAACTTTGATACTGTATTTCAATTCATGTTCCAGACGTTAAATTCCTTCCAGAGAATCTTCCATTCTGTAGTTGTCAAACTATTTTATGTAAAACTTGTCTTTTGGAACGCAAATCTTCAAGATTTGAGTGTATAGCATAATTTATCTAATGAAATAGATGATTTTGTGCAAAAAATAATTGAAATGATTAAGAAATAGCAATGTCATATGCTAAGCCGCATTTGCCCTGATATACCCCGGGCGGTCATCATGTGGATCGGTGGATGTGGCATAAAAACTGACACTCGACAGCTGCTACTTATGAAAATTGATGATAAGATATTGATGATATAAAAGAGTCGGATATCATGCTGATCCAATGTCAGGATTAAACTGATCAACTCGCATTTACTCTGTAAGGAAAGTGAAGCCAGAATTTCCAAGTTCAAATCATCGGAATAAAGAAGCTGAGCTGCATTGTTGATCGAGGGACTAGAATTCTTTCCCTTGGAGACAAAACGGGTTGTCAAGCCAACCTGCACTTATTGGCGTTCTCGCATTTTCTCGGCTCTGCCGGCATCAAACAGCGGAAAGATATTAATCCCAGAAGAAAAGCCTTTGCTGCTGCGAAGGTGGAAGTTGTGAGGAGCGTGCAAGCTCATTCGAGATGCATTTCAAGTAGCTCGTTCGTCTCGGCCCCAACCCGCTATCGCATCCTGAAGAGAGAAATTTTCTTCAAGCCGATGCAAACTTTCCACGGTCGATTGAATGTGTTGCTGAGCTTGTTCCTTATCATGGGAGGAAAATGAAACTTTCCCATTGTTGCTACCTTCTATTGTTCCACTGTTTCATATTCAACAAGAGTTCAACAAGAATTATAACCTAGACAACAGGCTGCAAGAATTAGTCTTGCGAGCTTGAACGGAATTCTAATACACCTGGAATAGCCAGATTTATGGTGGAAGGAAATTGAGTTCTATAATCTATGTATGGCTATATTGTGGATAGGAATCAAAATTATCATCGAGATATTCTATATGATCAGCTAAGTAATAGCTCCAAAGTAATTTCGTGTTTTAAACAATTTAAATGCATTAAACTCAGACAGATTTTTGTATCTCCTGAGAAATTCGGGTTTTTGAGCGTACGCCTTTATGCACAGGACCCTTCAAATCTAATTTCAAAATTCTCTACATTATTGCTTAGAAGAATTTTTATATTGGCTTTAGGGTCTTATGGGTTCTTTATTTCATTTTATTTAATTATTTATATATATATATATATATATATATATATATTTACATGAAATGAATTTTAAAAAATGAAATCTGGCACAAACATTTCGGTTACATTCGACTTTGAACAGTATAATTTGAATTTTATGATGATGATATGATGCACATATAAAATCATTAAATCTGCAATATATACAGGCAGAAAATAATTTCTGTACAAAATTCTCTATCAGAACTCATACTTTGGCTTCCTTTTTATTTCAGCTCGCTTGGAACCAAAAATCGGTTCTAATAGAAACCCCTGTTTTTTTCTGTGGCATTGTTGATAAATTGGAAAAATCAACAAGCATCTATGAAAGATATTCAATACATATAATAAGCATATTGTTATGAGAAACTGATTAACAATGTGGAACCTAGGAGTCTTCCATTATTGACTATTATCTTTTGGCTGTCGCATCACAGATGAACTATATTATGGAATGTTGCATACAGGAAGGTATCGCTATGTTTCAGTATGCCATAATTTATGGAGCGAATAGGATTTAGGTGCAGAACCGCGAACGGACTACAGGACATTCCTAGACCGCCTCGAGCGAAACCGCAGGAGCCGCTTACACGTGGAGACTCATCCTCCGCCTCCAAAAATATGGTTGAAGCCACACGAAATACGATCCTGTCGCAACTAGAAATACAGAGGTTGTGACTACCGTTGGGAATATATATATATATATATATATATAATTCCGAATTGATACCCGCTGAGGCGAACCCAAGAGTTGTACTTGCGGGTCTATAGCACACTTTTCTGGGTTGAAATAATCACTATGAGAGTGAGGTTCCGACGTATAATATTCAGTGACATTATTTGCTAGCAGAGAGGACGTATTCGATTAGAAAATGCGGAAAATACTAAATAGAATAAGAGCATTCGAAAAATTGTCACGTATATTTCGAGAATAAAACGCTAAATTATCGGATGATATGAACATATTTTGGCTCTTGAAAACTTCAACTATATGCCCCCTAGGTTTATTCAATGATAATTATGATTTCGTTAAATAATATTTTTGTCTACATTTCTAACCTCAGCGAAAGTAATTACCTTATGTGATATAATTTGAATCCTTTGATAAAAAAACATATTATTTTAGAGATATGGTCAAAATTCAACTAACAAGGTGGGGTCGCGAACTGTGCGATGCCAATACGCCTGTAGGATACCGGTGTGACTTTGACAACCGCGCCATTTGACACGCGAACTATCTATCTAACTGGCTATCTCGAAGTTATTTGGGCAAGGTTTATCAAAAAACCAGTGAATATCAATTCATTTTAAACAAAAATGTCGATCTACGGTTTAAAATTAATTGTTCACTATAAGATTTTTCGTTAATATTGAATTCAAATTCAAATTTTTTTTCAATAGTTCCAAATTGGTGGCGCTGTCGTAGCTACCCAACAGGCGTATTCGACTGGTAGATTTTTATGCTCTTTCACCCCGTAAAGCCGCAGTCAAATCGCCTACGCACATCTCGCTACCTCTCCTTGTAAGTCTACTCTCAATTATGACCACCTCTATAGAATTTACACGATTTTTTTCTAAGAAAATGCATCGTTGGTTTATTACTTTAACATTTAGTACTAAAAACGTAAAATATAAAGTTTTCTAATAATAATTCAAATGCTTTATTATTATTAAATAATTTTCAAATAAAAACAGCTTTCCTCAAAAGTGCATGAATTCGGTGTTGTTTTGAGTTGCAATAAAAAGGAATCATCGTGGAGAATGATAATTCAGCTATTTTCCTCTTTCAGTTTCACACTCGAAGCTTACTTAGTTTAAGAAAGGAAGTCTCGTTTCAAGAACATAACAAATAAGGTGCAACTAAAATTATCTCAGTGTTTTTCTATGTTTGAATTTTGACACAAGTTTAGATCGACGCAATTCCTTAATTTTATTCTGCTTAGTACTATCATTTATCAAATGTCGACGAAACGCATAGCTTGTAAATATATGCACAAGAACATTATATAAAAAGTTTTGAGAAGAAACCATTAAAATTAATTTATTTGATAAATGTGAAATATCTCAAGTCAGCTGTGTCCACCCCAAAACAATAGAGTTGTCTGCTTTTTATATCAGTCGTTAAAAAATGAGAAAAAAACAGAAATTTTCGACGGGGGTGGCTCAAATTGCATCGCTTGGCATGTAGCATCAAGGTCAGGAATAAAATTTTATATGCTATAGTTTCATTTTTGAGATGTCAGCGGTTAAAAAAAATTAAGATGAGAAAAATGAGAAAAAAATATTTTGGTCCGATTTTCTTCGAGGATATGTAGGATTATGTAATAAACTGTGGAAAATGGTGCTTAACTTACGTTGATATTTTGAACGTATGAGAGAAAACAAGTTCTCTGAAATTTTTGTAGTTAATTCGAATGAATTTATTTATTTATTCTTCATAGGAATTACATTTTTCACGAATAAATAAAACATTTGCAAATTGTATATTTTGGATTGGTGATTATGTAGTTCGACTACATAAATAATATTTTGTGTTTGTTAGCCATGGAAGCATGAATAAATAAATAACGCATAACAAGTTTGTTTCAATTCAATTTATGACATTTTTGTCCTTTAGTTGAATTTTATGTAACTTTGAAAGCTATTGCCTGATTTTACGGTTACCCTGTTATAAAACAGGGTAGCTGCAAGGTTTCGTTTTCAAAATTCCCCTAATTTCCCCTTATTTTCCCCTAACGAATAGTAATTAAGGACCCGAATTCGAATCTCTTTAACTTTGCAATAAAAATTTTGAATTCTAAAATTTATTATTTTTGACGTTTATTTATCTTTTGCAAGATTTTTTTCGAACTCCCTGACACTTCACTGACTTTCCCTGACCAACCAAATTCCCTGACTTTTCAATGATTTCCAGGTTGTCCCTGTAAAAGGATAATGTAGACTCTATGTATAACCTTCAAAATAATGCAATTGAAACGTTTTCTACACTGAAACCTCTCAAAGTTGAATTCTTTTAATTTAAGTTGTTTAAAATTATTAATTGTCAAATTGTACCTCATACTATTTGACATACAACGATTTTAATTATAAATGTTCAAATTTGTATTCTCTAGGTCACTTTGAAAGTTTGCATTTCATATTATCTTGAATTACTTAGTTTATAAAGCTTAAATAAAAATTGATTAAATTTGATTTAGATCAGTAAACTGATGAATAATTGAATTGCTTATATGAAAGAATACTCACAAATGAAACTACTAATAAATAGTAAAGGACGAAGCGCAAATAATTCCGCAGCGTATTTGACAAGCCAGGTTAGTGCAGTGGAGTGCCAGAGTAAAGTAAAACCAGTGATGCTGAAAGAGTAAGAAATTTAAACAAAAAGCTTTTGAGGTCAGGAGTATCCGCGTTTCGAACATTATTATTTTTTTAATAGTTAAGATAGACTTAACTAAGAACATTTGGATTTTAATTGAATTTCGTGATTAAAACTACATAATAGTAGTATTATAACCTTGAACTATTGTATGTATATTGATAAATGGGTGGCCAATCAATGACTTCGTGAAACATGCGGAAACAGAGTGATTGACCACAATATCTCAAAAGAAAATAACAAATGTTTTTGCAGAAATTCATTGAAAATTGTTTAAACTTTTTGTAGGCTATGTATATAATTGATTCTAACTTTTTCTTGCGGACAATGAGTGGAAATCATGTCAAAAACAGTTTTTGGTTACGGCCAATGATAAAACGATTTAGTGGCTAAACACTGTGCTTTCAAAATCAGTAATCTATAATCTGATGTGGCCAACGAGGTGGCCAATGACTGTATTTCACCACATTTCAGTGGCCAATCATACAATCAGTGGCCTATGCTAATAATTTCGTCTTCAGATCTTCGTATCTTCTACTTTTAACGCTGAACATACTATGGTAATTTAAATCTTTATGAAATTAATTATTCATCTGTGTGTTATAAAATTTCGTTTAATGGTTATAATATTTTTGAGAAATTGCTCAACTGAAAAAAATCCTTAAGTGGCCAATGAACGTACACCCATTTCCCTACTCCCCATTATGGAAATGATTAGTCATTAGACTCCCAACCTCAACTATTAAATTGAACAAGTTAATAAATAGATCTAAAAACTACGTGATGGAAAGTCAAACAATGATATGATATGCCTCCGAACCTAGTATCTGTAAAATGGCAATATAAAAACTCGCCTCTATTATTGGGTCGGTTCAAACTTCCGTCCTGACAATCTGTCGTCACGAGATATATCCGGCGCGTGTTAATAAAACCTTCCTGTCGCCCATATGAGCGGCTCGATTTTCTCGTGAACGCGAGAATGGAAAAACGAGTTGCAAAAAAGAGAATTTTCCGGGCCCGCGCATTGCGAAACTGGAGACGAGCCAACACAAGAGGAGGAGGCTTTCTGTCACTTTCCAACTGCACTCGTACCGCTTGGTACTTTTTGACGGGGTGGGTAGATCACGCTTTATGGTCTGCAATTATTGGGGGAGTTGGGCGGTCCGAGGGAGAGGGGTGGGGGTTAAACTGTGTCGGGAAACTCGAGTTTCTTCGGGAGGGTGAGGCTCGTAAAACCGGTATCTGTAGCCACACGCCTCGATGCATTAGCTAATTGTTGCACTACACGCGATTTGTCCAATTTGTCCGAGAGACACGTTACTGCTGATCCCCCGACACGATCTTCTGCCTCACGTTCGTCATCTACTGTAGCGATTCTCAAACTACTGCCGACGGCAGCGTCGCCCGCCAAAGTAGGGGGATGCCACCCTGGCCCCGGCAGCCAGAGCGGACAACCCGATACGAGTAGAATGCTATTTTCCTAATTAGGGGCCGTCCGTAGACAAAAATTCTCTAAAAACTGTGGAAATGCGGTGATTTTTCACGAAAATAGGGGAATAATAGGGAAATTAATTCTTTTTAAACAAATTAAAAATGTAAATATGAATTCAACATGGAACACTCTATATTCCTAAAAATTTCAATTAAAAACATATTGCAGTTTCATTATAATAGTTACATTTTCAACCAAAAAAGATTTTCTATCAAAATGAATTAATTTTCAACCAAAAATGGCAAACTTTCAGCCACAACAAAAATAATTTTTAACCAAAAAGATGTATAAACAACCAAATAGTTTAACTTTCAAGCAAATAAGCCGAATTTTCAACAAATTAGACAAAAAGGCAATTTTTTGAAGCAGTTGAATCTATGTACAATATTATTTCCAATATGTATTAATATGTGTATTTCCAATCAAGAATGACGAGTTCTTACAAAAACAGTTGATATTTCGACCAAAAAAGATGACTTGCTCAAAACAGTTGAATTCTTAACCTACAAAGAGACATTGAATTTTCAATGAAGAAAGATGAATTATAAATCATATAGATGAATTTTTAACAACAACAACCAAATTTTAACCAATTGAAATCAACAAAAAAATACGAATTTTTAACAAGATAGTTCAATCTTCAACTAAAAAGATAAATTTTGAACAAATGTTGTTAGGAGGTGGTAACAAAAAATACTAATTTCATATTGCATAGAGTGGAGTGAAGAAAATTTGTTGAAAAAAAAAATGTTAAAAAAAATTTGAAAAACAAAATTTTTGAAAAAAATGTTCTGTAAAAAAATGTTGTGCAAAAATATTTTTGAGAAAAAAATTTTGGAAAAAAATGTAGTGAAAAGAAATTTTTGAAAAAAAAATTTCGTGAAAAAAAAATTGTTGAAAAAAAATTATAAAAAAAAATGTTGGCGTTAATGCTGTTTTGCCCAGGGGGGGGCTACAAAACCAATGTTCTTCTTACAATGTTCGAGTTCGTCCAAAGAAGATGAATAGTCAACAAAATAGTTCAATCCTCAACCATCACAGAATAATTTTCAACAGAACAGTTGCATTTTGAACCAAAAGGAGTGAGTTTTCGGAGAAGGAGATTAATTTTCTACCGAAAGAGACAAATTTTCAACCAAATACATATATTTTGAAAGAAATACTTGACTTTTTATGGAGAAAAGATCAGTTTCAAATTAGAATATAAATTTTCAACCAAAAATGGAATAGTTAAATTTATTTGAAAAAATTCATTCTCAAGCGCCAAAAAAAGAATTTCCAACAAAATAGTTAAGTTTTTAACCAAAGAGACGGATTTTCAACTAAAATAATGAATCTTAAAAAAATCGACTTTCAACAAAGATGTTTAAATTTTTTCCGGTATCTTAGGAAAAAACATCTATATACTGGCCTAGCACCTTGAACGGCAAAATGACAATCAATGGATACTATCAACAATTCGAACAACACGACGACGAACATGCTGTTTGGTTAGTTATTTGTATTAATTTAACTGTATCCTCTACAGAACTTGGAAAGGACTGGGATCCGAGTTGAGATATGTCGGCAATATTTCAATAATAACATCAAAAACCCCGGGAAAAGCCTGCACTACATTATTATTTCAAGAAAGTAGTTCAACATTCCACCCAAAAGATTATTTTTTAACTAAGAAGATTAATTTTCTGAAAATGGATATATTCAGGGAAATTTAAAAAAGGTTTACGAGAATCGATTAATATTTTCAGTAATAATTCAATTTATTTTGTTTTGCTGTTTTGCCCTCATGCTATTTAAATTGAAACATTTTCCCTGGCTTATTCAAACAAAATAGACGATTTAGCTTAATATCAAGACGCATCATCAATTGTGTCACAATTCATTATTTTAAGGAAGCGGTAATGATTTTTTTATGCAGTTCATTTCTAATAATTTAGTCATAAAATAAAGTCCCAACCAAAGAAGTTTCACTGAAAAGTACAAGAAAGGATGAAGACCTTTCTTCCCCTACGAAGAAACTTTTCAGACCTTTAAAAAAAAATGATATCGAATATCTAAAGCCAGAAAACAACATTTGTCGACAAAGAACAATTTGATTCGATCATAAAATATAACCATGAAACCAATCGCAGTGCTTTAAAAATACAGGCAAATGTTTCCTTATTTTTGTTGGAATATTGATATTCTGATGCTTAGAAAATATTTCGAAACAAGGGTTGAAAGTTGAAGCGAATCTAGGAGATCAGTAAAGGGAGTCGCAAATTTCGAAGAAAAGTTTTAATCTGTCTTTGTTTCACCCTCCATTTATTTCAATTTGTAAAGTTATTTTCGGGTGGATTTCAACGTTCGTATACGATTCGACTGACGCTTCAACGCGTCACGAATTGTAGCTTAATGAGCTCACAAAGCACCCTGATTTTATTGAAAGTGTTTTAAAGAAGTGGGTTTGATTAATTTTGATGAATGCAGTTCATTTATAATTATTGGTTCTCACATTTTGCTTGATTACAAATGTGACTTATAGTGCAAATAATTGTATTTCATCACCCCAGATAAACCTACTATCGTGAATATATTATCTTCATAAAATTCTATATGGAAGTAGTCGGAGGAAATGGTAAAGGCAGAATATTCCAGCTCTTTTAATTTACATCAGTGGAATTTTATTGAGAATCTGTGACTATTCACTAAAATTTCAGTACTTTTTTACTGAATATCCAGTCATTTTGTACTGCTTTTCCAACAGAACAGTTACTGACTTTTCACTGAAACTTTCGTAATTTTATTATAAGAAACACTTGAAAAATTACTGAACTTCCGATAAATATTCACTGAATAGAATAGCCAGAGTATCACTGATTCTTAGTAAAACTCCACTGATTCAAATTAGTAGAGAGGGTATTCTAGCAAATTTCGGAACACTCAGAATGTTCAATTAAATTCTGAAACATTCTACAAACTACCTGACTATTTCAGAATAATCATGGATACTTTAAAAGAATCTAGAATATTCAGTTTAATACAATTCGGAACCATTCTCAAAAATTCAGAAATCTTCCAGAGTATTACAGAAGATTCCATATTCTTCAAAAAGGTTTTAAAATGAAGCATGTTAAATAAATCTTCAAATCATTCTGGAAAATGTAGAATATGCTATTTCAGAACATTCTAGAATATTCTAAAAGGTTTTAGAAATATTCCAGAAAAGTCAAGAATATTCCAAAATTTCTAGAGAAGTTTAGAAATAGATGAATATTAAAGAATACCACAATCTTCCTTCAATGAATAGATTCAATAAAAAAGTGGAATTAGTATCACTGACTAGTTTTATAGTAGTGAGTCATTTCCAAAAAAAATGAAAATACAAAAGCAAATCAGCATTCTTAGATTTACTCAACTCTGATTGAAGAATGCCAATGCTTTTTTTCTTGATTTAAATCTATGAAGAAAGAGTTTCAAAAAATCCGCAAACATCTGAAAAGGACTACGCTGTTTCTGAATTAAAGCCAAAAAAGTGCGATGAATGAAAATCATCCAGGTTCAAAAAAATGGATGAGGAAGTTAACAATATAAAAGTGGCATTAACCTCAAACCGGAGCGGCCTCAGCTGCGGATCGCAATTAAAAAATTCAATTCTCAGTTCAAATATAAAATAAAAAAACTGCGACTATTGTTTGTCGCGCTTCGCGCTTGATAATTTATTTAAGTCGCACTACGCGCTCGGTCATTGTATTTACCCCACATTTGTGCACAAACCTTTTAAAATTGAAGGTCAAAGCATCAACAACTTTAATTTGGTGATTGTGAAGTCTCTTTTCTTAAAGCTCCTTCGGCTTTAACGAACACGTTCTCATCACGTATCTCGTGCGTCGCACTCGCTTTTTTTCAAACTGGAAACTTTTCTATATTATGTTTATACATTACATTTATTTCTGTACCTCAGCCTGGGATTGCTTATTCAGATATTGCAATATAAAATACAAATTTTTATTTATCATGATTACTTTATTTTTTTTATTTTGCATTAAATTTTATTCTGAACTACCCTGAAAAATGTATCATTTCAATGAATTTATATTATTACAATTCATAACATGCATTCTGCAAGAAAAAAAAATGTTGTTATTAGACAATTTATTGCATTTTGTGCTGTTTTTCCATAAATTTAATTTGTGTATTTTCAATGTTATGTTTCACGATTTAAACTAAAGATAAGCATTCTAGCATAAAGTTGATTCGGGCAAAGTAGATATAATTTAGGCGGAAAATTTTGTTAAATAAAGTGTTATTGTAGCTTGTGCTTTTGTCCAAAAGGTAATTTTTTTATATTTGATATATTTTCATAACAAGAGTTTATGAAAAATCTTAGTGTTTTTTTATGTATAACTTTTGTTTCATTATTATTTTCGTAGCTTGCGTTGATAGCCAAAAAAAAATATTTGTTATTTTCAGTGCTGTTTTTTACGAATTTAAACAAAAACTATGCCTCCTTTTAAAAAGGGATTCTCAACAAATTTGTAGATATTTTTCAATTGCACAATTTCTGTGGACCTGTCTTTTTTCGTTTCTTGTATAGTTTGACCGCAAAATTTTGTTTGTCTTGAAATTTTCATTTTTTTTTCTTTTTGAATTTTGTAAATGCTATAACTCTTGTAATTTGTTTTCTATCGGAAAAAGTCATTGAGATAAATTGTTCGGTTTTTGAATACTATGAATAGCCGTGCAATGAATTGTCAAATTCTTGAAGAAGCGGTCTAAAAATGTTTGAAAGTGTTCTAACTTTCTGAATTTTTATCCAAAATAGCTGGCTAACGAACTTGAATTTATTTCAAGGCATTAATAAACTATACCAGAAGCTCATCCAATCTGTCAATTCTTTCGAAAGATATCATGCTCATAGACAGTCAGAAAGAAATACATACATGCATACAGACAGACACATTCATGAAAACGTGTTTTTCGGATTCAGGGGGTCTCAAAACGTGGACATTTGACACAAACTGGGGAGGGGGGTCAAATTTTACAAAAATGTAATACCTTCTCTGATGAGAATGTAAAAAATGCTACCGCGATATTAAGTATCGGAAAACGGATGAAGAATATTTGATGCAAGCAAGTTAGTCAATTCCGAAAAATCTACCATGAATCAGAATCGGTTTTGAACAGCGATTAAAAATCGAGTTTTCAATTTTTTGCAAAAATAAACAATTTCGCCCAAAAAATGGGAACAATAAATCAGAATGAAAAAGTATTGATAAAAAAACATTGTAGTGGTCGACAAAATTCTAAATTGAACCGCTGCGTTGAGTGCAATAAGAGCCTGCTTGAATTTTCAGAAGTCACTTGTTTTTCATTTGTTCTTCTTGAAGTAATAATGATCAAGACAAAGGAAAAACAAGAAAATTCTGAGAACACAAGAAGGCTGTTTCTGCACCCAACCGGTTAATCGATGATCGCGATATTACAGTATGAAATATATTATTTGCTGAAAGTCCGAAAGAAAAAGAAAATATATATTTTTTCTATGAATGATAATAATTTGAAGAAATATAAATTCTAAAAGTTCAGAAGAACTTATTACTACGTTAAAATTTGAACTGAATTTGATCCCTTCATTTGCCTTTTGTCAATAATAAGTTTCTTGAGAGTTTCGGAATGTTCTAGCGGATTAATTGGACCCAATAACTTGTTTCATTCTTCTGGCAAGTTTCGATTTGATCATCATCTTATAATTCCCCTTACAAGCAGAGAGAACAAGTAACAAGACTCGAAGTTAGTTCTCTCTGAGGTAATTGCGTTGGTACGATTAAAGTCTTGTTTCGGGATATTCGACGGTGCAGGTCGTTCGTTTTAATGAGACTGTAGCGCGGCATCCATGATGTTTAGCACCGCCTTGCTTGCACCCTCTCGATCGGTGCTAAGGAAGTAACCAGCTCAGAGACCCTTCCGGGACCCCTTTATAAAACACAATTACGAGTTTCGGACAAGTTGCGAGTTGCGACATCTTAATTATCAGAAAGTTCGTCTACTCCAGTCAAAGTAGCTGCGGGTTAGATGATGCGGTAACCTTAATACGTTCTTTGACGTCCATTATGCAAGAAGGCTCAGCCCAAAATAGTCTCAAAACAGGGAAAATAGGATGATTTTAAACTGATTTCAAACAAAAATAGGGGAATAATTGAGGAATTCATTATTTTCAATAAAATCAATATAGGCACTGTACTATCTAAATCTGAGTTAGCGCTATACTTATCGCTGATTCAGATTTAGAGAGTATTGAATTCAGTATGAAACATTTGAAATTCTTAATATTTCGAGTCGAAATAGGGTCATAGGTACAATGGTTGCTACTCCCCCATGATTGGACATCTCACTTAAATATACTTCTATGAAAAATACTCACGAAAAAAAATAATAATAAATATTGCAGGTTGAAGCACAAACCATTCCGTAGAGTATGTGGCAAGGTAGATAAGTTCATAAGTTGAGGTTGAAGATTATTATTTTTTGAATAGTAACGATAGATTTAACGGAAAACGTTTGATTTCAATCAAATTTTATAATTAAAGATACACGATAGTAGTATTATAACCTTAGAATTATACCTTTATATCGATAAATGTGTTGCTAATTATTCTCATCGTGAATAAAGTGGAAACATAATGATTGGTAACAATATCTGAAAAACAAAACATTAATATCTTTGCAAATATTCATATTAAATTGTTTTAACCTTGTATAGGCTATTCATATGATTGTTCGTCACTTTGTATTACGAATAATGAGTTGAAATCATGTCGGAAACAATTTTTCGCCTGGCCAATCATTATACAATTTAGAGGTCAAATCACTGTGCTTTCAAAATCAGTATATATATATATATATATATATATATATTGCCCTTCGATCAGTTAAGGTTTTGTTTCCTTGGGAAATAAACCGAAGGGCCTATGACAAAGCTACCGAACGCGTCCTCGGGTTACGGATAGAGGGTCCCTGTACCAAGGGTTTCTGCTGAATATGGTTACAATAATGAATAAGCAGTCGCGGACAATTGTCCAGGGATGGTCCTGAAGGAATAACACCTAAGCGAAGCCGTTACAACCGTGCCGAAAGCTGAATGACACCTGGGTGATGTGTCTCAAACGGTTTCCTGGGATACCGGTCGACCTCTCAGAGTATCAGCCTTATCCTTGCACGCGGGGCTCTACAAGGATGCACGAACCCTTTCCCTAACTGCTCGTGGGAACAACAATGACACCACCACACATAATTGTAGTAAGTGCGGTTCAAAACAATCGAACGCGCAGGGCTCCCGACAATGGGTTGGACAACAATGCCGACTACCCTAGAGTTGGGGGAGCCAATCAAGACGGAGTCAATGCGATGGACCGGCGGAATTTCAATAAATACTTTTGTGCTACGAGCGAGTAGGTTACATGGCACGACTGCAGGTTCTGTGGTGCGAGAAGCCCCTAGAGCTCTCGCACTTTTCGCGTCAACGTCTGCGGAACCATGCCGAACAACTCCGAAAAAGGGGATATGTAAGCGGATTGCCTACTCTACCGCAGCCAGAACAAGCCGGCAACAGAGAAAGAGTGGCGACAATGAGACCAACCGCGAACAGGCATCCAATAGACGAAGAACGATGCTTCAAGACTCGGAGAAACATCAGCATTCAGGTTTCTCCCAAGCCCAAAGACCTGACTGAACTGGATGATGAGCTTCGTGGAGATTTTTCCGAAGAATCTGACCTCTGGACTATCAATGGTGGTGTGTACAGTGCAGTGAGAACTTTGGCAGATGCAAACCGTAAAACAAAATCACTGGTTGATCGTAACTGCGGATCCGTCATCACACAATCAACAAATCAAAGCTAATGACCATCAGACAGCATATTGTTGACAGAATGCGAATACTATCCAACGCTAGGAGAAGTCTAGAGCGGAGAGAGAGGTCGACCATCCGCCCAAACCAGAGGAGGTCGAAGCATGTTGGAGAGAAGTCTACGAGGTCCAGCATTCACTTCAAGAAGACTCAAAGAACATAAATAGCTTCAAGGAGCTGTGCAATACCCTCATAACACCTGAGGAAGAATGCCCACCCATCACTACCGAGGAGGTGAAAAACGTATTAAGAGGCATGAAGAACTTTCCCGCTCCGGGACCAGATGGTATCATGACCTTCTGGTGGAAGAAGTTTCCTTCGACCCACCAGCATCTGGCCCGAATTTTCACCTCATATCTAAAGTCAGAAGAGCCTATTCCGGAGTGGTTGGTGGAAGGGCGCACAGTGCTCCTGCCTGAGACGGGCCACTTAGCTGACCCTAAGAATTACAGGCCAATAACTTGTCTGAACACACTGTATAAGATCTTCACAGCCATCCTAAATGATAGGATTCTTCGGACAATTGAACCTGTGTAGCGAGAGATGTATGAACAACGTGGCTCGAAGAAAGGCGTAGCAGGATGTCGGGAGAACCTGCTCATCGATAGATGTGTCTGTAAAGATGCAGCATCCTATCAACGATCTCTATCGATGGCCTGGATAGATTACCGAAAAGCTTTTCATTCAACCTCCCATAGACTCATCATCTGTTTGTTGGAAAGCTTAAAGGCTCATCCACACATCGTGAGATGCATAGAGAGATTAATGCCGCTTTGGAAGACCAGATTTACCAAATGGTCAGAAAACACGAAGAAGTAGGCAAAGGGGCGTTTCTTTACAAAGCAGCAGAAGAGTCTGCTGAAACACTCGTCCTTGACTTCAATAGCAGAGGTGAGCGAAATGCATCAAATCTTATCCATCTTGAATACTCACTCCTGAAGGCCCGGATTAAGAAAGCACAGGAGAAAAACTTCCGCGAAGAGCTCCTCGACAAGAAGATGTACGGCATCTTCCACATAAATGTGGAAGATCAGTCGATGTCGTATGAGCTGACGTTTGCTTTCCTTAGATCACCCGGATTGAAGTCGGGCACAGAGGGCTTCATTTTGGCATGTCAAGATGGTGTCATTTCCACTCTAGCATACCGTCGCCACATTTTGAGCCAAGATATTCCCGATGATAGCTGCAGAGCGTGTCATGAACACCCCGAGCATCTAGGACACATACTATCTAGTTGTCCAGCTCATGCGGGAACAACCTACATCCAAAGGCACAATGCGGCACTGAGAGTGCTTTATTACCATCTCTTTCACTCTCACGGAATTAGCCCAAATACCTCTCCGCTGAACGCCCCTAGAGAAATAGAGTCAATTGTCGAAAACGAGAAGGCCTGACATGGTTCTTCTTGACTTCGAGAAACGAACCATGTTCGTTATCGAATTTTCGGCACCAGCGGACAAAAACGTCACAGCGAAGGAGAAAGAAAAGAAAGAAAGGTATAAAGACCTTATGAGGGAGTTGCGACGGTTATACCCGGAATAGTCTGTTAAGCTAATTGTCCTGATCATTGGCGCTCTTGGAGGTGCCAAGGTTTCACTTGTTAATAGCCTGAAAAGTATCCCTGCGTGTCAACAAAATGCTGAGACACTTGCAGGGAGAATGCAGAAGGCGATCGTCCTTGGGTCGCTCCGTGTCCTCAGGGTGCACGAGACTTTCGCCGGATCATCGTATTGAATTCGCGCAGACTGTAGCCACCCATCTGACGGTCGTGAGACGTGGTTACAGCTGAAATTTTACCGCGATTTCGCTGGGAGCGGGTGCAATTTTTCAGATTAGCACCCGCTCCCGGCGAAATCCTACGGTTGTCCTTATAACAAACTTTTAACTATATATATATATATATATATATAACCTGCTATGGCCAATGACTGTATTGCACCTTATTTCAGTGGCCAATCATACAATCATTGTCATTTGCCCATGCTAATCACTATTTCATCATGACCAATCACTGTGTTCTTTGACATTGTAAATTTGTGCACTTTAATATCTGTGCTTTCCCTAATTTTTCATCACTAGGGAAAAGGATTTCGTATCATTGACCTGGATTGAAAATGAATATATCATTTATTAAATTCGAAGGACAAGAATACAATCTTTTATCGACGAAAGTTCTTTCCAGACTAACTCATTCAGCGGCTCAGACCTCACACTTCGCCCTAAAGTGGGGCTAATATAAACAAAGTTTGTCGTCAAATATACTATGACGAAAAGAAAGAAGGGATATAATATAGAGAAAACATATGATATACATATAGTGTAGTCGATCCTACATAATACATGCAGGTTGGTCAAAAAATTAAAATTATATAAAGTCGTCGATTGGTAGGACACCAATTTTTGTTACAGGTCTTTTTAGAAGATTATTAGCAGTCTTCACAGTTACACTCCTAACAATACCATCGCTTCCAGGATGCAACTGGTGAATTCCTGATAAAGGCCATTGCATGCAAGGAATATTATCGTCCTTTACAATCACAAGCATGTCTTCTTTCGGATTGACAGTATTAACATTCCATTTTTGACGTACAGTTAATTCGTTGACATATTCGATGCTCCATCTTTTCCGAATTTTAGAAATTAATTGCCATGCAGACAATCGATTCGAAGGTAAAGGCTGAAAATCAGGTTCAGGTAAAGCAGTCAATGAATCACCGATTAAAAAGTGTCCTGGTGTCAGAGCAGATAAATCGTCAACATCTGACGAAATAGGAGTCATTGATCTTGAATTCAAAATCGATTCTATTTCGACTGAAAGAGTGTTGAATTCTGCAAACGTAAGGAGTGCATTTGAAGCCACTCCCTCAAAATGATGCTTATAAGATTTCACGCCAGCCTCCCGCAATCCGCCGAAATTTGAAGAGGAGGGTGGAATGAAATGAAAATCAATGTTGTTGTTAGCAAAGTTAAAAACATTATCTTTAAATTTTTTCGATTTCAGAAGATCGTACAACTTATTGAGTTCGTTTCTTGCACCTTGAAAATTAGTAGCATTGTCACAATATATTGACTCAGATTTACCACGGCGAGCATTGAAACGTCTTAACGTGCCTAAGAAACCTTCAGTACTCAAGTCGCTTACTACTTCAATATGAATTGCTTTTGTAGCCATACATATGAAAACAGCCACGTATACCTTTAGTTTCTTCTGATTTCTATATTAACGTTCTTTAATATAGAAAGGATCATAATAATCGATGCCCACTCAATTAAATGGTCTAGTTTTAGTTACGCGAGCGTTAGGCAAATTACCCATCTTGTACTCGGCCAATCTTGGTTTGGCGCGAAAACAAATTAAGAATTTTCTGATGATTTTTTTTAATTGATTTCGTCCATCTATAGGCCAGTACTTTTGACGCATAGCATATAAAGTAGCCTGTACTCCTGCGTGATAGAGCACGGAATGATAATTTGTAATTATAAGAACAGTTATAAAGTTCGATTTAGGCAATATAACGGGATACTGCTGGTCAAAAGAAAGATGAGCATTTTTTAAACGCCCCTCTACTCATAGTGAGCCTTCTGCACCGATAAACGGATCAAGGTTATAAATTCGACTTTTAATGCTGAAGGATTTTTCTTCGGTTAAACTCTCTATTTCTTTATAAAAACCGGATTTTCGAACAATTCGAATTATAACCGTTTCAGAATGATTTAGTTCTGCTGTTTTCAAATGATTCTTGTATTGGCGATACTCGGGTAAGAACCTATAGTATAGAGCAATTACTCGTTTCAGTTTCATAAATGAAGACAATTTTTCTAAAAAGTTGATTTCAAGGTTAGTTTTTAGACATTTCAGCGTTTTTCTTCCAGGTAGTATACCCTCATACCTTGCCTCAAGTTCCGATTTCGGCCAAAATTCTTTATCTTCACTTAGCCAAGTAGGCACGTGAAACCACAATTTACTTTTTATGAAATTGTTAGGTAATTGCCCTCGTGATAGTTCGTCAGCAGGATTATCGCTCGAACGAACGTAATACCATTGATTGATGTCAGTTTTACTTTGTATTTCTGAGAGTCGGTTCGCTTCAAAAACTTTTAATGTATTAGGCTGTTTATGTAACCAATGTTATACAATCTCTGAGTCTGTCCAAAAAATTGCAGTGTTACAAACAGTGGAAAGTGAATTTTTAACCTTTTCGTATAAATTAGACAGTAATAAAGCACAGCATAATTCTAATTTCGGTATAGAGAGCTTTTTCAAAGGAGCTACGCAAAACTTGGAACACGAAAGAGCGCATCGACTTTTCTTATCTCCGTTACGTGGCAGAACGTATAAACATGCTCCGTAGCCCTTCTCACTCGCATCGCAAAAACCAGGTAATTCTGATCCCAGTGGATTTTTTATTAAAACGTTTCTTAGGAACAAAATAACATTCACTGATTCTAATTGTTCGCAAAAGTTGACCCAATTACAATGTATGGATGAAGGTACAGACTCGTCCCACGTAACCTTTGCTTCCCAAAGTTCTTGCATTATTAATTTAGCGTACAAAATTATAGGACCGAGAAGACCTATAGGATCAAATAATTTTGCGATTTCTGAAAGAATAACTCTTTTCGTGATCGTTTTATTGAAGTCAAGACTTTTAAAGAAATGCATGAAAGAATTCCTCTCTAGCCTTCCAATATATACCCAGAGTTTTAGTCACATAATTTTTCTTCAGCTTAAAATCGTCATCAAGACTTATAACATTCAGGCCTTCAGGTATATGAGGTTCGTTGGAAGCCCATTGCCGAAGATTAAGACAAGCTCGACTCAAAATTTGAGTCATCTGATCGTAAATTTCTCGTGCCTCTTGAAACGTTGAAGCGCCGGTTATCAATTAATTATCGACGTATAAATCTTTTTTTAACAACTCTGCCGCTAGAGGAAAAGCATGACCCTCCTCATCGGCCAACTGATGTAAACATCGAATAGCGAGAAAGGATGCTGGAGCAAAACCAAAAGTTTCTGTATACAAATTATATTCGTTTCTCTGAATGTTTTCTTGCCAAAGAATTTTCTGATATTTATGGTCTTCTTCGCGAATTAAAAATTGCCGATACATTTTCTCTATATCCGCTATGAGTACATACGCGTGAAATCTTAAACGAATTAATAGGGAAAAAAGGTCGTCTTGAATGGTAGGACCGACCATTAATGTTTCATTCAAAGAAATTCCCGACGTGCTTTTGGCTGATGCATTAAATACTACTCCTAATTTCGTAGTAGTACTAGATTCTTTAATGATCGCATGATGAGGCAAGTAAAAACCTTCAGTATCTTGAGTTGATTTTATTAGTGACATATGATTTAAATCCAAATATTCTTGAATTACAGCTGAATATTGCATTTTTAATTTAGAGTTATTTTCAAATCTTTTTAATAAACCGTTTAGTCCTCCTAGAGCGTTCTGCTTAGAGTCCCCTAATAACTCAGGCGAAGTTTTGAAAGGCAATGCTACGATAAACCGTCCGCCCTCATCTCACGTTACATGTGGTTTAAAGTGAGTTTCACACTCGATCTCTTCTTGAGAAAAATTAGACAGATCTGTTATTTCCTCGACAGACCAAAATTGTTCTATCATTGATTTTAATTCCGTTAGCAAGCAATCCAAACGTTCAGGTGCTATAGAATTCTATTAAAATTCTAAATCGCCAGCAATTATTCATCCTAGCCGAGTTTTTTGCAAATAAAGATCGTTTTTATTTTGCGACAGATTGAGCCGATTAAAAATAAGGATAAGGTAACTCATGCCCCAATAAGCATATCAATTGAAGCGGGTACGGGGTATGTGAAGGTTTGGATCAGCAAGCGAAAGGTTTTTTTGGAATTTTGAGACACTTTCGAGGTATTCTTTGATGAGGGACTTAATCTGTGATATTAGGAACGATCAAGAAATTCAGGGTGCGTTTATGCTCATTGTAAATGGATTTCAACGTGATAGAAACCATGCCAATTACTGATGTTGTAAGATGATCAAGAGTACCAAACAGAAAAAGAGCATTTAGATGGAGTGAGTTGCAATTTTTTAACAAAACTGATTGTTACGAAATTTGCAGTCGCACAAGTATCAAGTTAAACCCGAGCTTTAAATGGTTTTTTCTAAATGTCAAAAGTTTCTACTATCGCACTCGTCATTAATTGGAAAGCTCACAGAAAAAACAGAAGATAAACTTTACATCGATTTCCGACGAAAGTTTCGCTTTAACAAAAATTAATATTATATATTATTATATTCCGTGTTTTTAAACCATCTCGGAATAATTTGTCAGTTGTTTGTCAGTAAAAAAAGCGTCTTTTGCTATGTAGTTCACAGCAGTGCAAAGAACAGTGTGAAGTATGGATGGAATTGGTCTGGAAATCAGGACACGAGATTTTTAAAAACATTGGACTAATTACCATTCTTTTTTTTCAAATAATTGCACTTATCGCGGACGAATGGTTATATATTTTTGATGACTGTCAATGAAGCACTCGACAATATTCGAAAAAGTCGCCATATTTACTATGATCTTAACCATAATTCACAAGTTATGAGATATGAATTTCTGTTTTGAAAGTTTCGAGATCCGTCGGTATTGCAGTTCAATATAAAAGCCTTTTTAGGAAATAAAATTTCAAAGCTAAAAGATGATTTCTGAACAACTGCAACTCCTATCGACCTTATTTCATGCTTCAAATTATTACTATTATTTAACATTTCATTTTTTGAATAATTTTTTGAATTCAGAATTTTTGTTACGTGTGAGAGCATCCTGAGTCGTAAAATTTTATTTTAAGAAGTTATTAAATAAATATTTATCAAGAATATTGAATTTAAATTGAAAATCTTAATTTTTTACTGTAGATAACATTTCATATTAAGATAATATTGATGGAAATTTAAGTATATTCTATCAGGTATTTCAGGTTAGGTGAGTGAAATCAAAGATGTTTGCAAGCTGAGGGATGAACAATAATACCAATTGCATTGGGGCTAAACTTTATTTTTTTTAAACTCAGAAAAAAATGGTTTTTCACCATGAGTGTATTTGGATATTATTCTTTATTTTCTGAAAACTATTAAATTAAATGATAAAATCCATAAAAATGTGTAATGATTTTATTATTCAATTAAATAGCTTTCTCGAAATGAAAAATAATATCCAAATACACTTAACTTGAAAAATCGGGAAGACTGAAAAATTCTCGAGACTGTGAAATTCCTAAATTAGAAAATCTCCGAATAATGAAATTCCCGAATAGGACAATTCCATGACAATAAAATTCCCGGACAGTTTATAATATTACCGAAATGAAAAACTCCCGAATGATAAAATTCCCGACAGTTTATGATATTACCAAATTGGAAAGTTCCCGAATAATAAAATTTATTAAAAATACAATGATCAAATATTTTTATCCAAAAAATTGCAAGGTTTAGAGTTTCTGAAATTATTGCGAGAATCTTAAACAACAATTATTGAAAAAATATATTTTTGGATGAAAATTTTTGGATGACTGAAGAATTCTAGAAAATGAAATTCATGACTCTTTCAAATTCCCGATTTGGGAATTTCCCAAATAATACAATTTTTCAATATGAAATAAGCTTCCCTAACTGGAAAATTCCCGAATAAAAAATTTCCGAACAGCTTATGATATTACCAAAATAGGAAATTCCCGGAAGTTTATAATATTACCGAATTTGAAAATTCCTGATAGAAAATTACCGAATTATAAG
Source organism: Andricus quercusramuli (assembly GCA_932178445.1). Classification (NCBI taxonomy): domain Eukaryota; kingdom Metazoa; phylum Arthropoda; class Insecta; order Hymenoptera; family Cynipidae; genus Andricus; species Andricus quercusramuli. The sequence goes on from CAKNXH010000105.1 coordinate 168,507, forward strand.
ATGTCCGAACTGGAAAATTCCTGAATTATAAAACTCCCGAACCAATGCAAAAATGGTTTTCAATCAATGTTATTCATTAAAAATATAATAATCAAATATTTTTCTAAGAAAAAATATTTTTCTTCGAAGTTTCTGAAATTATTGTATGGATTTAAAATAACGATATTGTAAACTATTGGAAATTATCCATTTCGACGATATCATAAACTGTTCGGGAATTTTCCAATTCGGGAATTTCATTATTCGGGAATTTTTTTTTCAAATTATATTCCTACTTTTTGATTTTGTTCCTAACCTACAATACCGACTGTGGCAGGAAGTATATATAAAGTCTAATTATTTTTAAAATAACAATTAGGTTAGTAAAAAGTTGTTCTAAATCTAGTGTCCTGATTTATAGCTTTTCACGTATACTTTGCCGTTTTTCCATTGCTGCGAAGGACGTAGCAGACGACAGCCGTTATTCCATCGTAAGATAAACTTTCGCCAAATAGCATGTAATCTTTAACAGCTGAACATTTTACATGCAACAAAATTTAACTTCAGTTTTTTCTGTGATGGCGTTGATGTAAGTGAAGTTAAGGCGATATTTGAAACTTGCTGTGATTGTCACAGTTCCTTAGATTACCGAATTTTTTACAATTCCCGAATTTACATTGAAGGAAAATCACTGTTTCAAATAATCCGCAAAAATAAATGTTAATCTCCACGTCTCCGTGCGCAAGTACGCGCGAATGTTTCGCGCAAAGCAGAGTGATTTCGATGTTCCGGTAGTAAGTAGAGCCAAAGATAATTGCGTTAATACTGGTGACTCTATTTTCCGCGGGAAATAAGGGAAATGTGGGGAAATCGGCGTCGACGGGTGATCATTCGTTGATACGCTCATGTAAGAGCAACATTTATCCGAAGTAATTTTAAACTGTTTGAAACGCCACGTTTGGAGGTGTGAGTGTTGTGCCACTGCCAAAAAGGTATTTGATTAATCTTCGAGAAATTGTGTCTGTGTGTGTGTTTTTTTTTATCGAACAATGTTCCCATTTTTTATATTTAAAATAATATTTTCACTGTGGCGTTTATCTGTACCGTATTTTCTGTCGTCTGTCACGTTTATTGAAAAGCCTGTTCCACCACTATAAGCAGCGCATTCGAGAGTACAAGCTTTATAAGCAGAAGCCGATGTTTCTGGAAGCAAATTTCCTTTTTTAAATCGAGCGCTGAAATGCGAGCCACATGAGTGATCCATCACTCAAAATTATCATCAGGAAGCCGCATCCGTACTGTCTTTTCCTACTGACTGCTGCTGACTCTTTTCGTGATCTTTTTCTGACCAGGTCTTTCTTTTAATTTGTTTTTTAACGATACCATTTTGTCTTTGATCAGTGATGTAATTAGTCTGTGGGGTATATATATTTTTTAATATAGCGATCATATAAATGTGTATGTGGGAGTTAATGTTGGCTTAAGATTTATGATCGTCTCTTTTGACGCGATACTGCTTTTTTTTGATTATTCATTATTATTGACAATTTATCTACCAACATTTTAGATATTTATTCGTTTTATAATGTACTTGACATTCGCATTTATGTATCTTTTTCAAATTATTCAATTGATCTCTGCCTATTATCGTTTGTTTGGAGTTTCATGTTTATGTCATTATTGATTATTTATTTGCTTTCTCTTTATAACTTGTTTCAGTAAATCAAAACACTTTATTTTTAAATTAGAATTAAATTTGTTTCGAGTGTTGATTTTAAGCAGAACCTCAGATCAAAATATTTTACCGGTTTTTATCAGATTTTAAACATTCATCAAATATCAATGTCAATTTTTGTTTCAACATTCTTTAGCTGAATAATTTCTTGGGAAATTAAAGCACAAATAGGCACTTTTCACTCTCTTAAAAGTGTTCATTGACGGTTAACTTTAAAAATTTACCACATCTGAAAAGCATGTGAGGCTCTGTAAAAGAGGGGCATTTTCGAGAAATGGCAGTTACGAGTGCCTGACGCCTAGGTTCAATTTTTCGTTTTTTAGCAGGGTTCGAATCTTTATTAACATTTTCAACCGTAGAGGAATCGGCAGATGCACGCTTAGATAAACGAGCAGCAGTTCTATAGAGAAAATCTATGAGATCGTCTAATTTTGGGAATTCACTCTTTTTTATTGTCTCATCCCATTTCTCTAGAATGAATTTATGTAGTTTTTCTTCAATAATAGCAACGACGATTTCGGGACTCAAATTTACGCAGTGTAGCTAAAGATTGAAGGTGTTGTTGCGATTCGTCCGCGAGAGTTATCAACCCTTTATAACATTCTTTTTCTTGAACGGGTAAACGCAACAATAAACTTAAATTCCGTGAGATTAAGGAACGCTTATCTTCGTATGATTTTTCTAAAAGGTTTCAAGCGCGATTGTAATTTTCGTCAGTGCTAGAAAAAACTTGAATTTTGCATAAAGCTTCATCTTTAAGAACTGCTTTCAAATATTGTAATTTTTCTACGTTAAAACGTTCTTCATGATTATGTATCATTGTGCGGAACGTATCTTTAAATGACAACCATTCTTCCATCTTTCCGCTAAAAGTTGGGAGTACAGTTTGAGTCAATTTGAGCTTTCTACGACTTAACGATGCAACCGATACATTGCCATTCTCGATACCGGAGATCGATTCTCGACTGACTTTATTAGCATTTGCACTAAATTGTGGCCATATAGATGTCAGAATATTGTGGGCTTGAGCAAGCATTTGAAAGTACAAATTTTGAATAGATTTTTTCTCAGGGTTGTGGTCAGTTTCCGCATCGATTAATTGAATTTCATCGCAAAATTCATCTAGAGTAGACAAGCAGGAAAGGATTGAATTATACCTGATTTGAATTTCAGCGGCTTGAGTGGGATTATCACGGTCAAATTGTGCAAGAAACTCGTGGAAGGAAGTGATATTTTCTTTAATTAATATACGCTTCTGTGAAAGCACGCTTAATCTATCAAATTCCTCCATTTTTAGAAACAATGTGTAAGTTTCAAACAATGAATCCTATAAATCCTATGTGGCTGAACGAAATGGTTTGATGGACACTTGATTTGTGATTCAATGATTTGACATATCTCGATGTACCTGATCCTGACCAGTAAAAGAATGATGTTTCGAAGGTGAGACGTCTATTCGCATCGTCTCTAAGCGCATAGGTGCAAGGTGTTTGATCGCATAGCCTTGTTGCAACTAGTTTCAGGACGTTTTAGTCGCATCGACCTGCTGTCCGTATTGCGAGATGATATATCGCATAGTCTTGCATTGATCTCTCACGAGATGTTTGAACGCATCTTCTCGTGAGATGTGGAATCGTAGTGATGAATTTTAGGTTGCACTTGGTGCCTTATCGATCTCTCACGAGATGTTTGAACGCACAGTCTCGTGAGATGTCGAAGCGTATCATGAATTTGAGAAAGGTAGATTGTAAAGTACAATGAATAGTACAATAAATGACTTCACGTCAAACGTTCACTCTTGTCACTGATTGTCACTGTTCACTGCCACTTTAGTTTATATACACTGCACTTGCATTGTTTATACGTATACGTGTATACACAGGGACATTGAATCATGAAAACTGCAGTTTTTTTGCACGATTTTGTAGAAAGTTTGAGAAAAAGTTGACTTTAGCCAGCTCGAAGGACCATGTAAATTTGCGCACTTTAATGTATGTGCATTCCCTAATTTTTCATCAATAGGGAAAAGGATTTCGTGTAATTGATCTGAATTGAAAATGAATATAAACTTTATTAAATTCGAAGGACAAGAATACAATCTTTTATCGACAAAAGTTCTTTCCAGACTAACTCATTCAGTGGCCTCAGACATCACACTTCGCCCTAAAGTGGGGCTATTATAAACAAAGTTTATCGTCAAATATACTATGACAAAAAGAAAGAAGGAATATAATATAGAGTAAAAAATATGGTATATATGTAGTGTAGTCGACCCTACATAATATATGCAGGCTGGTCAAAAAATTAAAATTATATGAAGTAAAATTACTTCTATTATACAGACATTATTGTTAATTTCTTTAAATGTAAGTTATCTGCTACTTCTAATGCTTAACTGACTATGGTAATTTATACCTTTATATAATTGATTACCCATCTGTGTATTTTAGAATTTCGTTCAACGCTTATAGTGTTTTTTACAAATTGCTAAACTGTAGAAGTTCCTTGAGTGGCCAATCATTGTACCGATTACCCTAGTTGAATTTTCGAACAAAAAAACGGATTTTCAACTATTTAGTTGAATTATAAATCTGAAAAGATGAATTTTCCACCGAATGGTCAAATTTTCAATCAAAACAAGATTCGATTCCCACAAACAAAAATCAATTCATGACCAAACAGTTGCACGAAAAAACAAATACATAGTTGATCTTCAATTCAAAAGAGACGAATTTTCAAAAAATATTTAAACTCTCAACCAAACCGTTGAATTTTTGATCTACAAAGATGAATTTTCAACCAAATGATCAAATTTTCAGACAAAAGAGACTAAAAAAGATGAATTTTCAAACAAATAATCAAATTTTCGAATCAAGGATATGAATTTGTTAGAAGATAGTTAAATTTTCAACCAGAAAAGTTGAATTTTCAACAAAAAGGTTAATATTAAACTGAGAAAGACGAATTTGAAACCAATTAAGATTACTTATCTACCAAGAAAGATGTTTAAAAGACTTAAAACTGAGTGTCAAGACTTTGAATTTTGAATACTTTCATTTTGAAAGCTGGAATCTTAACTTTTAAAAGCTGGGTGAAATGCATAAAAACCAGTAAATAAACAAATTGTTGTTCTAATATTTAAGAGTCATTACCTTGATGAATGGCAAAGTCACTTCTTGTAAAATCTAAATATGCGTCAAATGATTATATACAAATCAATTAGAAGAATGTAAACTTTGAAACATCAGCAAACAAACAAAAAAATATCAGACGAGTGAGAAACGCAGAAGCTTTAATGCGGATATAATGAACCTATTAAAGATTAATATACATATCCATATTTTTACTAATGATTAAGCATACATTATGTCACTGCAGCATTTTCCGCTCAACTTGAAAGCTACAAAAAGAAGAAAAACTAAGTTTGAAAAATACAGAAAGTCCGCAAAAAAAATAAAACTCGTTTCATTTACAAATGTTTGGCTATAATCAGGAAAGGCAGCTTGCAGTGCTCGTGCTACCTATTTTTGCAAGATCACTGCAATTTCATTCACGAGCCCTTGCATATTTTCAGAGACAGACTTGTGAGTAAAAACCAATAAATGGATTCTAGGTACTTTAAATTTTACGATGCACGACAGTATATTCATGAACTCTCATCTATAACTAATTCAAGGAAATGCAACTGATAATATAAATGCATATTACACAGAACATTAATTCTTTAAAAAATTTAAAAACTAATGAGTAATCGCAGTAATAGAGGAAAAAACCTTTTCAATCAAATTTTGTCGATCATTCATGCCATTTTTTTCCGGACATAAATATCAAAGAATATTAACAATCCGCTAAAGTATAATATAAAAACTGTTTTAATATTAAAACTAAGTTAGTATATAAACATTCTGGGTGAACGAAATTACTATTTCCGATTCATCGAACACGAAAAGTTGAAGCGAGGGAAACTAAACCGTGCTAAGTCTCATCAACCTAATTTTACAGGAGAAGCAAAAAATAGGGTGGCCTGACCTGACCTTTCCCTGATTTTGCCCTGAACAATTTTTCATTTTCCCTGGCTATTAACATTCACTGACGAGTATTTCAATTTACTAACATATTCAATATAGAATCTTTTTTGAACGGAACAAAACAATTTCAAATTTATTTACTTCAATCAAAAAAGACCAATTTTCAACCAAATAGTAGAATTTTTCATGAAAAACTATTAAACTTCAACCAAGAGCAATTTCATTTTCAATCAAATCGTTAAATTTTTGACGGAATAATAAAATTTTTAACAAAATAATTGAGTTTTTAACCAAATAGTTGAATTTTCAACCTAACACGATGAATTCTCAACAAAAAATATAATAGTTGATATTTCATCCAAAAAGATAGAATTTCCATGAGAAGAGATGAATTGTCAAATAAACAAATAAAAGTTTTCAACAAAAGAGACCAATTTTTAACAAAATCCATCAACTTTCAAACAAAGAATGGAATTTTCAACCAAAAATGGAAAAGTTACTTCAAACGAATACAAAAGAATTTTTAGGAAAATAGTAAAATTTTCAAAACCAAGAAAGATTTTAGTTGAATTTTCAAAACTACACTGTGGACTCTCGACGAAAAGTTAATTTTTTACCAAAATAGTTAAACTTTCAACCCAAAAGAGACGAATTCTTAACAAAACAGTCGAGTTTACAGCCAAAGAGGATGACTTTTTAACAAAATTGTTGATTTTTCTACCAAAAAATACAAATTTTAAATGAAAATATAATCGTGAGGAGGAAGTAACTGCAAAAAAATAGAAAAAGAAATACGAGGCAAAAAAATTACTATAACAAGAATATTACATCAGGGTGGCCGCAAAACCTAATTTTCAAAATCCCCTGATTTTTCCCTGACAATTAATATTGAAAGACCAAACTCTTCATCTTGTAATATTTTTACATAGAATCTTTTATAAATGGAATAAGACTATTTCAGATAAAAATCGAAAATTTTCAAATTCATTACGCTTGAAAGTTATTTAAAGTGCCTTTCGTAGAAATTACCTGACTTTTGCAAGAGTTTTTTCAAATTCCCTTACTTTTCTTGGCATATTTTTTAAATAAAAAATAGCACTATTTAACAAAAAGAGGAACATTTGTAGTATTAGTGCAACATTTTTCAATTTGTGTAATATCTCCAATTGTTAAATACTTGTCAAATTCGTATAATGACTATGCAATTATTTTAAAAATTGAATATTTTAGTATAATTCTTTCAGGTGGACTCAGTACCGTTTAGCTTTTACTACATTAACTACCGATTTACTGACAGCTGTCTAGTAATTATGAAATGTTTAATTATTTATTACGCCTTAATACGCGTTCATAGCAGTAATCATTTTTACCTCGTAACTGAAAATCTTTATTAAAGAAATTCTATTCAATAATCTGAATGGCACTAAAAGCCTGAAATAATAGTTTGAATATGATACATCGACCACGTAACTGTACAAGAGTTGATCGATTTAATAAAAAGAGGTTCAAAGATATCAGACTAATATTTTAAGAATGCTTTCTACATAAGTTTAATTTATATGTCCCCAATAATCGAAATGGGTTTACAGTCGGATTACTTTTATTGCGAATAGCAATCAGTTACTTTTCGTTTTACAGTCTGTCGCACGTCTATTTTCGTCAGACGTATCACATCGGCATCTCGCGTGATCGACCATTTGTAAGGCGTCACGCGAGTATTTGTTTTTGTGTTTTCGTATCTGCAAGTGTTCCGTGGTCATGGTCGTGACAATCTTGGAAAAGTGATGGGATGTAGGCTAAGGGGTGAGGAAGCTGCCTCGATTCTTGATTCAAAAGTTTTTTAGACAAAAATATGTTTTTTAAATTACGAAAATTAAAAAAAAAGTACTTAATTCATTTAAAAGAAATGTTGGTTGTTTCGAAAGAACATTTTTTTCACGATGTGCAGTCACCGCTTCAAAGTTGAAAATAGCAAAATGAATTAGGATGGAAAATTTGCTTTTTTTCTGAAAGAAACCTTTATTTTTCGAAAAGAATTAATAAACTCAAATGTTATTAAATCGAAATATACTTAAGGTATATTAATTTAGTGCAGGATTTCCAGATAATATTGAGTTATTTTAGTTTGGCGTGATGAAGAATAATTATAATTTCATTTTAAAGTCATTATTTTAAAGTTATTTCGTTCCTTTGCTGTAATTTAAATGGTTCATAAAAGCAGAAATGTATCATATGTTATAAGTGAAATAATAAATTATTTCACCGAAAAACTAGAACATTATTCTTATTATTCAACGAAATAAACCGCTGTGTTAAGTGATTTCAAATGACGGTTCAAAGGCTCAGAATCAAGAAGCCGTTATAGTAAAGCAATATTTTAACAATCACTTTGAAAGTTCAATAAGGATGCTCCATTACATTTAAAAATTGTAAGCAACGAGAGATTCAAAGCTATTTTTCAATATGCAAAATCAATAATAACTGCAATTGCTCTATTTTTTTCAGCATTTTGAATTCTGTGGTTAATTTTTCTTTATGCTTGACGAACATTAAATTAAAAAATTGCCATTGAATCAACAGGGGTTTTTAATACGGTTTTACTATGCGCAAAACAATGTTCTTTATTGAAGAAAATCAAGTTTCTTTATTCTCGTAAATTTTCTGATATTTTCTTAATGTAATGCTATTTTTTTGTATATAAACGCAACAAAAAAAACTTCGATTGAGGCTTAAGTTCTAAATTATTTGGATCAATTGTCATGTAATTGCATTGATTTTAAGAGAATGAATTTATAACAAATCAATAAGCCTCTTTGATTCTAACTTAACAAATCATAAAGAGAAATTCAAACCGTCTGATAAACTGATGAAACTGTTTTCTTGTTCATTATTCTAAAATAAATATGAAGTCAATATGTCTGCCAAAATTTGTTCATAATTTGAGCACAAGGGCATCCTGAGAAGAAAACTGCTGTTCACATAACCTGCCCAATTGAACTAGAATAGTGGATTAGATTGGCATCATTTCGATAAATTGAGTCAGGTAGTTGATAAATGATCATTAATTTTTAAAGTGATCTAAATATTCTTCTGTATCAACTTTTTTTCTCGTGAAAAAAAAAATATATTTCCCGTTTATCTTTTGTGAATTGCCAGTCGATACAAAGTACTTTTTGTCTTCGAATCAAAAACAAAAACTCTCCTGAGCCGATAACCTGTAAAGCCAAAGGTGTTTATATAATCTAAAACCGAAATTTTATTTCAAACCTGAAACGTGAACCATCTACTGAACTTACTATTTTTCGCGAAATCTGTAAAATGCGAACAGAGGGAAATACATACTGGGATAATTAGTAATTTCGCGGGGTAAGAAATTATCTGAAACTTACGATTTACAGTGTGAAGTACCATCGTGCCTTCGTCAACCTCGAAGTTCTCGAAGGACGAATAGAAAAGCAGTCTACGCAGTATGTAACAACGCGAGTATCGTGCGCTTCGGAAAACTTAACTCATGCTAACTCGTGTCGCGAGCACATTGCGCCACGGGAATTCCCTCTTCTACCACTTAAATGTCCCCAAGTTCCAAAGGTATTTTTTACCTTTATAAAACAATTGGAACCATTTCACACCTGATCTCTCAATCCAATTAGAGGCATCTCAATCAAATTTTCCAAAAATTCTGCCTGAATCTATCGGCGCGATTTTTAAAAATTCAAATTTCGCGGTCTTTTACTCAATTCAATTTGTTGTCAAATTGCGTGAAAATCTGAAAGAGAATAACAAGCCTTGGCGTTAATGAATCAGCGATGGGAAAATTGCGCTCGTTAATCGAGATTTTGTGCGATAGCTCGTTCGCTTATTACGGACCAATGAAACCCCGAGACGTTGGAGCGTCGCGGGCGTTGCAGTGACTGGCGAGCATCGAGGCGCCCCCTGTTTTCACACCCCCTCTCATGTCCTGTCTCGCTTCCTCTTGCTCACCCCACTCCCTTGTTAATTCACCATCCTTCTCTCTCTCTCTCTTTCTCTCTTTCTGTCACGCGAAGGTAGTTGCTGTTTCTCTCTCTTTCTCCTTCCAGCCCTTGTCCGCGGCGCACACAGGGGTGGTGGTCACGTGATTCTTCCGTGAGCCAATCGGGCCGCATAGTACGTCATACAGGGGTTCTCATCACGAGTGATTCGACGCTTAGGGGGTTCTGGGGGTGGTGAGTTGCGCTCGAGCAGATTGCCGCGTATCGTTCGATTTAGGAAACGTTTACGGTGACACGCGTGACGTAAACGTCGATCGAGGGGCTATTCACTGAGAAATCATGTGAATGCGACTCCAGAAATCGCAAGGAAATCCTTCGTTGAAATCCTGCACTCCCAGAGCAGTCACTGGGGAATCTTGGCAGTCAACGGAAATTTCAGACATTCTAGTTCGTACTTGAAGCTGCAGTCACTCGAATAGTTTTGGCAGAAATTTAATTTTAAAGAGAAATAATACTGGATATCAGGTAAATACGAGGACCATCTTAAAGACTTAAAAAAATTTACTAAAAAAATACCTACTATAAAATGTATGTAATAACCTCTCTAAACTAATAATGGTTGATTCCACTTAAAATCATACAGAGAGATCTAGCTTAGGGTGTCGGATTAAATTACTTCGAAATATGTTATTTTTCAAGTATGATAAGAGATTCTGAACAATTTTTTTACCTGCAATCTATTGAAGTTAACCTTACAGTAACCAAAAATTATGAAATTTTACGTTTAAATGCTCTATATTTAACGGGTGTACCTATTCCATTTTCTTTACTTTAAGTGAGAATTAATAATATATGGTAATGGATCTAATTAAAAGTGTGTTTAAATATAAAGAGACAAAACAACGGATGATTTAACGGAAATTTTAAAAGTTCATTTTCTCAAAAAATCTCCCATTAAAAATTTTTTTGTTTCTTCAGTAAATTGAAGAAAATGTATATCTACTACATATTCTGTTAGTTTCGTTTTTTTCTAAACATCTGATAATTATTGATTGTTATAAATAACTAGATCATTATTCTACTACTTCTGACTTAATTGAGATATTTAAATTTTCATTCCAGATACTGGTGTAGTCTATCGGCCATTTTTAGAATCCGTTAAGAAATTTTCAAAAGATTTAAAATTCCTTAAATCACTTCGATTTTTTTGAAAATGTAACGAAAGTATTTCGCCCATGGCTATATTGATATACGCAACTGCAAGTTAACAATGACCAGCCCTATTATTACTAATGTTTGCTTGTCACTGTCAGACTATGTGTTTCGTCAAACAAAACACTTATTTTAAAAAATCTCAAGATTGAAGACGTTTTTTTCTGTAAATATAAGCCAAAACATCATTGTTAAAATTTCAACGTTTTAAATATGTTCTTTGCATTCTAATAGTGATTGAGGAAATGTACGACCTATTAATTGTACTGTCGTGCTTCTATAGCAAGGCTATAAAAACTATATTTTCGTTTAATTGCAAAAAAAAAAATATCAGGGTGAAAATTTAAAAAGAATTTTGAAGTTGAAGGTACATAAAAAAAACTTGTTTCTTAGGATAAAATATTAATATATGTATGTTTAATTTGATAAATCATCACAAAAAATGTATTTTGGCTATTTATCTACTTTTCACAGAAAAACAGTCTAAAATTTTTACACTTCAACATAATGGTATGTCTTAAACTCAGTGGAAATTTTCTGAATCGAAGCAACATTGATCTAAATTTAAGACTATATTTTCTGAAGTTCAGAATTCAATTTCACATTAAAACCCATTCAAACAAATTTTACATAATATAATTCTGACAAATGTAAAAACAATTTTAGTATTCACTTTAACAATTAAGTATTAATAATGTAACAATTTTAAGTATTTTCTTTTCAATGTGTTAATTTTATTAAATCATCTATGAGATATATCATGCAGTTATTGCCACTTATAAAAATAACCCGAAGTATGTAACCATATTTTATTATTACCAAATTTTTTATTTTATCTTAGTCCTAAATCGTGACTTCGAAATTTGAATTAAATAAAAATTAAATGTCAATGTTTACATCTATAAAACCCATCCTTGTTTGGACGATTGCCAATCTCTTCTCGTGTTTTTTTTTCTTCATTTCATCTCATAATAAACATATATACAAATTACTTTTATGAATCAATATTCTAATCATTTTTCAATTGATCAACTTATTAATATGTGGTAACTATGGTGATACACCGTACGTTCCGGCGACAGTTTCACGGCGTTGCTGCCATCCAAGGGAAGTCCGAACCGGATTCTTTGGAGCAATCAATGGGCAATCATGGGATTCACAAAGGAATCATCTATGAACTGCCGCATTCACGGTTTTCTGATTCCCAGATTCCTCAGTGAATAGCCCCTCGACGTCGATCGACTTCTGCTGTACGTCTTATACTCTCATCGCGAAGCGTCGCGGAAGATTTTGCATCTCGTTTCGTACAGCATGGAGCCGTACAATGTTTGTTTATGATAGAAAAAACAAAAGAAATGGTTTTAAGGGCAAATAGTAAACTATAAGGTCACAAATTAATGTAATTGAGAAGATGGATTTAGTTTTTTTTTTCATTTAGTTTGCCTATACTTTAGTACTATTCACAATTGCCTAAGACAGGGCTATGTACGACATGTTTTTAGATTTTTTGAAGCTCAAGCTTCAAAAAATAGTGTAACAGTAACCATACTTATTTCAACAAGGTAACCGAAAAGTAACAATAATGCAGCTAAAAAGTAACCAAAAAGAACGATTTTTTACCAAAAAAGACGAAGTTTCCAACAAAATGATGAATCTTCAACAAAATATTTACGTTTAAGAAAGTAGTTCAACTTTTAACGAAATGGTTGAATTTTTCTGACTAGCAAAGATGAAATGTTAAGGAAAAATGTAATAGTTGATACAATAACCAAAAAAATATTTCAATTTAATAAAAAAAAACGGAATTCATTTTAAAAAGGCGATTTTCAACAAAATGGGTTATTTTTCAACCAAATTGTTGAGTTTTTATAAGGCAAAAAGACCAATTTTCACAAAACAGTTTCATTTTCAACCACTGAATATGGATTTAACTTTAAACTTCATTTTAACTTCAATTTGAAGATTAAAATTAAATAATTCAATTTCAAGTTAAAAAATTAATGTTCAACCAAACAGATGGATTTTCAACTACAACTATAGAATTTTCATTTGGAATAAGTCAAATTATCATTTTAAAAAATTACCTTCAACAGAAAAAACTAACTTTTAAAAAAATTGTTACATTTTCAAACAAAGTGATGAATTTTCAAACAAAATTGTGAATATTTAACTGGAATAGGGGAGAGTAGGGTAAAACCGGGTACTTTGTCTTTGATGGCATTTTGTTCAAAAACGAAAAGCTAAAAAGCTTTTATTCGAAGTGAGAAGTTTTCTGTGACTCTTTAGCTACAAGAAAGTGAATTCAGATGTGCAAAGAAAAATTTTCTTCATATTAAAAAAAATGTTTGAAAAAAAACGCGAAATTCCCGTTTTTGCCGCGTAGGAAGGGTAAAACCGGGTACCTATGCAAATAATTCAAAAACTTATTAAAATTAAGAAAAATTGAATTTTTTGTAATCAAATATAATAAACATTGGTACGCTGAGTATCTTGGGTGCACTCACGAAGGTTTTAATATGATTAAGACTATGATATTCAGCATCCTAGATGTACTGACGATGGATTTAGCAGTAATCACACATGAATTTGCCCTGTTTGACATTGCTGCATGTTATTTAGGGCACACAATGCAATTCTGAATTCACCCCTTAGTCGATACAGATTAAAGCTCATTCCAAAAAATGCAAGCTTTATCAGTGCCTGCTTCCGGTTCCTTTTCTGATGAAAAATCATCCTTCTTTCTCTTCTATGTCTTCGATGTCTTCGGCGCTTGAGGGCAGCTTTGCCTATCAGACTCACTTCTGTACATTAGTGGCATCGTCAAATTAAAAAAGTTCATTATTAGAAATTATTAGAAAACGTATGAATAAATTCTGAAATTCAGATATCATGTAACATTTTTCATGATTATTTTCTCCTGTGTGACAAAAACCAATGTTTTTTTTTTGAAAGGGGGTTATTACCGCTGATGACATAATACTCATATATAATAATAATGTACGATAACACTTATATAAAATTATAAACTACTTCTACGTTTTTTGACAGTTTTTTGCCACTTTATGGCACGTTGGGTAAGGCCCAGTACTACCCGGTCTTACCCCTACCATCAGTACCCGGTTTTGCCCCCACATGCAATAAATAACTAAACTTTGTGCTCACGTGGTTCTGAGCATAAACAAATGATGATAACTATTGCTATATACTCTATAATAGGTACGGAATCAAGTGTTCCACTTAGCTGTACAGTTTCTGTACGACTGCAAGAACCACGGTAACGTACTTGTCACCAAGAATTGTAACGTTCAACCACAAAAAATTTGGTATTGTCTCCTGAGACAAAAAACACATGTGGCTAGACACTTATTACGAAAATAAGGTCAGGGCATCTAAATAAACAAAATATATCAAACTAGACTCAGGGGGCAGCACGATACACGAGATATAGGGGGTACCCGGTTTCACCCGCAACCCGGTTTTACCCTACTCTCCCCTATGTAGTTGAATTTTAAATCAGAAAGATGAATTTTCAAGTGAAATGATGAATCTTTAACTAGAATAATTGTATTTTTGACCAAAAAGATGAATTTTTAACCAAGAAGACTAATTTTTACCAAAAAAGACGAATTTTCAACTAAAATAGATAATTTTTTACCCAAAAATTCAATAAATAAATTTTTGGTCAAAAAATGAATGTTCAACCAAAGAGATGAAATTTCAACTAAAATTATAGAATAATCGACTGGAATAATAGTTGCATTTTGAGCTACAAAAAAACAATTTTCAGTCGAAAATCATCCAAAGAAAAAAACAATAAGTTTCAATGAAACAGCTCATTTTTCATCCTAATTTCAAACCTAAAACATGTATTTTCAACTAACATGATAACTATTTAACTGGAATACTTGAATTTTCACCAAAAAGAATAATATTTAAACAAGAAGCTTCCACCAAAATTATTAATCTTCAATGAAAAAATATATGTTTAGGAAAGCAGTTCCACTTTTAACAAAATGGTTGAATTTGTCTTACTAAAAAAGATGAATTGTTGAAGAAAAATGTAATAATTGATATAATAACCAAAAAATATTTGAAGCTAATATAAAAAACAGTGGAATTCATTTTAAAATGACGATTTTCCAACAAAATAGGTTATTTTTCAACCAAATTGTTGAGTTTTTAAACTGAAATTTCAACAAAAAATATTTAAGTTGTAATTTGAAAAATAGCTCAATTGATAGCCCTTTTTGTACATTTTACGTATGAACTAATCATTATTTTATTCTTTTTCCCTAATTTTCCCGGCTCTAAAGTTCCAAATTTACTGAAAAATTAGAATTTTTACATGTTTTATAAGTTTTTAAATAATACGATTAATGAATAAATTCATTTCGTTATTTTGGGCAAGAAAAAGGTAACCAAAAGTAACCTATTCATGAAATAAGTAACTTTTTAGTAACCGAGGATCAAAAAAGTAACTGAGTTACTAAAAAGTAACCCGTTCCGAGCCCTGATTTCAAATCAAGAAAATATCGCATAAGTAAGATATTTCGTGTCTCAAAAAAATGTACTACATTTTCTTCGTTTAAGTACATTTTCTCGAGACAAGACAAATTTTCTTGGATCATTAAAATACTTTCTCATCCGTATTCATACCGATTTTTTCTTGATTCAATATTAATTTTTTTAGTGTATAACTAACTACTTGAAAGTTCGCTCGTATTTACGCCGCAGGGTGGTTATTTTAAAGTAAATTAAACTAATATGATGAGTAAACATTAAAAAATACGTATTTAATTCCAGTAAAAGCATAACCTAATGTGTTGCTTCACGTCATAAACTTAATATAAGGATTTATACATACATGTGTAAAAGTATTAGACATTCGTTGTATAATTTCTGTCCATATCTCGGAACTTTTTATAATAATCGTTCTATAGCAAAAACCAAACTTCGATAAAATTTGATATAATTTTGTTGAGATTATATACTATACTATAGGTGACACAAATATGAAAAAAAATTTGAAGTACAGTTTTACAAGCGCTTTTCAATCGAACTTAACCAAAATACAGAGCAGCAAAGTAGGTCGTATTTGGTGTTGGGGTACTTTACCGGCCTAGCCCGATAAAGTGCACTTTATTGTCCGCGGGAAATGCGCCCGCATGGAAAATTGTTTAAATTTGAAGAATTCATAGTAAAAATGGATAAATAATCATGACATGCTGCTACATGCTACTTAAAAATAGATGAATTGCCAATTTTCCAACTGCAAATATTGACATTTTAGATTATCTCATTATAATTATGTTTGAGGCCATGAATGTGGCTTCAAGTATTTATCCGATTTGCAAAGAAAAAATTCTAAGAAGTTATGCGCATTTCATTTTTTTGCTTTGTTTTTCCAAAAACCCCGATTTTTTTCTTTAAGCTTCTATAACTTTTGACCTAATTGAGATATTTAATATTTTCTGGAAAGATATAAAGTCGATTTCCTCAAAATCTCGCCCTTACATTTTTTTGTCAATTTTTTCCAATTTGTACTTTGAAATGGAATATATCTTGTAAGTTCGATGTTGGCTAAATAACTTTTGTGACCAGTAGAATTTTTTTCTTGCAATCGAATTTTTTACTTTTCTCGGAAGCAATGACAGATAAGAAAACATTTTGAGATAAAAGTTTGCACATGTAAAAAAGTTGTATGAAAAATATCTTTTTTTTTTGGGTTATTTTTTATCGTTTACGAGAAAAATTTAAAAATTACATTTTTAGGGGAAAAAAAATTCTTTCCACCTCAAAAATGGTGGGATTTTCCAGAAAATCTCGTTTTTTTCGTGTATGATGAAATTTGATTTTCATATTATTTCTTCAAATTTTGATAACATGAAAAATCAGATTCAAAATTTAAATACGCATACACGCCTCTCAGAACCAATAAGTTTCACTTAAATGAGCAGGCTAAAGCTTGTACCTCAGAAATTATGTTTCGGTGATGCCTCCTGAGTATTTTTACAGAATATGAAACAAATCTTTAAGCCATCTTTTGAAATAACTCAATATTTGTTGTTGTTTAATCAAGTTATCTAATTTTTTAGAAAGGAACGAGTGATAAGTAACGTTTTCTGTACTGAAAACCTTCAATTTTTCGCCCAAAATAAGTTCCTGTGTGAATAATATTGATTGACTTTCTTATTTTCCTTTAGTTTTAAAGATAATTTAATCAATTTATTTTTACACATCTTTCATGTGGGATGTACAGGATAGGAGATATTGTGCAAACAGAGAAAGATTAAACGTTTTTTTCACTGAAAAAACAGTTTAAGAGGTCATAGCTTCTGAACTGTTTATGCTAGAATATTCTATTTTCTTCTTAAATTCTTCGGAAATTTCTGGACTCTATTTTCAGTTTGTAGAATTTTTACGAGAAATGGACCAGAATTGTGAAATCTTGAAAAAACTAATGTCTTCCACATATTTTTCAAAATCTAATAGGGATCGGAAAGTCAATCAATGTTAATCACACATGAACACAATATATACAATATATAATAATTATGTCATATAACACTAGTCATTATTTAAAAATGCACTGGTGTATTTTCCGTAGAAAAATAGAAATGTCAGCTTATTTGTGAACGAAAATTAAACGTCATTCTCAGAATTTCAGGGAGGAAAAAAAAGAAATATTTTTTCACTTTCCAGCTCAAGGGAAATGTGCCCACGTAAAATTGTCGCAAAATTCTTGCGGATATCTAGCTTCTTCACCGAAATAAAATTGAAACGAGAGGCGTACATACAACAGTCACAACATCATAGCCGAGAAACTGTGAGTTTACAAGATTCCTACCTAGGGGAAGGAAGTAGAAGAGCGCGAGCGCAAAAGCCACGGGTATTTTCGCGAGAGCCAGGAGCATTCACCAAAATGAAATTCCGCCCCGCATAACCCCGGGGCATTCATGGATGGCGTGCTTTGGCTAAATCAGTGGATTCCTCTTGAAAAATTTCCAAGTCAACTCACTGTTTCTATATCGAAAATCTACGTGAGAGTGGTCAGGTCCGCGGACTAAGGAAAAATAGGCCACCTTGATTTTAGTCGCTTGAAAAGCGCCATCGATTACCATTTTTAATCTTCTATTTTCTCCTAGGCACAATTCCGAACAGAGGAAACAGCTCAACACAAAAGTCCGACAAATAATCCTTCTTTTCAACAAGGAATTTTATACTATATAAAAATACTGATGAAAAATGACAATCAAATCAAAATTTAAAAACTGTTATTTCAATTTTCTCGCTGTATGGATTTTCTTTGTACAGAAAAAGCTACTAAATTGCAATAAGTTTTAAAAACTACAGTAACTTCTTCTACCGTGGAATTAGTTGAAAGGTACTGAAATTTTAATAAATAGTTATTGTTTTTTTTTCTATGGAAAAATTTAATTTCGTTTCAGCAAGTGTCATGAAATTTCAGTAACTTTACTGCTGAAAAATCACTGATATTTTATCGAATTTTTGCGGAGTCCTGAATTCGAATATTTACTCTAAATTTAGTTGCGCAAAACAATCAGCGCGAAATTTTTGTAACCAAAGCCCTGGTTTTGGTTGGATGTCCGTCCATCGTATTTTTTCCCCCGAAAGGGGAAGTAAGGTAAGTTAGGGTGGGGAACTAAAGAAATGTTGGTGAAGAAGGGCGGGAGAAGAGGGGTAGAAGTGACGAGAACTTAAATATGGGCGGGGAAGCGAAGTAGGAGCTTGGAGGTAGGGATGGGGAGGATGGGTTAGTAAGGGACTTGTTAAGGGAAAGTAAGGAGAGGTGGGGGGGGCCCTATGAAGGCCAGCATGATGAGAAAAGTAAGGGGAGGAGAAATAGAGGATGATGAGAAAGGGAAGTGAGGGGAAAGTAAGGAAAATGATGGAGAGTGGTGGGAAGTTTGTGATGAGAGGCGGGAAGTACACCGTCACAGGGAAGGGGAGTAAGGGACGAGTGGAGGGGCGATTTTAACGACTTAAGGCCATGTGACGAGTGGGTCACGTGACCGGATTCCTACCTTACCGACACTTTTTTTATTTGTAAACTTATGTTCACACGAATAGCCACATCGAGTTGAAAATTTGGGATAATAAATAAGAAGCACTAAGA
>CAKNXH010000105.1:194621-206834 GCA_932178445.1 Andricus quercusramuli
CCCCCCCCGAACGTCCCATCTTACACTTTCTTTGCAGCTTCAGTGTTTTAAACAGACCTGTTTTTTTGAAAAGAAGAGTCTTGTGACAGTGGTTTTGTTTTACGGAACTTTATGATCATCACAGTGTTCTTATACAAGGGTCATATCCACTTCATCATTTTGATCCGAAAGGGGTGTGAAATCGGGTTACTGTGCATTAAACCTACATTGATGGTATATTGACATCTCGATGTGCTGCGACGCGCGCAACAATTACCGTCAGCCAATTTTATTTGTCAGGTATTGTGAAATACAGTAAAATAGATCGCGAGAGTCGCGACCCGCGAGAGACACTGGACATCCCGGAAAATTTATGATCCACCAGGGTGACTTCGTGTAGAGCGACAACAACGGGACTCGGCAATGTGGAACTCTAGTCCCTGCTGGAGGACGACAATTGGTGCATAATAATCTACATAAATCACGACCTGGCATTCGCATACGTCGCACCAAATTATGCATTGCTATCGTATCCAGGCCGATGAAATTCGAGAAATTGCGTACACTAATGTACCGCTTGAAAAAAAGAGACAAGGCTCTCTCTCATTCCTCTCATACTGATCGTTGCTGAAAAGTCTACTAACCCAGTGACACATGAAATTCAGCTGGGCTTTCACAATTTTATTTGTATGCTTCATACTTTTGGTACCCTTAAGTTGCTATTCGTTTAGATCTAGGCGAGTTTATAGGTGTATTGCGATGTACAATTACAATTTATAATTTGTAATTTCATTGTTCGATTTCCTAACTTACATTTCAGATCCTTTTCACTTACTGCCAACTTGCAAGAGAAAAATGAGAGTTTATTTGCTATTTCAATTTGAGATAAAGCTGTGTTTAGTCATCCCGAAAATTCGGGACAAGCAAGCTTATGCAAAATATTTCACTACTCATCCGGAGTCCCGGGAGGACGAGACACTTCGGACTAATTTTTCATTTTCCCTGACCATTGATATAGGGATGGGGTCAACTTTGCACGTAGCAACTTTGCACGTGCCCAACTGTGCACGTCGATGGCCAGACGGACAACTGTGCACGTCGTTGGTCAGACGGACAACTGTGCACGTGCCAACTGTGCACGTCTAAATTTCGACGTGCACAGTTGTCCAAGTACCATCTGTGCACGTGCACAGTTGTCCAAATGACAACTGTACACGTCGAAATTTAGACGTGCACAGATGGACTCCTGTGCACTTTAACGTGCACAGATGTCACTTTCCTAACTGTGCACGTGTACAGATGTCTCTTGTCCAACTGTGCACGTGCACAGATGTCCCTTGCCTAACTGTGCACGTGCACAGATGTCACTTGCCCAACTGTGCACGTGCACAGATGTCCCTTTCCCAACTGTGCACGTGCACAGATGTCACTTGCCCAACTGTGCACGTTTATGTCCTTACATAAGGGTTTATACGAGGGTGATCCTCTGTATCTATGTATAATAAATTTTTAACAGTTAAAATTATTAAATCCTGGTGGAATAGAGTGAATTAACTTTCTTAATGTTAGTTTGAAAATATTTCAAATATTATTTTTAAGAAATTATTCTTTTCAAATTATTAAAGATATATGAAAATCTCTCTTTGTTCGACCTGAATGCCTCCAATTTGCTGAATGCCTTGCTTTCTGTGAATTTCTTCAATTCTCTGAATTCCTGGAAATCTGTGAATTTTCTGAATTCTTTGAATTCTCTAAATTCCTTGAACTCTCTGAATAACTTAAATTCTCTGAATTCCTGGAAATCTGTGAATTCTTCGAATTTTCTGAATTCTTTGAATTCTCTGAATTCCTTGAACTCTCTGAATTACTTAAATTCTCTGAATTCCTTGAATTCTCTTAACTCCTTGAATTCTCTGAATCCTTGAGTTCTCAGAATCCTTGAATTCTCTGAATTCCTTGAACTCTCTAAATTACTTAAATTCTCTGAATTCCTTGAATTCTCTTAACTCCTTGAATTCTCTGAATCCTTGAGTTCTCAGAATCCTTGAATTCTCTGAATTCCTTGTATTCTCTGAATTCTCGGAATCCTCTGAATTATCTGAATCCTTGAATTCTGTGAATTCCTTGTATTCTCTGAATCCTTGAATTGACTGAATTCTTCGAATTTTCAGAATTCTTTGAATTTTCTGAATTCTTTGACTTCTCTGAATCCGTGAACTCTCTGAATTCCTTGAATTCTGTGAATTCTTCGGATTCTCTGAATTCTCTGAATTCCTTTAATTCTCTGAATTCCTTCAATTCGCTGAATGCCTCCAATTCGCTAAATTCCTTGCTTTCTCTGAATTCCTTGAATTCGTTAAATTTATTTAATTCTCTGAATTCCTTGAATTTGTTGAATTCGTTGAATTCCTTGAATTCGTTAAATTCCTTGAATTCGTTGAATTCCTTGAATTCGCTGAATTTCTAGAATTCGCGGAATTTCTAGAATTCGCGGAATGCATTTAAATTTGCTGAATGTCTAGAATTTTCTGAATTCCTTGAATTCTCGCAATTCCCTGAATTATCTGAATAACCTGAATTCTCTGCATTCCCTGGATTTGTTGAATTCTCTGAATTACTTAAGTTTGTTGAATTCCTTCAATTCGCTGAATGCCTCCAATTTGCTGAATGCCTTGCTTTCTCTGAATCCCTTGAATTCTGTGAATTCTTCGAACTTTCTGAATTCTTTGAATTCTCTGAATTCCTTGAACTCTCTGAATTACTTAAGTACAACCCTTACGTAAGGAGATGAACGTGCACAGTTGGGCAAGTGACATCCGTGCACGTGCACAGTTGGGCAAGAGACATCTGTGCACGTGCACAGTTAGGAAAGTGACATCTGTGCACGGCAAAGTGCACAAGAGTCCATCTGTGCATGTCTAAATTTCGACGTGCACAGTTGTCCAAGTACCATCTTTGCACGTGCACAGTTGTCCAAGTGACAACTGCGCACGTCTAAATTTCGACGTGCAAAGTTGTCCAAGTACCATCTGTGCACGTGCACAGTTGTCCAAATGACAACTGTACACGTCGAAATTTCGACGTGCACAGATGGGCTCCTGTGGTCATGGACGTGCACAGATGGACGTGCACAGTTGTCCGTCCGGCCATCGACGTGCACAGTTGGGCACGTGCAAAGTTGCAACGTGCAAAGTTGTCCGTCACCCATTGATATATAGAGGCAAAAATTCTGATCTTGTAACATTTTTAATGTAGAATCTTTTTTAAATAGAATGAAACCTCTTTAAACCGAAAAAGAGACCGGAAGTGACTAATTTTTAACCCTCAAAATGAGGAATGTGCATTAATAATGTGACTCATGTTCTTTTACATTTAAAAGAATTCGTATCATATGACTCCAAAGCAATTGAAGTTCAATTCAAACGAACTCAAATAATTTGAAGAACAAAATTTTTATCAAAAAAATTCCAATGATTTTAGTAAAATTGGAGAAGGTTAGAAGAATTTCATATCAAGTGAATTGAAAACAATTCAAAAATATAAAAAAATTCACTTAATTCAGTAAATTTGAAATCAGTTTAGAAAATCAAGGAAATTCCAGAGAATTAGAGGGAGATGACTAAGAATTCAGTGTGAGTCTAAAAAACTTAAAAAGGAAATAAGCATAAACAAAAAAAATTAAATCCATTGACTTCAGAAGAATTCAAGTGAATTAAAAAATTCAAGAGAATTCCAAAGAATTTAGGGTGAATTCCAGATGAATTTACATGAATTGCAAAAAAACATCTTAAAATCTCTTCAAATCTTTAATACACTACGAAATCAAGTGACATTTCACGAAATTTGATGATATTTCCTGGTATCCTGGAAAATGTATTACAATATCTCAAGAGATTTTGAAATCCCTAAAAATCGTTGAAATCGTTGAAATCGTTGGAAATGCCACAGTATTGTTTTAATCTTTGGAAAATGCTTTAGAATCTTTTCAAATGCCCTTGAATATATCAAATCTTTCAAAATCCCTTCAAGTTATTGAAGTCAATTAAAAATCCTTGGAATCTATTTAATTTCCTAAAATATTTCAAATCTTTTGAAACCTTTTAAAATCCCCTAAAACTTTTCAAAGCTCTTGAAAATGCCTTGAGATCTTTTAAAATACCCTAAGATATTTCCAATACTTTGAAATCCCTTCAAAGTATTGAATTGTTAAAATACCCAAAAATATTTCAAATTTTTAATTTTAAAATCAAAAATTTTAAAACGGTCCTAAACTCTTTAAAACCTTTCGGAATCACTTCAAATTTGTGTAATCTATTAAAAAACAAAGTTTCTAGCCTTACAACAAAAATTTTCTAACGATCACCGAATTTTGGTCAACCAAGATACGGGCATTAAAACTACCCTAAAATATTTCAAACTCTTAAAAAATTTTCGAAGCTCTCAAAATGCCCTTGAAAGATTTAAAAATACCCTAAAACCTTTAAAATTCTCTTGCGAATTCGTAATAATATTTTAGAATACCCGAAAATATGTCAAATCCTTTAAAATTCCTTAGAACTTATCAGAGAACTCGAAAATTTCCTGAAATTCCGAAAAATACCCTAAAATATTTCAAATCTTTTGAAATCCCCAAAAATTATTGAAATCTGTTTAAAATAAATTCTAAAGTGATCTTTTCATTTTTAAAAGTGACAACAGTGACTTTGTCCTGATTATTCTTAACAATTATTTTAAGTGCTTCTTACAGAAATTCCTTGACTTTTGCCATTTTTTTTTCAAAGTCCCTGACTTTTCGCGAACTTTCCCAAACCAACATGTTTTCCACTTTTTCCCTGACCTGCATCTGATCTCAAATTATTACTGGTTCAAAATAGAATTTCAATTTTCAAATTAGAAACGGTCAGAATTTTACATTGGAAACGTCGAAAGTTAAAGAAAATGTTGAAAAAATACAAGTATTAGACCGCGCCATTTTTAAAATTTTGAAATCAGGAAATTTGTACAAATATCTTAAAGCGTGCCTCACAACTTTCTTTTTTATTTTACAAATGTACTTTTTGAATATAACTATACATTTGATTTCCGCAACGGTTTATGAATATTCACATCCCCTTCAAATTTCGAGAGTATTCAGACTGGAGGTACGAACCTTAAAAATTGAATGTTCGGATTTATTAATTACGATATTCTTACTGATAAGTACCAGACATAACCATTGTCCTACAATTTTCATTTTATCGCCTTTCCAATAGAAATTTTTAAAATAGCTGAAAGGCAGGAGTAGGTACTTCGATTGGAACAAAATTCAACATTCAAGAAGCCTTATTTTCTCTGTCCGCGAGTAGAGTATTCAGGAGTGGAAAACCCAACAAGCAGCGAAGCGGATTTAGAATTGCGACAATACGACCATTTCAGGGATAGAAAGTATGTCGCATTAATTAAAGCTTGTGCCCCGAGCGTAAAGCTACGCTAGATCGTTTTCCACGCTCAGCTGCGAAGAAAGGCTTAATTATTCCTCTTAGCCCTCACAATTTAGTATACATTTATCACTCGAACGCAAATCATAAAAGCGAACTTTATTATTCTTGCCTTTTAAACTCTAATTTATTCACTATATGGGAGAAAATAAAAAAAATTCACATTATCCTGTCTCTGGAATAGTATACGCTTATATTTGGTGAAATAATTTTATAAATACAGAACTTCATCGAACGTATTTTCATCAACAATATTCTACCTGAGAATTATTTTTACTTTACGCCTTATCAAAATAAATAACATTGCGAAGTACTAAATTCACTATGAGTGTTTATATTATTCACTATGGGCGTATTTATTTGCCCTTATTTTATGAGAATTTTCCTTCTTATAGGTATCAAATAAATTTTCTTCCTCATACGGGGAGGTTTTTCTCTAACGAAAGAAAAAAATAAATACTTCAAATATTCTGCCAAAATAAACAACTTGCTAACTTACAGTAGTGTTATATTCCAAATGAAAAAAAAGTTTATTGGATATAAACAATGTAACTTTTTTAAAGAAAACTTTTCAAGTCGCTATTGATTGATCAAGAATGATCATCGAAAGTTCGTTGATAGGTCAATCCATGCCTCTCGAAGACGCGAACAATCGCATAAAATAGAACACTCTTATATTCCCAATTTTAAAAAATCATCTCAAAAACAAAGAAAATAATTTTGTTAAGAAATCTAAAAACGATATTGGTAGGTTATGGTACTATTGTATTCCCAATATTAAAAAAGCTTTCCTCATATCAACAAGATAAACAATATATTTCTCAAATTCATATATCGGTATTGCCAGATGATGAAAGGTCATGGAAGGTTCGTTGATAGGTCATTCGGCGTGTCTCAAAGACGCGAACATATATGTCAGATTCAGTATTGCAGTATTCCTAATGTGAACAAAGTTCTCCTCATATAAAAAGAATAGACCAATTTTTTTTAAACTTTGTAAATCGCGAGTCATAAAATGTCCAAAAATAGGTAAATCGATGCGTCTCGAAGATGCGAACAAATACACCAGATGTCGTATTGTTGTATTTTGAATCTTATCGAAGTTTCTTTGTATAAACAGAATAAATACGCTTTGTTGAGACTTATTCATAAATCAGTATACTAGATAAGTAATGAGAGATTCAACAATAGATCGATCGATGTGTCGCAGACGCAAACAAGTGCCCTAGATGTCGTATTGCTATATTTTGAATATCAATAAAGTTTTTCTTATATAAACAACGTAAATTTTTTCTTTGAAACCTCTAAACTAAAAAAAAATACTTCTAAGTTGTCCATCTAGCTCAAAATCCTATCAAACCTGGATATTAGTCGGAGCTACATTCTTCCAAATTCCTCTTTTACTTTTCGAAATATGTATGTTGAACAGAAAAAAGTTACACGCAGACACATGGCATGGTATTAGGTCAAAAAATTATATTCGAAAATTTAGCTCAGACAAACCTCCCTCCATGAGGAAGCAATTCAACTATATTTCAGTAAATGTCATTAGGTAACGTGTCCCTGCCTACCTTCTTCAAATTTGTGACGCCATATCTCTTGAAAGGAAGTTTAAGATATAATTTTTTCAAAAACGTAATTTTTTAAAAATAATTTTATAATTACAAAATAGAGTCCCAAAATTTGTATGTCATTCGATGAAAAAACAGTTTTTCATCAATTGTAAGGCTTAAGAATTTAATTCTCACGTTAAAATTGATTAATAATTGAAGACTATTAAATATTCTTCCTGCCATGAAAATAAATTACATTCAAAATGTCTTTATTTGACTAAAATAACCGGTTCAGAGGCTTGAAGAAGACCGTACAAAAATTATATGTCATCCGGTAACACGGTTTTATTTTTAGCACAAGAAGCTTATTTTAGATGTTTTCATAAAGAAAATATTATTAAAAACATGAACTTTTTACCTCTAAAACAGTTATTGGGTTCATCTAGATTTCAAATATATTTTTAAATGGTACAATTTGTATTGCATGACCGTGTCATCCCGTAACAAAAAAACTTGATTGGCAACAAATAAAGTTAATTAAAACCGGACAATACACTGTTAAAAATTTGAGGAGTAAATGGCTAGCGGAGTTGAGAGTACAATTTTTCAGAGTATAAAATTGACTCAGTATCGAATACATTTAACTCCGCATATTTTACTCCAGAGTAAAATAGAGAGTGCAAAAGGTTCTGAAGTGCATTCAGAGTGAATCTAATTAATTCGCACCGCACAGAAACAAAATCTCAAACCATGCTCAATCCGGAGTTAATCAGTCGTGACGGGACTTCTTACGGAGTTAATGTTCGGAGCTGCGTTCGCAGAAAACTTGCAAACACTCTCTTCGCAGTTGTTCGCCACATCATGGCCGCAAGTCACCGCGTGCGAAACTGCGAAAACATGACAATTCTAGAATGCATAATTCTAGATGGTCGCTTGTCGCGTCGGTGAGATTCATTACTTAATATTTAGGAAAGTAGTATATGTCGACGATAAAAAAAGTGAGATATGGCAACCAAACAAAGTGGGTGAAAACTGTTTATGAATCCGAATTGGGATACGAACGATTCATTATAGACGCCGGTAAGTATAATTGTATATAATATAGAATCCTTTCGTACCTTTCAGAAAAATGGTGTGTATTATTCCTTTCAAAATTGATAAAGAAATGCTTGGAAAATTGTTTCCAATACGCTTTCGGAGCATTCGAAAAATATTCCTGGACATTTCTGAGTAAGTGGATTTAGTATTAATTTTCAATAATAAAGGGTTTCTAAATTGACTCATTTGCCTTATATACAAATATGACCAATTTTAAAATGGAATAATCCACACAAGTTTTTCAAGTCGTATAAAAAGATTCAAAAGCATCATGGATATGCTCATAATTATTATTATATACAATTATAATTACCGGTGTCTATGAATTCTTTGTGTCCCAATTCGGATTCATAAACATTTTTCACCCGCTTTGTCTGGTTGCCATATCTCACTCTTTTTATCGTCGACATATTCCACTTTCCTATATGTTAAATAATGAATCGCACCGACTCGAAAAGCGACCATCTAGAATTCTGGAGTTTTACCATCAAATATTTTCAGAGTACTGGAGTCTATTTCTAAATAGTGAAATACTCCTTTCAGCGTTTCTTTTTAGCGATATTTACTCCTTCAAATCAACTCCTGATGGTGTCGTGGGACAACTATAGGGTCAGAACGGAGTTGATTCAAATAACTCCGGACAGTGCATTTCAGGAGTTCTTTTCCAAGAGTTACATTTTAACTCATCTTCTTCTACTCCGCCTACCGTTAACTCTAAACGGTGGGACTTTTATAGGGTACGCTTCGGAGTAGATTTTAACTCCGCTTTTTTAACAGTGTATTCAATATTGGCCTTATTCTTCAATTTGAAAATGATTCTAAATAACTATAAAGTAATATTTTACTTTTTTATAATGTTTCGCAACTTGACTTTCTTAACATGTAATATTAATAAATTAACCGGAAAATTAATCCAGTGTGAAAATATGATGAAAACCAAAATTATTAGGATGATATTCCTATCGTCTAAATTCTAAGAAATTCCTTAAAATCGTATAAAACGGTTTTAAATTCTTTTATAATCCTTGGAAATTCCTTCACATTTTTTTAATTCTCTTGCCAATTTTTTGAAATCTTCTAAAATATCCTAAAATATTTCAACTTCTTTGAAATACCTTCAATTTATTTAAATCTATTGAAAAATCTTAGGAGTTTTTTAAAATACCTTAAAATATATTAAATTCATTAAAATCACTTTAAATTATTGAAATCTATTGAAAATTCCTTGAAATCGTTTTTGTATATCAATAAATCTATTAAAAAAGTTCAAATCTTTGGAAATTGTTTAAAATATTTGAAATTTTTTTAAATTATACGTGAAACCCCTCCGAATCTCACGGAATTCAAGGACATTCTTAAAACCACATAGAATTGTTAAAACGCTGTGTAATCCCCTAAAATGTTTCAAAATCTCTTCAATTGGAATTCCATAAAAATTCTTTGACATTTTATAATGAACCTTGGAATCATTCACAATAACCTAAAACCTATTGAATCCTGTGAAATTCTTCGAAATCTTTATAAATCTCGAGAAATTATTTGCAAATTCAATGATTTTTTAAAATTATTGGGAAACCCCTGAAATATTTAAAATAATATTTAATACCCGTCCGTAGATTGATTTTATTGTAGGGGACGGTGGGGAGTTGTGGGCCGTGGGGAGTCGTGGGCCACCTCAATCTCCGCTAGGTTGTGGATGGTGGGACTGCTTTAATCACTGCCAAAAGACTCTTTTTGTGTGAGCTCACTTTGTGAACTCGACTCATATTAGTCTCAACACGCGTAGTTAGTATTTTGACATTGTTGATTAAAGAAATCAAAATAAAAGTGTGTGCACAACTCAAGTGGTTGATATTCGAAGTCCCGTGTGCAGCATATTTCAAATGTAAATTAGTGCAAAATATTCCTTGAGCAATTGGCTTCAAATTCAACCAAACAATTTCGGTAAAACATTCATTGTGTGTATGGCAATTCGGTCATTTCGTAAATGTCAGCTGTGGGGAGTTGTGGTCCACCATTAGTGGGGAGTCGTTCTTAATGCGTATTTCAGTTTTTTAAGTGAAACTTCTTTTCTCTTGTTCTGAAAAGTGAGTTTAGAGTCAATTTAGAATGTCAATTGTGTTAGATATCATCGGTACCTTTACTTCATACATTAAAGAGTTATCCTTTGAGCGTATTAAATGTGACAACATGAGGGCCGGATATTACACTTGCATACATTGTGAATCAGAATAATTTTTTTTTTCATCTTTTAAAAATCATTAATTTTTATTTACTGCAACTTTAATAAACATAAACTACTGGAATATGCCATTTTCTTTTATTTTTTGTCATGGCCCACAACTCCCCACCAAAATCACAAATATCGATTTTTATAAGATTTACGTCATCCTAAATATTTCTCGCGCATTAACGAATTTTATTAAGTCTGGTCTCCAGTTGATGTATTGAGAAGTTTACTACAAATACCAGTTCATACATTGAAAATTTATCGATGTTCAGAGAAGTTATGTCTTGAAAACAAAGCGTGGCCCACAACTCCCCACTCTCCCCTACTAAATAATGATAATGCAATTTTAATTTTCATGTTTTTAGCCTCGAGAAGATCTAATCGTTATTTTTTGTTATAAAATATCGTCAAATATATGTTTTAAAGGTTTACACCAGAAGATTGCCATTAAATTGATCTGAAATAATTTTTTTCCTTTCAATTAAAAATCAAATAATTCCAAATTTTTTTCTTTTCGTTTATATCACTTACTACCAAATGAAACATTTTTTTCAAATGTTATAAATTGTAAAGATAGATGACACTCTTTGTTTACTCTTATAAGATGCACTTTCATTAACAGAAATAATAACAAAAAGTGTATGCATGACCATTCTTATTACCGTAAATTACCAAACATTTTCGGCATTTTTTTCATTGAATTTTTGGACTAAGTTAACATAAATTTCATGCTTCTTCACTGAAAATATAACATGGACTGAAATCATTGCTGTATTTCGAGAAATGTCTGAAATCATCCATTTGTTATACAAAAAAAATATCGTATGCGCCAATGGGGAGAGGCGCTTTTTCTCCCCCTAGATGCATAATAAACTATTAAATAAATTTTCTCGAGTTTTAAATTGAATAGAAAGTCCGGAGGTTGAAAATAATAATTAAGGTGAAAGCATCGAAATGGCAACGAAGAGATGAGCAAACACAGCTTTCTGCATTAAGTTATTCTTGTGTGCAAAAGGACTTATTATTTTGTAAGAAAAATTTTAGAAACACAATATCATCAAGTCAATCTGTGCAAAAATTCTATTTTTGAACAAAAAGGCTCAGAAACATTATGAATCCAAGAAGCAGTTATTTTGAAAAAACATATTCGAAAAGTTCAAAATATGCAAAAAGAATTGCATAGAAAGGCCTCAAAATATGTTTCCAAACATCGTTTCACCGAAAAAACGATATTCTAATTTTAATAATTTCCCACTAAGTTTAAGAATATTTGCAACCTAAATAGGCGCCAAGAATATATTCTTAATGTACGATGAAGGCCCTCTTACCTTAAGAATATATATGCTTGTCTAATTGTAAGAATTCCCCACTAAGTTTAAGAATAGTTGCATCCGAAATCTGTCGCAGTAATTGTATAATAAGTGACGAACTCGAAGAAATGCAACCAATTCTGAGGATAAATTGCATGTGCACATCTCTAACTCTATCTCTTTCCCTTCTCAGAGAACGTTAAAGTGAGAAAAGTTTGATATCACACGCCAACGAATAAATAATGTAGAGAGGTTATGTCTCGGCGTGGTACAACGGTATTCAACCTCACTGTCACATCAGACTTTTCGGTAAAGAGAAGCAGATGGATATGCACACGCGACTTATCCTTAGAATTGGTTGCATTTCTTCGAGCTTCTCACTTATTACGAATTCGAAAAACTGATCGAAAAGCACGTCGCAGAAAACATTAAAAGAAATGTTTGGATAGAGCAAGGCGCATTTCGTTCTTTGGTTAGAAGATACTCTTAAATTGAAAATTTCGCTCACTTCATTAAGAATTGTAGTAACAGAAGGGGATGGTCGAGCGGTAGATAAAAAGGCCGTT
>CAKNXH010000105.1:211834-256738 GCA_932178445.1 Andricus quercusramuli
AAATATATTGACTACAGAATATTACTAAGAATATGCGTGTAAGAATATGACACTCTTAACATTAGAATATCGTTTTTTCGGTGTTTGATCGGCTCGTTAGAGACAAGTATATAACAAGATGAAAAAAGAGGGAGAGAATTGGAAAAGAGACAACCAAGCCATCCACACTCTCATTTCCTTTCTCTTTCTCCGTCTTTTTTATACTACTTTTGGAACCAACATGTTTCGAGATTATTTAATTTTTCTTACAAAATTTAACAAACAGACATTAAGCCTTAGACCTTGATATTTGTTCTTTTGAGTTTGGATTTTAGTGCCTTTCTCAGGGAATAGGTTTCTGGGTCAACCCTAAGGACTTATTAATTTCTTTAGGCACACAAAAATTTGCGAAACTATTTGCCTTTTTCATTTACGAGTTTTATTGGAAAGAAAAATTACCATTGCAGTCGTTCAACGGCCAATGAAGCGCTTGATTGCACTGGCAAATAAGAAATATAGTTATTCTTATGGAACCATATTTTTATTAATTAATAATAGTATATTGCGTGACGAGGGTCGAAAGGCAACGATTTCACGAGTGTGAAGTTAGCTGCCCGAGCGAAGCGAGGGCTGATATCACACGAGTGAAATCGTTGCCTCGGCCCGAGTCATGCATAATTTTTCATTATATCGATAATTGAAAATTCGACTTGAGATGACTGTGGAGCGGGTCGACAATCGAATTTTCAATCCTAGGGAAGAAAGTGACAGATCAATGCAAATGGCGCCACCATTTGCATTTATCTGCCTCTTTCTTCCCTAGGGTTGAAAATTCGATTTTCGACCCGCTCCACAGGCGTCGAAAGTCGAATTTTCGATTGAGGTATGATGAAAAATGATTTTTCTGAAATGAGAGTCCATTCATGTATCTATTTTTAATTTTGAACTATTTATACATACTTTTAAGAACAGATATTTCTGTTACCGAATTAACTGACTCGTTTGAAAACTCTATAAATGTTTTCAAAAAATAGTAATGATTTTTGACTTTGTATGCTACATAAAGTTGTTACGTTATTAATTAAAAAATTTCCAAGACTATGAGCACACCTAAAAAATTAGCGACTGAAAACATGCCCTCACTTCTTGCGGGATATCTCGAAAACAAAATAAGATAGAATAATTTTAAAAAGTACAGAGAACCTCGGAGATGTGATCGATTTTGAGGCTGACCTTGGACCTAACTCCCCGGAGTTATGTTCGCTCCGAACGTAAACAGTCAGGGGCGTATGAACCGTTTCCGGTGGATTTTACTGCGTGGCAAAAAATATTTTGAAAATGTGTTTTCTAATATGGAGACAAGGCTAAAGTAAATATTCAGCGGAAGTGAGAAAGAAAGTTTGCTGTTACACGTTAAAATAAATGTGTTGTCTGTTCACGTACTTAAACATTTTGCGGGCCGTTCAGCATCTTGTTTAAAAGGAGAGCTTTCTCTTGAATAATCGGGCCGGATGCTCTGTCGCTCGCTCAATTAAACCATTCCAAGACAGCAGATCCAAAAGCATATGACTTGTTTGCACCAAAACACCTCACGTCAGCACTTCAAATGAGGAAGGACACACTTTTGCATAATGCATACGACGCAGTTTCGTAACCAGACATACGAAGAAGTTATTCAACAGAAAATCACTTACTTTTATAAATATTAAATTAACTGTCGACGAAAAATACAGTTATCACAATTCTCACGTCAACACTTGACAGTTTGAGGTTGGCACTCCCGATATCTGAATTCGATCGGACCTCTCTTTCTACTATGTGAGATAGACAGAGAAGATTCGATTTTGTTCCAATTACAGGTCTTTTCGTTTCGAAACGATCATACTCTCTCTCTGTCTCTCTCACTATCTCTCTCTCTTTCTGTCTATACAAAACTTCTTCTTTGTTTCCTCTGTCGAATCGTACAGCCTGTTGGCGACAGCCAATGACAGCTTCACCAATTCAGAAGAAATTTGAATTTCAATTCAATATTAACAAGAAATGTTATAGTAAATAATTAATTTGAAACCCTGGTATAACATTTCCGGTTGAAGTGAATTGATATTCACTACTCTTTTTTATAAATATTGCTCCAATAACTTCGAGATACGCCTTCGCGATATATATTAGTGTGTCAGATAGCGCTGTTGTCAATATCAAAGACAGGCTGATTCGATCGCTCCAAACAATCCGATCAGTGAATCAGTCCCATCGGCTTCAGTTGGCTTCCATTGGAGCCTCACTGCTGGTCGACGTGAGCGCGCCATCGTGCTTATTGTGTGCCTCCGCTCCGAGCGAACTGTCGCAACGTCATGACGCAGTTAGACATCACATTACCGCAACGCTCCTGTTTTTCCACGCCTGAGTGAACACCGCACACCCAATGCAGCTCTTCGCAACCCTACTCGCGGCGCGGCGTCAATTTTCGGAATTTATAACTCAGGGATTCATTGTACTTTTGATAAATAGAGACTGAGTTAGTGAGGGAAAAAGACTGGGCTAATTTCTAATTTTTACCAATTTTCAAGATTCAACTTCGACTCCTAGCAAATCAAATCTTTGAAATGAGCACTGCAAACTGTAAAATGTTTACTCGTTCTCGAAGGAACATAAAAAATTTAGAGGCTCGCGCAAGACAAAGAATGCTGTGGTCTTCTTAATGCACTGAGGGAGTATATATTTTTATTCGAATTGCTTTTTATTGTTAAAACAATTAATTTGTGTTAAAATCGAATTTTCTAACAGAATAAGCTAGAAAATCGAACTTTTTTGTCTAATTTATGACTGTGAGGAGCAAATTTTCCATTTTAGTTGTCTAATTATTGTTTGAATAATTTTATAAGAATAAAAAAGAACGAAATCGTCCAGACATAGGTTATTAAATTGATCTGCCTGCTGGGCGGGTACATTCTCATCGGGAGATGCGCACGCGGCTCGCTTCGCTCGCAAGTTTGAGCGCGCCTGGCACGCACATCTGTTGGATCTCGCACTTCGCGCTCAATAACGTATTTACCACACGCTACGCGCTGCGTCTTTGTACTTCCTCCATTTTTGTGCATAGATCTTTTAAAATTACACAGAAAAAAAAAACTAAAGTTTCTATTGGAACCAATTTTTGGTTCCAAAGCAGCAAAAAAAAAGGAACCGCACTTGCTGAAGAGGACTATGCACGTCAAAATGCAGACGTGCACAGATGGCCTGTACATATTTGTGCCTGTGGCCAACAACGTGCACAGTTGTACCACGTTTCCAAGAAAAAGTAGAAAATTCGATTGTAGGAAAAAAGAATTCTTCTGGCTACAAAATTTATTTAGCAAGCAATAAACTCACAGGATATCTTTATTGTCAGAGTACAAATTGAAAAATGGCAAAAAACTTGAAGGTGGGGTCTTTGATAAAATAGATTTTTATTTTTTTTTCAGAAAAACCGCTGCCATTTTGTTAATTTTAAATCTTTTCCTCAATTAGGTCAAAAGTTATAGAGGTTTAAAGGAAAAATTTCTATCTTCTTGATAAACAAAGCACAAAATTCAAATACGCCTAACTTTTCAGAAAATTTTTTTTTGCAAATTGGAAAAATACGTATCGCCAAATTTCCTCTCGAAAACAACATATTTTGTCCCCGAGAGATTCTACGATTTCAAGAGTAGAACCCTACCTGATTTGAAATCGAAAGAAAATTATCTGTTGTCTTTTGAAACAGATATTCGCAGAAATGCAATGATTCTCCTCTCGAAAACCGCCAATAATTAGGCCAATGTGACTCAATGTCTACAAATCGTTCGAACTATTGCAGGAAATGTTCCATTCGAACTTCTGGAAGTGCAGGGGAAAAAACAACGCGCAGAGAATGGTCAACTTACTGATTACTAGGGACGATCCATCGTGCCCTGGAGCAATTTCCGTCCTCGAATTGAAATGTTATTACGTTAGAGACACATTCCGGTTTCCCTTTCCTCTACATCCAATGGGGCAAATTCGAATGAAGCCAATTCATGAGCCCGGAGAAAAACGGGTAAACAAAAGGTGGTAGTAACAAAGAGCAAAATACTTTATAAAAGAGAAAAAAGTAGCGCATAACTATTATACGCAAAAAACATTTCATTGTATAAAGGTTATCAACTCTGAGGTTTCTGATCATGGCTGAGTTGGGTTATATTCTGGTGACTGACCAATCTTTTAATGTGTCGTGCAAAAAATGCGTAACGCCCAAATAGGGAGGGGGGGGGGTGTCCCCACTTCTAGCATTACATTTTTTAACGGTCCCTAATATTTCAGTTACTATTTGTTTTTTAGATATGAGACTTTCACAAAATGTTCGTAAAAGTACAATAATTTCACAAAATGTTCATAAAAGCACAATAATTTCACATCATTTGAGACACATCTATTTGAGACGAGCTAAAAAGGGACCATTCAAAAGGATTACTGAAGAACAGAAGATTTACACTTTCTACAAATAATTGATATAATAGGCAGTAGAAAAAACGGTTGTTCAAGACTGTTCACCACTCACTGTAAAATTATATAATATGGTAATACAGATTTATAAAATATGAAACTATGCGAATTTTTACATTTCAATTTCATAAAAAATGTTTTGCACAAAAGGATCAAACTCACATTTTCTACGAAATAAAGTAATTTTTGATTAAAATTATATTTTCAATCTCATTCTTTTCAAAACGCGATCCACATTTGGTTACAACAATACCCTAAAACATTTCAAATTCTTTTTCATCCTTTGAAATCCCTTAAAACTTTTAAAAGCTCTTTAAAATTCTCTGGAAGTTTTAAAAATTACCTAAAATTGTCACATCCTTTAGAAAACCTTCACATTATTGAAAACTAATAAAAATTTATTGAAATCTTTTGAAATATCCGAAAATATTTTAAATCCTTTGGCATCTTTCGAAATTCTTCAAAAGTTTTTGAAGCTCTAAAAAATTCTCATTGATATTTTAAATCCTTTGCAATTCCTTCAAGTGATTGACATATTGGAAAAATTTCTTGCAAACTTTTAAAATACCCAAAAATATTCAAAGTCCTTTGAAATCTTTTGAAATCCCTTGAGACATTGAAAGGCACTTGAAAATTGCTTGAAAATCTTAAAAATGCTTCAAATCTTTAAAATCCTTAAAAATATCTATAGATTATTGCAGATCTATTGGAAATTCCTTATAATCTATTTATATGCTCAAAAATATTTCAAAGCCTCTCAAATCTTTTGATGAGTACCCTAAATTTTTTGTTTATTTAAAAAAATGCATAGTTAGGTTTAAACATGAATCCAATAGTGACAAATACATGCATGGGTTAATTCATTGAAAGAAAAGTGCCTGAAATGTTCTTTTCATTCAGATTTAATTATAATAATTTATTATTTCCTCCAAATATGAAACAGAATCATATCTCGACAAAAAATGTTCTGAAAATGATAAACCTTTTTTTTTGTAATTCGACAATTTATATTTTACATTCCAAAGAATCAACCAAATATTTTCCACAGAAGAAATTCAGTTTTGATAATAATTATATTTTTAAGCACATCTTTTCTAAGCCCCGATCCATACTTGGTTCCCTTGTTTTATTGAATTCGGAAGCACCTTCCAACTGACAGTCCACGTGTAACAAAAGATGCTACATGAAAATTTATGAACTTTGTTTTATTCTTGTAAGGAACCTTTTCAATGATAATTTAGAATCGTTAAAATTGTTACAATTGAAATTCATTAGATCTCTTAATGCTCTCAATGCATTAATTCAATTAAAATCATTCACAAGAATTCAAAGAAATCAATAGAACTGAAGGTGAATCCATGAGGATACAGAAGAATTCAAATTATTCAAAATAAATCAAGGGGAATTCAAGACAATTTAAAAGAACTCAATTCTTCCTTTTTTTCTTAATTACACTCAGCTCCCGATATAATGACCCCCGGTTTACGATATTTCTGGAATTCAAGTCCTCAGCATTTTGGTGATGCGGGGACCGCGGTACAGAGGGAGAGGCGGTGCTCAGTCAAGCGTCATGCATCATGCATCCAAATCCAACAGTAATGGTTCATGCGACCCTGCCTGTTTAAGTTTAGATTCCTCAGATTGAGGATAGAGGCCACTGGAAGCCATGCCCGAAACAGTTCTTCTATCGGGAGTTGAGTGTAATTTGAATTTGAAATATTGACTATTTTGAATTTTAGTTCTTTCAAATTTTGAAGGTTACTGCTCCATGCAATATGGAATCAAGTTCTGTTAAGGTAGTTTCCGAGTCCCACACTCGTACAAATATTGGAGTCCCGTGGGGCGCCTGTTGTTGTATGCTGTATTGAAATAATTGCATGGTCCCGCATACTCAATATTTTATTGCGCTCCTGGCTTAGAATTCGTAGTGTGTGTGTATACGTACAGTCACCAATCCTTTGTCAGCGGCAGATTCGTAGATCGTGAAACGTCGAAATTTAAAACTAACCATCGCTGACCAACTGTGTGTAAACGTGTGTATGAGTGTATCAAGATCCTGCAGCAAGCAAGCAGGAGACAGGGAACAGTGTTGCCGGTTCGCGAATCTTTGACGTTCATGCGTTTGAAAGTAATTAAAATTTCAATGTTTTTCATTCGATTATTTGGAAAAGTACGTGGTGAAAGGATTTTATTTTTTCTGACTTATTTGTATTTTCAAGCAGCACAAGTAGACATATTCTTTTGATTTCTCTACCAGAGCATTTTATTACTACAAATTAAAATATGGAGAGTGCTTGTGCATTACCCATGCATTCTGTGTTAAAGCAGGCATCTTTAACATTAATTATCTTGACATCAGTGTGGTAGAAAAATTTGAAATTAATTTAGCATATAAAAAAACATTCTACTTGAAATAGAAGCTCAACTTTAAACAATTCTACCAGAGATCGATTTTTTCGGAAACCACCTTAAGTCCGTATAAAGAATAATATTACGGTTATTCCGTATAAAAAATCGATATAAATGGTATACTGTTTCATTTCGAAAGATTAAAATTTTATATTGATATTTTCTGAATGTTCTACCATTGAAGCTTTTCATTTTGTCAGGGTTCTATTTGGAAATTCGACCTTCTTCAAGAATGAATGCTGCAAAATCCGTATGGTTCAACTTAAATAAGGGCGTCAAGTTTGAATTGTTCGAATTTGAGAAAATTGATTGAATATAGTTTATTTTGATATTTTGTAATTCCGAACATACTTCGAATTTGTTGACTCATGAATGCTACAAAGTTGTTACATTGTTTGATTTAAGAGGCTTCGCTTGTAAATTTTTCGTTTTTTATATTCCTAAAAGAATAAAGATTTAAATATTTTAAACTTAAAAGCTTATTATTATTATTATTATTTCTGCATGGAATTGAAACTGTTTATTCACCTAATTTTGAATATTTGAAAAAGTTCCAATTTTTTGAGTTCTCGAAGGAAGCAAGAAGATTAATCATATTTATTTTTATAATTACGTAAAACAGAATTTTATGTTGGGATATGTGGAATTTAATAAACGAAAATCAACAGATCATTTTTCTTTGATGAATAATGAGTAATTTTCTTCACCCTATATAATTAACGCACCGTTTTGCTTGTAGGGAAGTGGAATGAAAGACGCTCTAAATCACTCGAATCACCATTATTTGCAAGCTCAGATGTTTCCCTTCTCCTGTGCCGACAACATGGATCTCGATCCCTAGTACATGCCGAATTACGCGAGGTAATTCTGTTCGGAGGCATTAATTAGCTTCCAATTCCCTCCGCTATTAATCCTCCGCCTACCCTCAACAACTCTTAGCCACTGAAGAAACTCACGCACGTGGCTATCTAGACGTTAATTTAATTGAAAATACTAACTTAGTTACATTTTATTTATTTTAAATGTTATCTACTGAATAACTTCACCTCGAATTTACGTAAATATGATTCGATTGATCAACTTTAGGAAAGAAATGAATCCTTGAAATAGTTGCACTATTGTATAATAGTATATGAATACTATCCGGAAAGTATCCGGCCTTGTGCTCTTACTTTGGACCTAGTTGTGCTAGTGTCAAAAAAAAGGTATTCACCATTTATGGGGGACCTCTTTGAGGTCCCTCCCTTCGCAACACGAACCTGCGAACCTTTAGTCGAAAAGGAATAGTGTACGCACTTACGTAAACGTCTTACCACGTACGCGTCGCTTTTTAGGATGACGGAACGCACCCAACAAAGAGTGCATTAAATTTTGCCAAAAGTTTGGCCAATTCATGTTCGAAAACCATCGTCATAATTCGGAAAGTTTATGACGATAGGTCTATGAGTGACACTCAAATTAAAGAGTGGTTTAGGCGATTTAAAAGTGGTCGTACTTCAGTGGAAAGTGACCCTCGCTCTAGCAGAACCTCAACTGTCAAAACACCTTAAAATGTGGAACCATTGCGAGTGCTCATTAATGAAAATAGTCATTTAATAGTGAGAGAGATAGAGATTCCTGGTACATCTAAAGGTCAGATACTTTCCGGAGAGACCTCGTATTATGTACCAAGGGGGAGAAGTGGGACTTCTTCAACGAGTGCTGAAACAATATACGAGTTGTAAATGGTACCCCCCCCCCCTTGGTACATAGGATATCTTTTTATTACAAATTCATGATTTCAGACGTTCTTTGTAACACAGGGATGATTTCTGCTCCTATGGAGAAATCTTGGAAACCTCATTTTAATTTTAATATGGATTCAGGATGGTTAATCCATAGATTACCAAAAATTTCGTCACACTTTGTTCCCTACACGGAAAAAATAAGTTGTCGAAACTTCACTTGACAGTCTAATACAGGCTGCAAATTTCTAAAAAATTTCTTGTAATGTTTATCACGGAGTTTACGAAAATCCTCGAAATAATGAAAACAGTCCACGAATTATCCCATGATTCTCAAAATAGTATTAAAAATATATTCCAAGAGTTGTAGGATAATTTGAAAAATTTTGTCATTATGTCGGGGATTATCTTGAACTTTGTAATAAACGGTATACAAAAACATTTAGAAATTTTTCACCTAACCTAACATTTTAGACAACGAAGTCAAGTTTTGACCATTTTTTCCTTGTGGGACGCAAAAGTGTACTTTTGCTCTCTGACGTCACCAAGCTTAAAAAATCACTACTTTAGCCCCGCTTTACATCGATCGAAAAGGGCTGACAGCATGAATGTGGTATGATAAAGACATTTTATGTTACAAAAACGTGTAAAACTGAAATTTTTCATTACCAATTGAATTTCTATATAAAATTTAATATTACTAAAAGGTCTTAGTATTAAACTAAAGAAGATATCTGGCCTAATGCACTATTAATATAACATGTAGTAATAAAATAATAAGCCGGATAGTAGTGTGCTGACTGTTGATGTATATTTTTTCTCATTTTCTAAAATTTCTGCAGGATATATCTTCTTTAGTTTAAAAATAAGAAGGTGATAAATGTTCTCGGGAAAAGCATAGGTCTAAACCTGGGACAGATCTTGTTCTTTCGGGAAGTGTGCTATGTGAGAGTCATTAAGAAAAAAAAGGATTTGTTAATTTTTGTTCAAAAATTATTTTTGAACTTATTCTTTAAAAAGAATATGCTTCCACCTTGTACACCGAGGTAGAGGGAAGTATGACCTCTTAAAATGAGTAACTAAGGACGGTTGCTGAATGCGCTTAATTGCAAATAGTTTCGTTTTCAAAGAGACCAAGTATTCTGACGAGGGTCCGGAAATCATTAGGAACGCGACAAAGGAGCATCTGCAGGACTTCTAGTCTGAGAAAACCTTCAGAATTTGCATTCAGATTCAATTAATTATCTTATAGAAAAGTAAAGAATTTCATCTGTTTGCTACCCATAAATATATTTTTTCAAATTAATTCGTGATGTATATATGCTTTATTCTAGTCTGAATGAAATTTGATTTATTTCCAGACAACTTCAATGTACGATGTATAGGGTACAAGATATTGTTCGGAAAGGAAAAGATTTAACGTTTTTTTTATTGAAAAATCTCTTTAAAACGTCATAACTTCGGAACTATTTATGTTACAACATTCTTTTTTTCTTTAAAGAGGGTCATCCACTAATTCTTTATTTTTCCATATTAAATTATATGTTCTAGAATCACTAATGATATCAGCATAGTGCAAAAAACTTTTTTCGATTTTATATTTTAAAAAGAAAAATTTGTACACATTTAAAATTCCTATTTCTGTCGCGCCCATTCCGAGATCTTGATGTGACGTAGCACGCCGTCAAACGTTTGTAAATAATGTTTTGTTTTAATACAAATTTTTGTGCAAACAAAAAATATTTCAATATAAATAATGTATGTGTTTTGTGCCTCAATGCAAGAACACGTCTGTCAAAAATGGTACAAAAGTGTTCGGCGTGACATGTGCCCTACCACATCTCTACCGTCAACAATATATTATTGCGAAGATCATTTCAACGATAAATGAATATTTTTATTTTGAATAGACAGAAAAATATGAAAAAAAATTGTAATGGCATAAAACTCGTAATTGACTTATCAAATGAAATCGTTTATTTACACAACAAGTATTATCAAATAAAGTATTCAGACAAGTAATTATGAATTTCATAATTATAAACTCTATACCGATTTTATAGAATTATTTATAAAAGCATCTATAAAAAAAGTGAGGTTAGGTTTTCTGGGTGCAATATTGCATATATTATACGATTCACCTGAAGCAATTATCATTAAAAATTAATAAATTAAATAAATAAATGAAAATAAATCTTTCAAAGCTTTGACTTCATTCATCCCATTTACTTATTTTTTCGCTTTTACTCCTAGAGTCTCAGCAACGTTGAAATTGGAGTACTTCCTAAAAAAATCACTTGCATACTGATACTCCATGAAAAAAACCCTTTCAGCCAAAAAACGTTGCTGATTAATTATTTTTATTGTTTTTATCAAACGGTAATAACGGCCATACCACGCTGGAGACACCAGTTCCCGTTAGATCACTGAAGTTAAGCAGTGTTGGGCGCGGTTAGTACTTGGATGGGTGACCGTTCGAGAATAATACTACTGCGTTGCTGTTGGCGGTCGTGGGTGTGGTGAGCCCACACTTGTAGTTATTTACTACAAGAAACTATCCACCTAGAAACACTACCCGAATCAGGTAGTGTCACGCCTACCCCTAGAGGCTCGCCGAAAGGGAAACGGCTTAATGGTATATATATCAACCTTTTCATTCATTTTCTTCAGCTTTGACGGCGCGTGACGTCACACCATGTGTTTCATTACTTGAGGGCGCCACATGTTTAGTTGAAAAAATCGACATTTCCGGTTGATATTTTGTCACTCTTTAATAAATTATTATAAATTATTGAATAAACAAATTTAGGTTTTAATTTCACATTTACATTTTTTTGCGATTCAAAGTTTATAAAAAGCTTAACTATAAGACAAACAAAATGTTTGTGGATGACCCTATTGTTCGGAAAGTAAACTATTTTTTTGCTTGTCAGAAGCTTTACGTAAAATGTACCAAAAACGTAGGATTCAACAAAAACTCATGTCTTTTACACATTTTTCAAAATCTGAAAGAGATGGTAAAGTCAATCAATATTATTCACTTGGGAACTTTTTTGTACGCAAAATAAAAATTTTTCGAGAAAAATTTACTTATTACTGGTTGCTTTCGAAAAAAAGCACAAAAATCGAACAAAAAGCAACAAATATCGAGTTATTTCAAAAGGGGGCCTGAAGATTTTGTTCATTTTTCGTAAAAATAGTCAAGAGGGATCCCCAAAACATAATTTCTAGGGTATACACTTGAGTCTGCTCTTTCAAGTGACACTTGGTTCTGAAGAAGCGTGAGTGTAGACGAAAAATAAATGTTTTGTAATCAGATTTCAAGTCAGTATGCAATGACTGAAAGATTACGCAAACCTATAAATTTGAGATGCAAAGCGATTTCACCCAAAAATGTAAAAGAAATTGTTTTGAAATGTGTAAAAATGGAAATATATAAGATTATTTGCGGTATGCTCTAACCCCAAAATAAAAAGGAAAACAAATGAAGGGAAAAGTCATATATGCTTTAACATTTCAGGCTAAGGAAGTAAAAAAGCAAGAACGAAAACGACGGAGTGACATTTTAGAAAAAGCCGAAGAAGATAGAAGAAGAAAAAAGTTAGAAGCTAAAGAGATTAAGTACGCTGATTCTGCTAAATACGTCAAAATAAGACGACTAACAAAGAATTTGGACAAGAGAGTAGATGATAATTTAGTAACTTAAGCCAGTGTATTTGTTTATAAATTAAAAATGATGTATACAAAATGTTTCACTTCACTATTTACTTCTTCATATGAGTGGGGTGCCAAGAATTGCATTTTTTATACGCTAACGAGCTTATTTTGATTAATTTTTCAGTTTTTAATTGTTATTGAGGTAAATGAAGCACTGAATTTGATATCCTATTAAATTTTCACTGTATATATTATTATTATTACATTTAACACACATACAACTTTCGACATTAATTTTTTTCTCAAAAGCCTGAGGTTCGCCTTAACCTGCCAACAATTGTACCTTGCCCCATTCAGGTAAAAGTACTCTTCAACATTAAAAAAATGCTAGAGAGTCTGATACTATTTACGATCAAAATACTGCTTCCGAAGCATTAAATATCCCATAACGACTAGAAATGCAAGTCGCAGAATCGTGTTGAACATGATTTACTACCATCGATTCAAAACTGGAATCGCGGAATAAAACTGGAACATCGATTGCTGACAGAGCCATTCCTAGTCGAGACATGCGCCACTCCTGGGCTTACTGTCAGCGTTTTAAGCAGGAACGAAATAAAACAGGGGATGATTTATTAGCGAGGTGAATAATAGAATATGGCACAGATAAGTTTTCATTTATTTGACAAACGTCTTCTCTGTTATCTCGAATCATTGTGAATGGAGAACATAGTCGATAAGACGCCACAAGCCTAAACTAATAAGAGGAAACATTCTTCTGTTACGACTTGCTTGCGCAAAAGCTGGAACACCCTCTGTTCTAAAGGTCGAAGATTTGTGTGAGGAGTCATTTGTTTCACTTCCGTTCGCCTTGAGGCGAATAGCAGACTACCATCTTTCCACTCTAGCGTGGAAAATAAAATCAAAAGGTGAGGCCCATTTAGATGGTGTGATTTCATTCGTTCCTAAGTGATTTTCGAATCAGTTTTTCGTAATCCTCCTTTCCAATTCAATTTTCTAAGCTTCGCATTTTTTGTCTCTAAACTAATTATATCAAAAAAAAAAATTATTAATATATAC
Source organism: Andricus quercusramuli (assembly GCA_932178445.1). NCBI lineage: Eukaryota > Metazoa > Arthropoda > Insecta > Hymenoptera > Cynipidae > Andricus > Andricus quercusramuli. The sequence goes on from CAKNXH010000105.1 coordinate 225,184, forward strand.
TTTTTTCAATTAGACATTCTGAAATATTCCTTGATCTGTTCCAAATATTGAAGCGATCAATGTTCTAAAGTCATTCCTACATAAATACAACTATTTGATTGAAAATTCATACTTTAGTAGACATTTGGACGGCTCCATTCAATATATGAGTCTATCCCTCCTAAAAAAAGCCAGGAATCTTCAGAAAAAAGTGAGGACTTCTGACCATTTCTGACCACTTTTGTTACGTTTATCGACAGCAATCGTCAGGAAAAGTCAGAATTCATGAGAAATGTTCAGAAATCGTCAGAGCTTGGATTCGAAGGATAATCCTTTTATTAGGGGTCCAAGAATAGAATACCATAAAACCTAATCCCCTTTATATTTCCCAGGTTATTTATATTATTTATTTTTCTTTATTTATGCATATTCTCTGTCTACTTATATTTAATTAATAATAAGAGGGTTGCTTTTATATTTCAGGAATGTGCAATCCTGCTGCTGCCATCCGACGACCGATGACTCTGTCGTTAAGTTTGACTTTTTTGGTGATTTCTTATTTAGAACGTTCTGACATGCGGGCGCAATTTGTGTCGTGTACAGTGACTTGAAAATTTCATCTCGAGAAAAAAATGCAATTGACTCGTGAAAATTTCCAAGCGATCATTTTTTACAACTTTCAACGTGGATTATCTAAACAACAGTGTATCGATGAACTTTATTTGACTTTTGACGACGAAGTGCCATCAAAAACAACTGTGTATCGGTGGTTCTCTGAATCTAATCGGTGTTGTGGTTCGCTCATCGACGAACTTCGAGAAGGTCGTCCAAAATCAGTTGTTGTTCTAAAAAACATTCATGCTGCACGTGAACCGATAATGAAAGATCGTCATGTGACTTATCGTGAGATTGAGGTATCCTTAGGCATTAGTGGAACCAACATACAGTCAATATTGCATGAAAATTTGACTGTCAACAAAATTCAATAATTCAATAAAGGCTTGTGTGGAGCGGTCATTTCAAGTCTCTGTACACCAGGGATCTCCAGAAGGCAGTCATTGACTGCAAAGACTGCCAATGGCAGTCACGAGACTAGGTCAAATCGGCCCTCATAAATTTTCGTCGAACTTGTCCTTCGACTCGTACCTAATCCTTCGCGGTAAATTACAGTTTGAAATGAAAAAATAATATGCATTGTAAATTCAAGTAGAAAAAAAATGAGACCCTTCGATGTGAAAAATAAGTAAGAAATCACTAAAAAAAAGTCAGAATTAACGATAGAGACATCGGTCGTCAGATGGCAGCAGCAGGATCGCCCATTCCCGAAATATAAAAGGCAACCCTCGTATTTATATAATTAATGACTCTGAAGGTGAATCTCAAAATTTTGTATGTTTTGAAGTATCTCTTTCTCTTTACAAGATACATTATATTTATCCTAATTTTAAATTTTTTAGGAAAATTTTTGGGTGTCTCAAATCGTCTTAACCCGTAGATACTGAATTTCTAACCTTTGAATCTGTATATGCAACATTGAAAACAAATTTTATTTTTTAAGACACAAGCGTGATTTCAGCCCTTTTCAAAGCCTATAAAGCGTTGCTGAAGGTCTACTTTTTACTCCCTAGGGAGTAAAAAGTGCTTCTTACTCCCTAGGGACTGAAAAGTGACGTCAGAGAGGAATAATGAAAATAACGCATCTATAAGCTCGCATTTTATGATTATCAGCCCACTCACCGTAAAAACTGTGAGGAAATTTTAGTAGAAGATAATAGAATTTTGCGGTAATCTATGGTAAGTTACCATACTTACCTGTAAAATTACCATCAATTATCGAAATTTCTCATAAATATCCGGAAATTTATGGAAATATTTAAAAATGAATTGAGGGTGAGTCATCATCTTTACCTGTAAAATTACCATAAATGACCGAACATTTTTTATCTGGAACTTTATAGACATTTTTAAAAATGTATTTTGGGTAATCTGTGGCAAGTTACCATATTTACCTGTAAAATTACCATGAGTGACCACAATTTTTTATAAATTTCCGAAAATTTATGGAAATTGTTTAAAATGAATTTGGGGTAAGTTACCATTTCCACCTGTAAAATTACCATAAATGACCTAACATTTTTCATAAATTTCCGGAAATTTATGTAAATTTTTAAAAATGAATTTCGGGTAATCTATGGTAAGTTACGATATTTACACATAAAATCAACATAACTCACGAAAACTTTCATAAATTTCCGAAAATTTATGGAAATTAACAAAAAATTAATTATTGGTAATTTATGGAAAGTTACCATAAGTCACCTCTGAAATTGCCATAAATTAGATTAACATTAATTCCATGCTTAATTACACAAAATCTAATATGGACTGAAATCATGACTGTATTTCGAGAAATGTCCGAAATCATCCATTTGTTATAAAAAAATATCGTATGCGCCGAGGGGGAGAGGCACTTTTTCTCCTCTTAGTTGCATAATATACTATTCAATTTTTAATGTTTTTGGATTGGCCCACCTGCGGTCCTAGCCGATGAGCTACCTGATAGGATGTGAATTAGCATATATTCATCAATAGTCAGACTCGTCAGGAATGGTCAGCATGTTCAGGCAGCGTCAGAACTTTTGACCATTTGTGACGATTCCTGAATTCGCCGTTTATGAAACTATATATAATATATGCCGAGCATGAGTCTATCTGTATTCTTAGTGATTTTGAATTATTCTGATAGAATAGACTATTCTGCACCTTTTGCTGAAATATTAGACAATTCTATGAGATAATAAGGGAGCAAAAACGAAAATGAGTCCCTTTAGTTAATTTCCGAACAGAAGAAGAAAAGAAAATACAAAACGACTTTGAAGGAAGCAAGAAACTATTATATAATAAAATGAAGGAAAGTAAAAGTACAGAGTTTGGCAGCATGAGAAACAGCAAAGGCGAAATGATGTATGATACAGACGGGATAGTAGACGCTTTAAGGGGGCAGTCTGGTAACTGACGCTTTTTTCAAAGCTGTTTTCGCGATTTAAAAAATAAAATCAAATGCAATCATTTCAATTTTTTATATGGTATTATTGATATCTAAAACTGTACAGAACATTTTATTATACAAAATTTTTTTAGGTTTTTTTCACGGACAAAGTGAGCATCTTGAAAAAAAATATATGTGGCTGGCCCGGGTGATTGCGCCACTTCAGGACATCTGAATCGAAAAAATCAAGTTGATTATTGTTCTGTATGCTTGTCATTCTGGTCTGAGCTAGGATTTTTCATTTTGAGTGAAAAATAACAAAATGGCGAACTTCTTCGTAAATTTTTCATATTTCAGTCTACAATTTTTACAATATAATCAATTTCTTGAAATTTAGTTACCAGACTACCCCCTTAAAAGACACTTTCAAAGAATTATTAGGAGGTGAAGATATAGAGTATAACAGAACTGCAACATAGAACATAATGCATTAGAAACCCCAATTGAAAAGGTATGTGTCACTGAGGTTAGAGATATAATTAAGAACTTGAAAAACGGTAAGGCTGCTGGTGTAGACAGTATTAGCGTTGAAATGGTCAAATACGGTGGCGAATACATACCTCACAGGTTGTGTGAATTAATAAATTTATGTACGGAGATATGAGAAGTCCCAGACGATTGGAGAAGAGCGATTATCGTACCAATATACAAAAGAAAGGAAGATAAAAGCAACTTCAGTCATTACAGAGGTCAGCTTGCTATGTACCGTTAGTAAAATATACTCAAAAATACTCATTCGTATGGTAATAAAAATTACAGAAGAAAAGATATAGGAAGTCCACAGTGGATTTATAACAGGAAGATCATGTACAGATCAGATTTTTAGCTTAAGACAGATCACAGAAAGAGCTTGAGAGTAGGAAAGAAAGTTTTCTGTGCATTTATTGACCTAGAAAAAGCATTCGACACGGTAAATAGCAGTAAACTTTGGGAAGTCCTTGAAGAGTATGGAGTAAATGGAGGGCTCCTACAAGCAATAAAAACAATATATACAGGTAGTAAAGCGAGTGTAAGGGTAAATGGGAAACTAAGTGACTGGTTCAATATTATACAAGGCGTGAAACAAGGATGCGTTACGTTCTCATGACTATTTATCATATTTATGGATAAGTGTCTAAGAATGGCCCTCTTCGACGAAGAAGGTGTAGATCTCGGAACTGTGATGGTACGTGGGTTAGCTTTCGCAGATGACAAAATTGTTATGGCAGAATCAATCGAGGACCTGCAAAAAATTCTGAATAAACTTAATACAAGCATAAAGAACATAGGCCTAGAAAATTAACGTAAATAAAACAAAAATCATGGTGTTTGAGGGAAAAAGTGAGAAAACAATGTGCAATATTGTCCTAAATGATGACGAATTAAAACAAGTCGACAAGTACGTATATCTGGGTAGCCTATTCACTAGCGACGGAAAAATAGATGGGGAGTTAGATAGGCGCATAAATAAGGGTAAGGAGGTTATCAGTAGAGCAGGGTCCATTCTCAGAAATGAAAACATATCAAAAAAAGCTAAAATGGCCATACAGAATTCTATATTCGTACCGACTGTACTATACGGTAGCGAGACATGCACCTGTCAAGAAAAGGACAGGAGTAAAATTAACGCGATTGGCATGAAAACTCTGCACACAATATGCGGGAAAACACTAATGGAAAAGTCTGAAGCGAGACAATCCTCGAAGAATGTGGTACAGTAGATACTCTAGTTGACATATGGGAAAGAAATCAGTTAAGATGGTTCGGACATCTTGAAGGATTGCAAGATGAACGACTGACCAAACAAGTGTATAAAGTTCAAGTAAATGGCAGAATGCCCAGAGATAGACCGCCGAAAGAATGGTTAGAATCTTTGAATGAGACACTAAGCCGAAGAGACATAAGAAGCTATAGAAATACGAGAGCTTACATGAAAAATGCATGGACGTGAAGGAAGCTAGAGTTGTATGCCAGGAGAGAAAAGTGTGGCGACAAGTAGTTTATAAAAAGAATGTGAGTAGAGTAAATGACGTCTGAAACAAAGACCTTGGATACTAATGGGCCCAAGTGGGGAACCACACATAACAATTTTGTGAGGCCCTTCACTTGGGGTGATCGCAAGAGATATTGATCAGCAACCTGGGTCGAAGCAGTGTTGCGGAACCAACATGTTATTTAAATAAATAACACGATTATTCTAGATCAATCTAAAATATCTATGCCTTACCTATACGAAACAAGGTCGACAAGCTAAGAAAAATAAATAAGTTTCAGAAAGAATTAGAATATTCGACAGGGAAGAAAGTTCAAAATATAACAACAGAAACTTCATAAATATGATTTGGCTTGAGAATCACAATTGGCACATGATTGCCGACAAGAATTATATTGTCATGTCATTAAGTAAGAAATATCGTTTTTTAATGCAATGTTGTCAACTCTGTATGTGTGGATGGTGTGTCGTATGCGCCCATGTGGCATTTAGAAATTATGTTCAGGATTTGAGAGGTCGATTGATCATTCTCTTTATTTAATAGTTTAATAATACATAGTAATTTAGTGTAACAAGAACTGAATAATTATACAATCCAGGTAAATCATTGATTATTATAAAATCTTTGTTATGGTAAGATTCAATTTTTTCTTCGATTCATTATCTGATTGATTTATACTGATTGATATAACTTTAGGGGTAATTATGAAGTTTAAAAAATGATTAAAGACTCAAAACCATTTTCATTATTTCCAAGTGTACTTGTGACTTTTTTTAAACATTTCAAACTTAAATCAGCTCTTCTGAACAGTTTCTAGAATGCAGATAGACTCATAGCCGGTGCTATCAGCATTTAGACTCATATTGAATGTAAGCGTCGAATTTTTCTCCTTGGTTTCAAAATTCATCTTTTATGGTAGAAAATTCATTATTATGTGTTGAAAATGAACGTTTTGTTGAAATTTATACTTTTCGGGTTGAAAACTCCTTTTGGATTGAAAATGCATATCTTTTTGTTGAAATTTCGAATGTCTTCTAAACAATTCAATTACTTGATTAAAAGTATAACTGTTTTTGTGAACTGTCAACCTATATCATCTGCTTTTAAGACCATTTTGAACTGTAAAGTCTGATTATTTCCAATTTTTTATTATTCTTTATTTATTGCTGAAGCCAACGTTAGTTTCGAGGTGAGGGGGGGAGGAGCCAGAAATTGGCAATGTAGTTTATGGACGGTCCCTAACTAGTATCTTTATGAACAATTTTTTTCATTCGAAATGAAAATTGATAAATTTTTAGATTTGCAAATCTTTAAACTATGTTAGAAGAAGTAAAGCTCCGACGTGTATCGATTTATTAAGAATTTTGTAAGGATACGTAAATTTTATAATTTAATGCTACCGTCCTGATGAAGAAACTATACAACCGCATTTGAGAAGAACCCAGATATTCAATAAAACGTGTTTGCATCTGTACCATTTAACGTATGAGAGTTTTCGGAAAAAATACTGTTCTTGATTAGATCGGACATGCTCTAGGCATTAAAATAAAAATAATGGCGAATTCCAATTATTTATATGCAAAACTGTGGATATGCTAGATATTAATGCAAAAAGTCGCCGAGACTCCTTACTAATAAACTCTCTAAATATGAATAAGTGAAAATGCACTGACTGAAATAGTAGTTGGACATTTCACTGATAAAATCAGTGATTCTAGACTTTTCACTAATAAATTCAGTAAAACCAACGTAAATCATGTGAGACATAACCTCTAAGTTTCCAAGGAAAGCGTTGTTGTTATTCTTTTACTTACGTGGCAAAAATAATTTTCTTGGGAGATAAATTTGTGAATTTTCGGACTGTAAGTGTACTGAGTTTACTGCCGGAAAAATATACTCTTAACTCGTATAAAAAGTACTTACTTGACGGGTGTGTACATTAGGGTGGTTCTTATTTATACTTGGTTGATTTTTTTTCTCGAATTTCTCTGCTCTCACCCCCCAGTTTTGTTTGAATGCCCAAAAAAAAATCTCCTCCAAATTTGAGCAAAATCCGTTAATATTTAGGGGTCGCGCAAAGACCATGAAGTTTCCCATTGATTTAACATGGGAAAAAGTCAGCTTTTTGTAAATCTAATATTTAAACGCGATAATATGTTACAAATAATTCCGTGTTTTCACATATTGTTCAGAACTCATCAGAGAATAAGAATCAATCATGAATTTTGATGTTGAATAATTTGAAGCCACTCTTATGGGTCCCCAAAGAAAACCCCATAAGTGACAAATGTGAATTTTACGTAATATTGCGGTTTATCGACGCTTTTAAAAGTTGTTTTGAAATAAATAATCATTGATTAGTAATTTACGAACTTTCAGTCATTTGTTAAGTAATATTCAATTATTTAAACAATTTTTTATTTGTTTAAATATTTGTTTTTTCAGTTAACTCGCGAAATGAACGTATTTTTTAGACTTTATGAGTTATTTAATCGATAATAACAATGAAATAATTTGTTTAAATAATTTTACAATTATTTGAAGAATACGTATTTGTTCAATAATATATTTTACCTAAAAAAACAAGCGAAACCTTTTATATCGGTGAATTTTCGACAAATTTTAATATTTTTAAGTACTAATTTGTTTATAATGAATAATCGTGGATGTTTAAACAAATTGAAATTTTTTAAACAATTTTTTTGTTTAAATATTTTTGTGTGCTATTTTTCGAAAGACTGAAATATTTTTATGTTCTACTTTGCTTTTTAAGAATACTCTTAAATGTTTAAACAAATTAAAAATTGTTTCAACAATTAAATATTAGTTAACAAATGACTAAGTATTCGTAAATTACTGATCAATGATTATTTATTTTTTAAAAACTTTTAAAAAGCGTCAAGAAACCGCAATATTACGTAAAATTCACATTTGTCACTTATGGGGTTTTCTTTGGGGACCCATAAGAGTGGCTTAAAATTATTCAACATCAGAATTTATGATTGATTCTCATTCTCTGATGAGTTCTGAACAATATATTAAAACACGGAATTATTTGTAACATATTATCGCGTCTAAATATTAGATTTACAAAAAGCTGACTATTTCCCATGTTAAATCAATGGGAAACTTCATGGTCTTTGCGCGACCCCTAAATATTAACCGATTTTGCTTGAATTTGGAGGAGATTTTTTTTGGGAATTCAAACAAAACTGGGGGGTGAGAGCAGAGAAATTTGAAAAGTGAAAAATAAGGGCAACCCTACTGTACATGCCAGTCGAATCTTGGAAGTAAAGAAATATGTGAGGTTTTTTGTCATTTAGAAGCATCAGATCTTTCCAAATTTTTTAATATTTGATCACATTTATGGGTTTTAAGTTTTTACTATGATTATTACATTGAATTTACAAAAATATTATTTCATTATGACTGCTAAATTGACGTGGTGCAGTGCTGCCAACTTTCACAAGTGAAACTTTCACTGAATGAATAAGTAACTTTTCACTCGTTGTCAGTGACCGGATTCTAGCTATTTGAAACAATGAGATTTCACTAACAATCAGTGACTTCTCACTGATTCAGATTCAGAGAGAACACATCTGCGCAAATGTGCTGCCGAATACAGGAATCAGCCTTCAAGAACCTCCGAGTTTTCTGCTGGAGAAACTTAACAACTACAAATTTTCCAAAAATTGATAAAAGGAGTGAAATCATGATGTAGTTATTGATTAATCTTCGAATTGCAATTAATTGTTGAGTTTTATTAATAGAAAATGTATCAATAATACAAAAGTAATTAATTTGATATTTTGACCATTAAAATCATTGTGTGAGCAAAAAATAAAAGAAAGGAGTGTACAGACTTCGGTCAATTTACTAATTGTTTATTAAAACCATTCAATTTTGCCTAACAGTGTCATTAACACACCTTATGACTGACAAGCATAACAAGAAATTCTAACAATAAATAATATCCTTCTTGCCCCATTTTGAAATTTCATATTTTGATTTTGAGAGATCATTCTTTTATTTAAAATTTGTTATTATGTGTACACTATTATACATAAAATATGTAGTAAAAAAGTTCTCACGAACATTCCTGTCAAACAAAAACTGAATCTTTTATTAAGGTTTTTGTAATCCAAATAGTGCTACAAACACCCAGTTTTTGTCTGACATAAAATTTTATTGTAACTTTTCTACTACACATGTTATGTGTATCACCGTACATATGATTAAAAATTTAGGAAAAGCATGTCGGAAAATCAAAATTTGAACGGTCAAAAAAACGAATCGATATATTTTTTCATCTCTGCTATCAAAAACAAGGATCGGTGGCTCAAATTTACCTTCGAATCCAGATGCTTTTCGATTTCAGGAAATCGGCTTGCAGAAAGTCCGAGGATCCTCATGAGCAAAAAAAACATCTGCGCAGATGTGTTTCTTTGATCAGGATCTGAGGGCTCAGTACTATCCCAAATCCTGGAGTTCGTGTAGATATGCTAGTATTTCTGCAGATGTATTGTTTCTTCATCAGGAATTCTCGAAAATCGCTGTAGTTACGCTAATTGAGACTTAATTATCTCGAGATTTACTTACAATTTTCAATGATGATTAGCATAGCTGAATTCGTACTTTCATTTCGAATCCAACCATATGAAAAACTAATTTTTGAAAAAAATGCAGTCGTACAGTTTCTTCATCAAGACGTCAGAATTGAGTTAAATATATTTTCATGATAGGACGCAATCACAACTTTTCATTATTGACTTCCGACGCGAATCATATTTTAAATGGAAATTGAAGATGGAAGTTGGAAATTCAAAAGGGTTTATGCTTTACGAGAGGCATGAGCCTCGGGCCGGTTTAATTTTACAAACTTAGCACTCTGCGCGCAAAGTGCTCGGCTCGTCCAACTTGCAAATACTTCGCTTCAGCGACAACTAGGTATCAAAGATGAGGTGAATCTCCCTTAAATTATACTCCGTAGTCGAGAAAACGCACCAGAGTTTGCAACTTTCAATGAAGCTAATATATCATTCTCGGACAGATATCGAAGTGCGAAAGAGAGATGGAGGTAATGTTCATACCCCTCTTCGTGAACTATGGAATCTTGATTGCTTTGCAGCCAGTGACATTCATGACTAAAGTTATTTTTACGAGTTACCAGAATGCGATTCAAAATTTATAAAATATTACAGGAATATTAAAGACCTTTTTTCTCACTGTCAGTGATACTGCCTCATAATATACGTACAATTTCACTGACTTTTATGTGCTTTCGAAGAAAGGGAATAACCTTAGAAAATATTAATAAAATGAATAAAAATCGAAAGATTATTTCATATATGAATTAGCACTAATTAGGAAGTCTGTAGTAAACTTATTATTCAAATTTATGTAACCATGATTTGTTCTTCTTTCGTATTTTACAACAGGATTTGCAAGAGTTTAAAATATAGGGCTTTAAAAAAGGAGATGAAGCTTTTCACCATTTTATGAATAGAAAAATATTATCTTTGAAAGAAATGTTAGTATAGTATGTGAATACATAAAGATAATTGAAATAATGGATCAGCCTACCGAAAGCAGAGGAATTTTATTCAACTTTACTTTCATTGAAATTGATTGATTGAAAATAAATGGACATATTTCATTTTTTATTTAATTTAATTTTACTGTTATTTTCGCAATGCCAGTTTTTTTAATTCTCTTGATGGAATTAAACTTGAAAGTGGATTATTAAAGTCTACAGACAATTCCAGCAGTATATTCTTTCGGAACAATGCGTGATGTGGACACTGGAAAAAATTGGAACAGGATCAGTGCCAGCTCTGCACCAGAACGTATCACGGATTGCAATCACGAGTTGAAAGCCTTTTAATACAGGTTCGATTTTACAAGGCGAAAAATGTTTCAATGAAAAACAAATATTCCAGAGCTAGTGGAGTAAGAATGTTAAAATGATATCATTTAAAGCGAGAAAAGAAGTTCTTGTTTCGCAGCCAAAAGCAAAAAATGTTTAAAAAGTTTTTGAATTTAAAAATTCATCAGATTTTTCCTACGGGATGAGCAATGATAACAAATTATTTTAAGCTATAGTTGTTAGTAATAATCAACAATAATATATAAAAATTGAAAAAAAATTGTGGTCCAAAATATACGGAATGATCAGTCAAATATTTTTTGTAAGCTTGGCTAGTCGTCCCTAAATTTGAGGACGGCTAGTCCATTCCCTTTTCCAACTTCGCCAATTTTTCGGGATGACTAGACGCAGCCTTTTTGAATACGTAGAAAACAATATTTTTTTAATTTAGTTGACTGCACATTTTTTGAATAAGAGTTACCTGTCGATTTTGAAATTGATTTATTTTTTTCTATTTGTAAGGAAAAACCTAATTTCATCGACTTCTTCTAGACTATTCATTCACTATTGTATACAAAAAAATGGCGTTTCGGAATCGGACTGATTCCCTCATCAGATTATCTATTATGAAATACGAATAATAAGAAACATATTATGTAAAACAAAATAAAACATAATAGCAAAATTAATGAAGTAATAAATTACGATACCTTTAACATTTCGCAGATAGTTTGTTAGTATTTTGGAACCAATTATACATATATATATGGATGTATGAAATCAAAATTTTTTTTAAAACGTATTCAATAGTCTTTTTAAATATAACTAGTTAAGCTATTTTTTCGGAATGAATAGTACATGTAATATATGAAATATATTATTTTAAAATGAAATTGAAATACGTATTTATAAGAATGGATGGTCACATAAGGTAGTAAATCTATTATTGCAATTATTGCATATAATACATACATACATACATACATACATGCAGATCAGGGCATAACGAAAAAAATAAAGTTGTTTGCGCGAAGCTTTAATAGCAATAAAAATTTTCTTTTGGGAGTCAAAAACACTTCCCTAAAGTTTCATAACAAAAATTCCTTGTGTCTCCACATCGTAGACATAGCTAAAAATCACAAAAAACGAAGCACTTCAAATTTGAACAGGAATTTTTTTTTTTAGATTCAAATTATCAATAAAAATAGTTCAAAACAAGTCGATTTATACCTGCATAGCGATAATTCCATTAAAATATTGTTGTACCCTCCCTAATTGACTTTGAAGTTTCAAAAAGCGAAAAAAGTCAACTTTTTCGCTATTTCTTAGACTCATGCTAAATTTCTCAACTATTTGACCATATAATGTGTGATATAAGTTAATCAGAATGTATTTGCAATATGTTGCAACAATAATATATAAGGAATGTTGACATTAAAATAATTTTCAGTGATTCAAATATTTTTTGCCCTACCTAAGTGATCTTGAAATTTCAAAAAATCGAATTTTTCGCTATTTTCTTAGATTTACGGCAATTTTTTCGACTATTTGACCATGAAATGTCTGATATACGTGAAGAATTATGCATTTTTAATATGTTGCACCAATGATATATGCAGAATGTCGATATTAAAATCATTTTTATTGATTTTGCATTACAAGAAAATATCTAAAAGTAATATATTGCTCTTTATTTCACAACAAAATTAATTTTCGGTATCTAAATAAGGTAAAAAGGTTTTCAAGTGTACCTAGATTTACACTTGTACAGTGAGGACGTAACTTGAATAATTCTTATCCGGCCAGAATAACGTAGAGGATTAGAAAAAAAACAGAATTCCATTTTTTCGCTATTTTCTTAAAGTTATATGACTTATCAACGATGTGACCATCATACCATCAAATTGAATTCTGGGTTTTTTAATCCTCTACATTATTCTGGCCGAGTAAGAATTATTTAAATTACCTCCTAACTGTACAAATGTGAATGTAGGTACACTTGAGAGCATTTATACCTTATTTAGATACCGAAAATTAATTTTGTTGTGAGGGTTGAACCAGAAACCTTTTCTCTGAGAACGGCATTAAAATCCAAACTCAAAAGAACAAATATCAAGGTCTATGGCTTAATGTCTCTGTTTGTTAAATTTTTTAAAAAGAGAATTACAAACACAATATTATCAAGTCAATCTGTGCAAAAAATTATATTTTTGAACAAAAAGACTCGGAAACATTATGAATCCAAAAATCAGTTTTTTGGAAAAACATATTCGAAAAGCTCAATATATACAAAAAGAATTGCATAGAAAGGCCTCAAAATATGTTTCCAAACAACGCTTTAATCGGCTCATTAGAGACAAGCATATGACAAGAGGAAAAAAAGGGAGAGAATTGGAAAAGTGACAACCAAGCCATCCTCACTCTCATTTCCTTTCTCTTTCTCACAACACAACACCAATTTTTATAGTCACAATCATCATACAAATGTTAATGGATGATAACAAATTTTGTTTCAAGATATTTTTATTAAATATGAAGAAGAATTTTATTTTTAAATTACTTTAAATTTCGAAATTCAAATCAGTCAAATAAAATAAAATTTTGTTTGAAAATTCAGAAAAGTTAATTCGAATTTTTATTTTTTAGTTCTTCATTTATTGCAATATATTACTTTTAGATATTTTCTTGTAATCGAAAATCAATAAAAATGATCTTAATATCGACATTCTGCATATATTATTGGTGTAACATATTGAAAATACATTATTCTTAACGTATATCAGATATTTCATGGTAAAATAGTCGAAAAAATTGCCGTAACTCTAAGAAAATAGCGGAAAAGTCGATTTTTTTCTTGAAATTTTGAAATTTCAAGGTCACTTAGGTAGAGTAAAAAATATTTGAATCGTTCTTTGCTATATTAGTACAAACCCACTTGCTTCGAACTTTAAATATTAAATATTTTCTTGTAATTCAAAGTCAATGAAAATTCTTTTGATGTCAACATTCCTCACATATTATTGTTGCAACATATTGCAAATACATTCTGATCAACTTATATCACACATTATATGGTCAAATGTTAGACAAATTTACCATGAGTCTAAGAAAATAGCGAAAAAGTCGACTTTTTCGATTTTTTGAAACTTCAAAGTCAATTATGGTGGGTAAAAAATATTTCAATGGAATTTTTGCTATACAGGTATAAATCGACTTGCTCTGAACTATTTTATTAATAATATAAATCTGGAAAAAAAATGTTTCCTGTTCAAATTTGAAGAAGTGTTTCATTTTTTGTGATTTTTAGCTATATCTACGATGCGGAGACAGAAGGAATTTTTTTTTAATTTAACTTTTGGGGAGTGTTTCTGACTCCCAACAGAAAGTTTTCATTGCTATTAGAACTTCGCGCAAACAACTTTATTTTTTTCGATACGCCCTGATGCAGATATACATAAAGACATAAATACCGACAGACAAATTCGTAAAAACCTGTTTTTCGGGTTCAGAGGGTCTCAAACCGTGGAAATTTAACAAGAAAAAAAAGGGGGGGGGGCTCAGATTTTACACAAATCTTCTTCTTCCCAAAGCTGAAAAAATTAATCTTCAACAAATAAAAAACGAATTATCAAAAAAATAGTTGAATATTCAAATAAGAGATGAATTTTCAAATAAAATTATCAACCAAAAAAGAATTTCGAATAAAAATTTTTTTTAACCAAATTGCGAGTCGAATTGTTGCATTTCCAGGCGAAAAAAATACAAATATTTCTACAAAACAGTACTTTTCAAACAAAATGTTTATTTTTATTCGAACAGTTGAATTTTTACCAAAATAGTGAAATTTTCAACCTAAGAAGATAAATTTTCAACAAAATAGTTTAGGTTCAAAACAAGAAGGATTTAATTTTTTACCAAAATAAATTAATTTTCAACAAAATAGTTGAGTTTTCAAGCTAAGAAGTCCAATTTTTTAGAAAACATTTGACTTTGAATCCCCAAAAGATGAATTTTCAACCAAATGTTACCGTCCATGAAGAAAGGGATCTATCGCGGAAAAAATCGATTGTTAGTTTTTACATCAATCTATGTAAGGTGTTTTATTTGCTCTTTTATAAGAAAAAAATATTATCCCTATATCTGAAAATTTCGAATTTTTATTAAACTGAAAAGTGAGGCTCTCTTATGGAGTTCCTGTGTTGGACCGCCTCGTCTCATAAATCGTTCCTCATGTAAAATTTCCAAAGAATTAAATAGTCGCATTTAGAACCAAATAGTTGCACATTCAAGCAAAAGAAATTAAATTTCAAAACAAAAAAAAATTTGAATTTTTAACGAAATAGTAGTCAGTTATATAGGGATCGCATTTAGGAGACAAATAGAGAAAATGGGGAAAAAGGGGAAGTTTTTTCAAACCATGGAAAAAGAGGAATTCATTGAGAAAGAGGGAAACATGAGGACAAAGGAATGTGTGTGAAGTCTGCAATTGGAATTTATAAAAATAAAGTAAAATGGAATGGAACGGAATTTGAAATTTGACTAGAAAGAGATAAAGCAAGATTGCAATACAGATACCAGATTCCTTAGCCCTTTTCCTTTATTTCATTCATCTTAGCGAGTTATCAGTTTTCCTTCATATAAAAACAAAATAAACATGAAAAATAGCAAACTATAAATCTCCCGCTGTGGAATGTGTATCGCCAGTAAAGAAAACGTGACTCGGGATTAAAAAGTTCATAGAGATGAGTATCTGGGGTGCGATTACTTCGATTGAGAAAAGTAGTGAAGGGAACCTATGGGACTCGATTTTTCTTGCGATCATCTGGCCCAACTGCTAAGCCGACACGACGCGACGTCGTCTAAATTCCAAATTTTTACTACAACTTTCCCAGGTCATGCCGCAAGTTGAAGTCGAGTTACGAAATTGAAGATATTTTTAATTTAAGAAAAATACTTCCCATGTGATGTAAACTTTTGAAAAAGTCAAAAATATCCTTGCTGGGGCTCTCCGTCACTTTTTTTGGCCGATTTATCGTGTTTCAAATTCAGTGACGATTTTGAATAGTATTCGCGCTAATCTTTGTGGGTGATTCAAAACCAATATATTCAGGTTATTACATTTTCACAAATAGGAAAAAGAAAAAATCCAAAAATTCTTATGTATTTCTAAAATTGCTAATATTCATTGTATTTTTCTTACAAAAATTTTCAAATAAAATTTCTTTCCAGAAATTAAGGTAAAAATTATTTAGACTCAATTGAAAGAAATCAGAAAATATTCATAAACAAGTCCTGCAGATTGGAAAGAATCATTTGTTTAGTGTCTCTATTTAAATATTTTTAGATTAAGATCGAACAGAAATCTATTTTATCATGAATAATTTTATGCAAAATGAGCATGAAAAAGGTTCTGAATTAAAAAACAGAGTTCTAAACTACCTTACTTTTTGGCTCATTAGAGCCCAAAATAACCAAATGAAAAAAAGGAAGAAAAGGTGAAAGAGTCAACCAAAACAAACCTCTCACTTTTACCTTTATCCGTCTTTTTTATACTACCAGGGAACCAACATGTTTCGGGGCCAATTTAGATCCCCTCTTCAGGGATAATTTATAGGGAACTACAAGGTATGATGAATATATTCTTATGCTATTTGAAAAAAATCAAAACATAATACCTGCAAATAAAAACAATATCCATACGTGTACACTACTTTTTTTCATTTAACATAAAAATAAATTTATCATACCTTGCAGTTTCCTATAAATAATCCCTGGTGAGGGGGTCTAAATTGACCCCGAAACATGACGGTTCCCTGGTAGTATAAAAAAGACGGACAAAGGAAAAAGTGAGAGGTTGGTTTTGGTTGACTTTTTCTCCTTATCTCCCCCTTTCTTCATTTGGTTATTGTCTCCAATGAGCCAAAAAAGAGGTAGTTTAGAAGTCTGTTTTTTAATTTTGAATCGTTTTCATACTCATTTTGCATAAAAATATTCACGATAAACTAGATTTCTGTTCGACCATAATTACATTTTTTTTTAATTCTATAGACTTATCAGTTTCCCTTTATATAATTTTAAAAATAAAATAAACGCGAAAAATAGCAAACTATAAGTCTCCTGCTGTGAAATGTGTAACGCCAGCAAAGAAAACGTGACTCGGGATTAAAAGTTCATAGACGAGTACCTGGAGTCCGATTACTCCGATTGAGAAAAGTAGCGAAGGGCTAGCACCACGGGACTCGATTTTTCATGCGATCGACCTTTCTCTAGCATATCACTCGGTTTACAGAGGTAAGAACGGGCTGAGGTCGATTTATTAAGATCCAGGATAGAAACACCGGGGAGGATTCTCGAAAGGAAAAGCTCAAAGAAGGAGCAAAAAGAAGGTCGGGGTTCACTTGAGATTCTCGCTTGACCGCAAGCTGGATATTCGTCCCTTTTTCTCAACTTGCGACCCCAAGAAACGGCGCGGCAACTCTCGTGAGAGTCGAGTTTTACTAACAGATAACATTTCTTTCGTTCGTTTATAACTTCATATCGTTAAACCGAACCTCAAAGCTTTGAGCTGAATAAAATGCACTAGACGGTTCATTAAAATTAATTTGGCCATATTATGAACAGATCAGTAGATTTGCTGTAAAATTAAATATTTAAAGACCAGAATTTTAATCTTCCAACATTTTCTAACATAGGATAAAATAATTTTAAATTAAAATAAAATTTTTTCATTTCATTCATTGCAACCAAATGCAGTTGAATTAACAACCCGAAAAGTTGAATTCTCAACAAAAAGATGAATTTTTAACGACAAAATGTAATTGATAACGAAATAAGTGAATTTTCGATTAAAAAGGATAACATCTCAGCAACAAAAATGAAAGTAAAATTTGCAGTAAAAAAATTAATGTTCAACAAAATAGTCAAATTTTCAATAAAAGAGATGATTTTGTAACTAAAATGGTAAATCTGCAACCAAGAAAATGAATTTTTAACAAAGTGGTTCAAATACTAACAACAGCAAAATCTGCCAATATTAACTTTCTATCGAAATGACGAATTTTCTACAGAAAAGTTGAGTTTTCAACCCGCAAATAATAATATTTGTCGAAAAGACGAATTCTCAACAGAATAGTTTAATTTTCAACTAAAGAGATCAGTTTTTCACTCAAATTATGGATACACAAAAAAAAAATTTTTTTTTGAAAGAAATTCAACTATCAAGCCAGGATTTGAATTCTCCAACCAAGAAGACAAATTTTCAACGAATAAATATTTTTCAGTCAAGTAAGAAAGAAAAGTTCATCTAAATTGTTGCACTTTCAGGCCAAAACACAAGTTTTCTGTAAAATATTGGGATTTTTTAGCCAAAAATATAAATTATCAATAAAGCAGTTGATTTTTCAACCAACAAAGCTGAATTCTCAACCAAAAAGACGAATTTTGACCCAAGAGGATTAAATATTTACCAGAAAAACTAATTTTCAACAAAAGACATGAATTTTCTAACTAATTTTTGAATTTTTAACTGAAAAGGATAAATTTATCAGCCAAGAATGAATAAGTTAAATTTTCAGTTAGAAAAATTATTTTTCAATAAAAGAAACTAATTTTTAATCCAAAAGCTGAATTCTCCACTGAAATTATGAATCTTCGACCGAAAAAAAAAAAGAATTTTTAACAACGCAGTTCAACTTTTAACCCAGAGGTTGAATTTTGCCACCCAAATGATAAATTTTTGACGAATAGAGATTTCTCAGTCAAGAAAGAGAAAAAAGTTCATCCAAATTGTTAACTTGCAAAATTTTTGAATTTCCAACCGGAAACTAAAAAAATTCAACAAAATAGTTAAACTTTCAATCAAAGACCTTCAACCAAAACTTTTTTTTTTAACAATTGGTTAAACTTTCACCCAAGTAGTTGAGTTCTCAGTTAGAAAAACGCCTCTTAGCCGCAGCTTTTCAAGAATAAAAAATTGGTTCCCATAGAAACCTCAGTTTTTTCTGAGAAATTCCTAGACTTTTGCAAGATTTTTTTCAAAATCCCTGACTTTTCCTGACCAAAAAATTCCCTGACTTTCCCCTGATTTCCAGAGTTTTCCTGACCTACGTTCACCCTGATTACAACTAAAACTATTTCATAAGAACAAACAATTCAATCGAGTCAAAAATAGAGCACATTTTTCAAGGTCGATATAGTAAACAATTTTGAACCGAATAAGCGAAATTTAGCTGTTTATCAGTGAAATTTCACTGATTCAGATTTAGAGAGTACCAGTTAATCCAACTAGTTTCCTTTTTTTATCACAAGTAGGGAAAGAAGCATCAAGCAAAAAATTGAATTGAAAACAAATTCAAAGTATGAAATGTGAAAATAACAAATTCGAAAAATATGAAACGTCAGAAGGTCTACTAGATGTGAACACATAAAAGTTTCTTTATGAGACGAATATAGTTTTTCCATCTAGTACTCTCGAATTTCATTTTCTATTAGTTTACTAGGTTATTCTTACGATTTTGAGAAAGACGGTAAGTTTCTGGATGGGAACAACCCAACAGAAAACCTCGCAGAAAACGAGCAAACCCATAAACAGAGGAATGGTTAACAGACGTCCATTCCTCCTTGCTGCGTCTTCGTGTCATGGTGCAACTTTATAGCTACTGCGTAAATTTTAGATGGATAGCGAATCTTCTTGGATGAGAACTTACCTAGTTTCTGGCCTGGAATGAAAAGGAAAAACGAGAAGTTAAAAGATAAATTAAAATTAACATATGCATGTCATATGAAATTGTACAATATATGTATATTGTTTCAGAATGGTTAAAAAAACGCCCATTTTTAAAAGTGCAATATCCTTGTGGAGATTCATGTTCTTTGATGAAAAAAAGAAAGCCCTTAGTATTGTTTTTTTAAGCCTCGTTTTTCTGTTAAAATGAAGATGCATACAATTTTATATTATTAACATTAGCTCACGACTGAAATTGACTATGTGTCTATTGTTTCGATTGCAAGCGTCAAATTAAGGATGGAATCTGTCTGCATGCAGGGCAATATTCAGACTCAATTGAAGACTTTTCGTAAAGTCTCGATTCAAAACCTTTTTCGATAGATTTTCCTGAATCTCAAAACAACCGAAAATTTTACTCAAAAGAAGCCTAGTTTTTCCGTGCAGATTTAATATTGCGGTTTAATTTTCCAGAAACAACATTTTAGCTACATTTTTGTATGTATTATTTACTTTTTCCATTAATAATGAAGACTTCTAGTGTTCCGACTACACTGGAAGCTGGATTTCAGTAAACTGGATTTGTGCGTTCCCAGAATTGCTGTCCTCGGCAATTAGGTGATAAGGGGAGCCGTGGGACCGAGAGCGGCGGTGCTCAGACAAGCGTGACAAATAGCAAGAGAGCCGCACTCTCAACACGTTAGTTGCATCAGGTTGCATAATGTGTCCGAATCCAACAAGAATAGCTTATGCAGCCCTGCCAGCTTACGTTTGGATTGTCTGAATTCACGATGAAGGCCACTGTCGGCCATGCTCGAGACCGTGCATAAATCCAGGTTTCAGTGTACTTGTAGACATTTTCTATCTATAAGTATTCATTGGAACCATACATGATGAGGAAGTGAAAGATTTCAATCGCTTAGATCACATTTATTTAGGGACTTACCTTTTTTCAAAGGGAACAAATAATTCCACAACCAAATTGCATTTTTCAAACTTGGCGATTTTTTGACCAGAATATTGTAGAGTATAAAGCTCAAAAAGCAATGATTAAGACTGAATAAAAATTACGATTTTTTTCTCAAGGGAAAGAAAATCAGAAATACTGACGTTATACAATTACACAGTTATCTAGCCTTTCCTGCATTTTACTAAGATTTTTCTTGAAAATTTTGTTATATTCAACAGTGGTGTGATTTTCCTCGATTTTAGAAACTGGTTTGACAATTCAAGACGAGATAACTGGTTCAAATTCTCGAGGATATTCTCGGCATACAATCAAGTTCCAGATTATATAGATATTTATTTTTCTTCAATAAATTAAGGAAAATAGACCCCACTTACGTTGAATTCATTTAAGAAAAGTGACCGTGGCGTTCCCAAGAGGAATAAATGATTATAATTTATATTTATCATCAATTTTTTTTATCAACGAGGTAATCAAGTTAAACTGGAGTAATTTTAAGCCCGCCTGTACGGTGAAAGCATTCTTAAGAGTAATGCAATCTTACATCTTTGTTTTTTGTCTCTATATAGAAATAAGCAAAATGAACCATGCTGGTCTGTTGATGAATGATGTGCGTGATATTAAAGTGTCGAACAGAAGAAATGAAGGATGATTCTTCACAAACAAACATTCAATATTCGATTGTATCATTGCACAAAAACAACTTCTTTTACAATCGTTTGGACTTTCTTTTCAAAATCTCAATCAGAAAAATTTCAATAAGAAGTAATTCTTTCATCACTATTTCAATCGGCGAAAATCAACTAGGAATTTCTGAAATTTTAACTGAAATGCAGTTGTATTTCACTAATTCCGCCAGACAAAAACACATTAAATTTTTATTGACTATTACTCAAATTTTGAACCGTTTTTGACTGAGAAA
Source organism: Andricus quercusramuli (assembly GCA_932178445.1). Taxonomy (NCBI): domain Eukaryota; kingdom Metazoa; phylum Arthropoda; class Insecta; order Hymenoptera; family Cynipidae; genus Andricus; species Andricus quercusramuli. The sequence continues at coordinate 246,662 of CAKNXH010000105.1, forward strand.
ATGAGTAAGATACCATTGAATTTTCAAGAAGTTTTCACTAATTGCCAGTGTTTTTTCGCTGGTTGAAATCACGAAGAAGACGTCACTGGTTTACAGTGAAATGTCACTGATTCAAGTTTAGAGAGTAAATACCTATACAACGTAAAAAAATACGAATGTATCAATAACTTTTGTTCAAAAGCTGACCTGTTGTTTATTCAAAATATATATTACTACCACTAATGAACAAAAATCAATAAATTATTGCTTCACTGAATATTCATTTAAAACTGAGGAAGAGCTGCTCTTGAACCAGAGCAATTGATTCAATAGCATTCTTTCTGAATGTAGATCATAAGCCACTCTATATACTTCAATGGGAGGGATTTCACTGAGAATCAGTATTAAACTTCTTATTATTTGAGATAATTAAAATCCACTGGGAATAAGTGACCATTCAGTGTAACTCCAGTATTTTTTTCTGGTTTTCCAATAGAAAAGTTACTGAAACTTCAGTAACATTCTGCTAGGAAACAGGTGAAAAATTACTGAAATCACTCATTCAAATAGCCAGAAGTACGTCACTGATTCACAGCGAAATTTCACTGGTTCAAGTTTAGAAAGCAATAAAACAATGCATCAATAATGAAAAAATAAGTGCTGATCATAAAAACAGCAAGAAAATCAAATACGTGTAGCATTATCTATGAAATTTGACCATGAAATGGAGATAAATTTGGTAAATGTTGTCATAAGTGGCTCGAGAGTCAGATCATATTTTGCTGAAACAATAATTGCACTTGCTTGGTGACATACACTTAGAAAAAGTCCATATAAAATCCCCTTGAAATCATGTTGTCGGGAGGTAAAATCTCGACGATTCCTCGGTCTACGTGGCGCGAACTAATGGCACCCCCGCTTTCCATTTGGGACTAAATCTTGATAAACAGTCGCAAAGATGGTTAACGCTCTCCATTATTTCGCGAAGAGAGCGGCCACAACTCTGCTGGGAATGTTGAGGAAAGAAGTGAGGGACAACATTTTGGACTCATGCCAGATTCTAGTCTACCTCGGGCCCGATGGACTATTTCTCAGAGAAGGGCTTTGATATGCAATACCAGTACTCGCCATTTTTCACTTCATGGAAGACATTTTGTTATTTCAGAATAATGTTATTTTCCAAAATTTATAGAAAAACTGCTAATTTAATATAAAATGCAAATTAACATACTTTTTCAAGTTCAAATAAATAAATTCCAAGGATTAAATATAATATTGATTCAATATCTCAATATCGATGTTTAAAGTTGACAGAGGCTCTTTACATCTCCAAAATAACAACAAAAGTTTCAGTCTCTTTCTTCCCAGACATTCAGTAGAAAGCCATCTATAAACCAACTTCTCATTTTTTTAAATATACCTAATTAAATAAATTGTCATCATTCAAAGTTTAAATTTACATTTTGCGCAATTTTAAAGACATAGTTTAATTTTTCATTTCCTTACATTACATTCAAGCAAACTTTTTGTAGTTTAATTTGTCCATTCAATATCTTGAATTCAAACTTTCAGTTTAATACTAAATTGCAAATTCACTTCACAAATGAATATGAAACTTAATCGCAAAACGTCATATTTTTCATTAACTTTCTCGAAACTGGATATAGGTTTTTTCTAGCAAATATCTATCTTTATATGTCAATATATTCTATCTTGTATAAGCCGACCTATACAAGGAATTTCATTATTCCAATTCTATCACTGGATGTAGGAATAAAGTCTATCTGATACTATTGCCACTATAAGAGGATAGAATTTATCTACTTTTATTCCCAAAATTTAAAGGGTTTGGTCCAAGTAGAACATTGTATCCTATTTTTCTTTTCAATTATTATATTAATTTAGTTTAATTTAATAAGTTTAAGTTTAATAAGTTTTAAGTTTAATTTAATTTAGTTTAATTTAGAATTAATTAGTTTTTTTTGTTTCATTACACATCAATAATATTGTATATTGTATAAGATAGGAAAGGAAGAAATATGGAAAATAATCATAAAATTGAATAAAAGTGGATCTAATTGTTTTTAAGTGGGAGCAAAAGCAATACAAAACTTTTAAATTATAGTTTCAAACCACTTTCGGATGCAAGAAATCTTTTTCAATATTTTTATTTCTGTCGATTTGTATATCTTCTGCTTTATTCTGAACATGCCCATTTCAATATTTACACCTCTTTTCATCTTTTGTTTCTAGGTGAGGTGCTGCTCTAGACAAATTTTAAAATCATGAATGCTCGTAGCTTACTGTGCAACGATCAATACCAACCAGAAACCACGAACAAAATTCTCGAAATGTACTCTCTATGAATAATGTTCTACATATTTCTCTCGTCTCAAATTATACAGGCTCAAGTGCACATTCAAAATAATGTTAAACCCTAAAGTGGATAGGCAATATGTCTCTTCATCCTTTACTTTTAATTTTCTAGGCATAATCTAGTACATTATCAGTACCTTTCAAAAGTATGGAGACACCTAATTTTTTAAGAGTTGTATTTCAATCCTTATTAGTGCTAATTAAAGCCCAAATAACAAATTTAGTACTTTGCATCTTCTATAGGAAAAACCGTGGTGCTGCTACACTGTTAAAAATGTTTGGGATTCCATAAGAGTTTTAGAATTCAAGCGTAAGGTAAAATTACAAACACGGACGAGGAATGACGAAATTCCAAATTGTCTCAGACCCCGAGTTAAGCAGCCCCGCTTTATGTTTTCCGAGAATTGACGCCGCGCCTGGGTTTCTGATGAGAGAAGTCGCGGGGCCAAAAGGGGAAGATGTGCCTTCAGTAGCGAAGCAATAACTGCGTCACGTTGCGTCACATTGCTTAAGTTCACTGTCAGTGTTCACACGATTCTTACTGTTCACGCTCGGAGACCCCGTTATAAGTCGAAAGTCAGAACCAAAACACTACTTAATTTAGGGTCCGATTGTTTATAAGTGTTGTGATTCGTGGAGTCACTGTCAAGAATTGCAATACATGTATTGTAGCGCGAACTCTATGAAATATTGAAAAATTCCAATACATGTGAGGCAGCCCATCAATGCCAGCACTTGGAAACTACAACATCATGTATTGTCGCATTACTTCACGTTTAAGAAATAAGCTTCCAATACATTTATTCGAAGTTTCTAACAGAAATTTTTTACAGTGTATAGCTGCAAGTCAAGGTGCGAGCACGTAAATCGATTTTCTTTTCACACACAAATTTACTGCTAATTTGGTACTAATGAATTCCCCAATAATAAAGTAAGTGCTGTGAATTTTTTATAAAAAAAAGCTTATGGTGCTGCTAGCTGGAAGTTAAGCTGCCAGTATCACTCATATATATCACAATGTATTTTCATGGCGAATAACTTTGTTCTATAATGAATTTTCAATTACTCTTGACGCTACTCTAATTAAAATCAAATAAGTTCATTGTAATCTAAATTAAATACAGCACCAAATTTGTTATTAGGGTAATAGTTAATACTAAGTTACCACTAAGTTAGTAATAAATTCATGTGAAAGAAGAAAATCAATTTATATGATATTTACTGTGATATGTGTGTGCTGGCAGCTTGACGTGCAGCTAGTAGCACCACGAGGTTTAAAAAAATCAAAGTAAACAATTCAGAATAAAGACACTAATTAGTATTAAATTAGCACTAAACTTATGTGAAAGAATAAAATTGGTTTACGTTGTCTTTGTTGTGATATACTTTTGGTGCTGGCAGCTTGACTTGCAGCTAGTAGCATCACGGGGTTTGAAAAAAATTAAAGTCCAGAATTCAGAATTTGGACAATAATTATCACTAACTTAGCACTGAATTTGTGTGAGAGGAGAAAATCAATTTACATTGTCTTTCTTGTGATATACGTGTGATGCTGGCAGCCTGACTTGCAGCTAGCAGCACCACGGTTTTCTTTCATAAAAAATGCAAAGAACTAAATGTGTCATTTTAGCACTAATTAACACTGAATTATAGAGCAGGTATTGTTCTAAAAATACAATGTGATCATGTAAGCTCAACGGGCGTCTGTTTCTGGCATGATCCAGTTCATCAAGGTTTCATGGCAAAAAAAGTATATATTCTGTTCTATGGTGGATTCATCTTAATTGTAATTCAAGATAAGACTACACTAGACACGTTTGCCTCAGGCACATCATTAATCAACCTTAAAGTTTGAACCAATTGTAAGTCATCAATTTTATATTAAAATCCTAGTGTGAAAGTTAGGCTTACCAAGCAAGACATCTTCATCAATATCGTGGATGTCCAGGTCCAAATCGAGATCCACCGAACCATTGGTGTTTGGAAGGTGGTTTCGCGTCGCGAGGTCCATTTGGCCTTCCTGGAGTTGGCGAATTTCGTCTTGCTCTAAAGAACTCGCGAGTATGATCTCGGCCAAGAGAGTCAAGTACGGAGAAGTGAGTGACCTTGGACTGGTGGCTCGCAGGAAACCTGGAAGCCGCCAGTGTCCAAGGAGACCGCAGGGCACCACCGGAACTGCACCTGCACTCACGAGGCCGCCGTTCAGGAGTTCCCCGCACAACATAGGTATCGCATACGCGGCTGGCCTTTCTTTGTTATCTTGGCACCTCTGAAATATCAACTACCTAAAATAAAAAAATAAATCTTTCGGTTAAAAACTTGTATAGATAAAAAACAAATGGATATTTAAAAATAATAGGGTAATGACATTAATAGTGGTCCACCCTTTACCAGTAGGACTATCCCTCTGATTCTCGTCTGAGAATATCAAATAAAAAAATGAATATTAAACTTGTCTCTTACATGAAGCTTCTTGATATATAAGGTCGAATATGCCATAAGAGGGTGTCTACCCGATGGATGATTTTCACTTCGCGCTGTCATTACCCGGTTTGCGCGGGTCAATTGATAATTTTTCTCGATAAATCAAAAGAAGTTTAGAAGATTTAAATAATTCCAAACGATTTATAAAAACTTCAAGAGATTTCTAAACATTGCAAGAGATTTCAATGATTTCTGATTTTGAACACTATAGATAATTTTTGGTCTTAAGAATTAGAATTCTGATGTAGAACATAAAATTTTGTGAACGAATTATAATTTTGAATTCGAACATGGAATTATGATCAAATTATAATAATTCTTCACGGAAATTCCTAATTTCGAAGTCAATATTATAATTCTTCACGGAAATTCCATGTTCGCAGGTCAAAATTATTATCATTCTTAACGGAAATTCCCTGTCTAAGAATCACAATTGAGCCACTGGATAGTGTAAGGGCATATAAAATTCACATGGCCGTTCTGGTTGGCCCCTGTTATCTTTAAAATGGATTTTGAAAATTAAATTTTTAAAACATACGGCCATTCCAGCGGCTCAATTATATTTATTCCCAAAAATTCAAAGTTTATTTGAAACTTCGTATACCCGTGTATTTGGACTCGCTGATTACGAAAATTATAGTGATAATACCCGTAAACTTTATTTTCAAGGACAAGTTTCAAAAAACTATAAAAATTTATAGAAACTACAAAAACTGTCGACCATCAGGTAGCATTGGACGCAAAAAATAAAATCTCTTTCAACAGCGAAAGAGCGCCTTGAACGGCGAGTAAAGTGGATTCAGGAAAATTCTACCTTTTGCACTCACCCTTCCCGTCTGCTTAATAAAACGTCATGTACCGTTAAAAATCCACCTAATCGAGAAGAAATTCAAGTCCCGGGAGCAAGTATATGAAGATACTTATCAGCTAAATGAAGACGCTTCAGATATATCACTCCTTCGTAACTTTTGTCAAAGGCAATAGTTACAAGGTCCAGAAGAAGAATGTCCACTAATTACTGCTGAAGAAGTGAAGAAAGTTATTGCTAGAACTGAGAACTTTTCAGCGCCAGGGCCAGATAAAATCAACAACTTCTGGTGGAAGAAGTTCACTCCTACGCACCAATAGCTATCTCGTATATCTAGCACTTTCTTAAGGGAAGATCAACCCAACCCGCAGTGGCTTGTGGAAGGACGCCCATAGCTTGTTTAAACACCAGCTACAAGCTATTCACTGGCATCCTCAAAGAGAGGATATTAACATCTATCGAGCCGGTATGAAGTTCAATAGTTGAACAACGTGGATGCAAGAGAAGGCTGGCAGGTTTCAGGGAGAACCTGTTAATATAGACAGATGTATCATGATCAAGTATCGATGCAATTTGTCCATGGCTTGGTTGACTATCGTAAGGAATTCGATAACACGAACCACGAGCTACTTATCAAGTTTATCAAGGAGGTGTATCCAAAAATATAGAGATGCATAGAAGAGTGTATGCTCTTGTGGCGGACCAGATTTGTCATAATATCTCACAAAAGACAAGTAACTACCAGCCATATCACATATAAGAGGGGGGTCTTTCAAGGAGACTCTCTAAGTCTGATACTTTTCTGCATCTCCCTCTTGCCTCTATCTATTGTCCGAGGCAAAAGCTCAGGATACCTATGTGGCCCACCGAACAGAATAGAACATAAGGTCAACCACATTTTGTACATGGACGACGTTAAGCTCTATGCTTCCTCAAAAGAGGACCTTAACATCCTTGTGGCGACGGTGAATAGGTACTCTAAAGCGATTGGCATGAGCTTTGGACTGTACAAGTGTGCCTGTGTCCACTCACACCAAGGAAGACTGGAAACTACATCATCGCGTGACGATCAGGATGTTCAACTTACAGGCGGAAATACCATTAACATATTCATATATTAGAGTACCGCAAGCGGAAACCCAAAATGTGCGTGTGCTAAAAACAGCCCTTGAAAAAACGTATCGCCAAATTATCAAAAAAATTTCGGCTTCGAATTATCTGGGAAGAATAAGATTAAGGTGATCAATATGCTGTCCATTCCTATACTGCTCCGTACGTTTGGTGCAGTAAAATGGAACGTCGATGAGTTGAAGCACCTTGACCGAGGCACACGCAAGATGTTCATAATCCATCGAAATCATCATCCTAGATCTTCCGTATCTCGAATACACCTCCCTCGAGATGAAGTAGGTAGAGGCTTGCTAAGCTTTGAGTGCATTCATCGAAGAACAGTTCTGACTACAACCTGCTCACACGGAAAGAAACGTTGGGCTACTGCGGTACTTGTACATACCACTGCTGAGCTAAACGCACGAGCGCTGGCGCCCCCTGCGTTCACGACGTCTACTCTCTTATTTTGAGACTACTGCGATCCCGCAGAGAGGCGAAGGACGCGCCAAACTTCTGGGACAACAACAGACCCAGAACTCAGTAAGACGGCTGCGTTATTTGCTGGGGACGCGGTTGATACACGTGCGTTACCTCACGTAAATCTACTTATATGTAACTCTAGATATATGGGAAGACTCCAATTCCGTGAAAACTTTCGATTTTATTAGGTTTTCTCTTTTTTATTCCGAGCTTAGAAATATTGAAGTCGGATCGACTACTGTAGCACGTTTACATTCTCTTGCTTGGGACAGCAGTGTTCCCAGATATAAGGGAGCAACGTTGTACCATATTTTAAATCCGCCGCTGCACGAAAAATAGCGCTGCTGCCACATTAAAATCGTGGTTCTGTTGCCCTACTTAATACTACACCGAACGCAACAGCTGTCCTAAATTTATTTCCGTACAGTTCTAAATAGCACTGATTCTCTTATGCGACTCGTTCATCAACATGAACTCGTCAGTGCTGCGGCGTTTCTATACCGTGCCGCAGATAGGCCGCGCCGAGGAGCTTGACCTCCCATTTGATTCCAGCGACACTACACAATATTCTAGCATCACAAACACCTTTGGTGCTCAAGAGTCATGTGCAGGAAGCAGAACATTCACTTCTACTAAGGAACATGCTGAAAAGCTTCTTCGTGGTACATTCTAAGTCATTACACGTTGAGAAGAGCTATCGTTGGGTCCGTCCAACATGTTTCTCAAGTCTACTGGATTGAGATCGGATACTGAGGGATTTTTTTTCGTCTGTCAAGACGGCGTTATAGACACCTTAGTTTACTGCGAGCGCATAATTAATGTACCAGTAGGCGATACCAACTGCCGAGCATGCAAGCAAGAGCCAGAAACACTTGGACATGTTCTCGGTGGATGATCAGAGTATGCATGCTACGGGTACATATGTTAGAGAGACAGAATGCGGCTCTAAAAGTGTTATATTACCATCTTAGGCACTTCTATGATGTTAGGCCTGTCTCGCCATACGCTTTTCCAAGACAAAATTATAATTCTTTACATAATTCCCTGTTCAAAAGTGAAAACTATGATTATTTGTAGGTTTTCTGTACTATTTCATTCATTTATTCCCCGTTTAAACTCAGAATTATAATTCTTTTGGAAAATTCCCTACACTACGTCCCGATTAAATTTATTTAAAAAATTCCCTGTTCCATCTCAGAATTATATTTATTTAGAAAATTAGCTATTATTGTTCAGAAATATAGTAAAGTTACAAAATTCGGAAGAAGGAAGTTTCAAATTTTGAACTCATGAATGTTGTTTTAATTCCCTTCTTTCAAATGAAAATAAAAATTCTTGTTAGAAGTTCCCACCCATAACAAAAATGTCTCGTACCAAGTAAAATTAAAATTCTTCAAGGAAATTCCCTTTCCCAAAGTTAAAAATATAATTCTTTATGAAATTCCCTGTTCAAAAGTCAAAATCACAATTCTTTACAAAAATTCTCTATCCCAAAGTAAAAATAATAATTCTTCACAAAAATTCCCTGTCCAAAACTTAAAATTACATTTCAGGATAATTATAATTCTTTAGGTGATTTTTTTTATACTTTCTCAATCTATTTCCTGTCACAACTCAGAAATAAATTATAATTCTTTGGGAAAATTTACTATTAAAATCTGAATGGTAACTCTTTTAGAAAATTCCCTATTCAAAGTGAGAATTATGATTTTTTCAAAAATTCCCTGTTTCAACTCAGAATTAGAGTAATAAATGTATGAAACTACTTTTAATTTGCATATTAGTACATTCAAGGGAAACATTTTGGTTCATTTCCGGATTCTCCTGGGCGGATAAACTTTCCGGTCGTTTCCCGGTTTTTCCCGACTTCCCGGACAGGTATAGATACACTGCATAAAAATGGTTGTTGAAAGTCAAAATTGTGTGTCTCAATTTTGGCGATTTTGCACTTTGAATCTTCAGCGTACAATTGATAATTCTCCACAGCGCATACAATAAATTTTGAATCAGCTAATAACAAGCTGTAAAATGTCCAGAATGCAGATAAATGCACTTCTTTTGTCCAGCTTGAAGATCACTTTTTATACAAATTTAAATGTGATATTAAGTTTAAGTGGCACTCTAATTATGTCATGACATCATTTTTTCATCATATAGAGGAATCTGTATTTCGATTTTCGGGAGAAGCACTACATAAACCAAGTTTTCCAAAAAAAATACTGAATATTTATAATACGTATATATTAATGAGATGATACACCGTAAAAAAACTTAAGCTGTCTAGTGATTTGAAATAGCTACATTTATATATTTATATATTTTAGCGAACTTGACTAATGGAGTAAGGAACAAAAAGTTTTCAATCACATTAGTGAAAACATTAAATAAATATTTGATTGAAATTGACTGAAATTTCAATTAAACGTATCATCAGATTTGAGTGCATGGTACGAGTATCAGCGGAAAATGTTTCAATGAATAATTAATTACTCACTAACGTAATTAGAAATTGATTTCCATTACTTTAATGAGAGTTATGTCACTTGATTGGAATTCAGAGAGTGCGCAACGCAGGTATTATCAATTTTTTAGAGCGAACAACTTACAAAAATATATTTTAGAAAGAGATATTCCAACTCAATCTTTTTGTATCAGTAAAACTCGTGCAATTTATATGATATTTAAAATCATTTTGCTTTTTACATTCTCATTGTAATGAGAAGGTATTGGTTTTATGTCAGAAAAAACGATTTTTACGAAGGTGTCTGTCTGTCTGTAGTCTGTAGTCTGTCTGTCTGTAGTCTGTAGTCTGTAGTCTGTAGTCTGTAGTCTGTAGTCTG
>CAKNXH010000105.1:263321-342819 GCA_932178445.1 Andricus quercusramuli
CTTAGGAATTAAAGACATTTTAAATAGATTGAAAATATTTAAAAACTTGTAAACATTTCCGAAAATTTATCAAATATTTCTTGATTTCTTCCAAACTTCTACGGGTCCTAAACATCTTTCAAAAAGATTCGAATTTTTCCTAATATTTTGTAAAATCCTATAAAATAAAATAAAAAGTTCTTCAAAATCTTCTAGTTTCTTTTTTGACAAATTTGAAATATTCAAAAATCTTTTTTAATTTTCTCAAAAATCTGATCAAAATTATATATATTCAAATTTAAAAACAAAATGATCATACTTATTTTCTTGTTCTCAATTCTCAGAATTTAATTTCAGCTCGAATTTAATTATTCAAACAATTTTAACAAATACTTATTTGGAATTTTTATATTGTATTATCATTAATATAATTTTGTATTCTTTATGGTATTGAAAAAAAAATTTTGAATTGGTGAATTTCAATTAGTACTTATATTAAGTAACTTCAATATTTGTATGACTAAAAAAATATTGAAAAAGCATTCAGTGTTACATCAAAATATTGCTTTATTTACTTCTACACAATACTTCATCTTACAAAACCTTTTTTTATATAGAAAATGTCTATTAGGTTTTAAACATAATACAAAAAATATTACGTGACGACGGTGAGGGAGGGGGGTACAAAGGTAATGTCACTGTGACATGGGGCAGGTGGGGTTAAAAAGGTCGAAAATGATGTTACGTAATATGTGAATGCTGCCTAATCTAAATAGTCTTTAGAAAGTTATTTGGGTACTAATTTAAATTTCCCTCTAATAATGCCCCTTCAGCCGCGCAGGCCCATTGAGAACATTAGTTCCGCATTTGGTCGGTGTGCAGCGCTAGTGCTACCTTTTCTCGCAACTGAGATTAATCGCCAAGTATATAAGAATGCTTCAACTCCTAATCTCGAACTAGTTCGCGATGCGGCCTCGGCTTGCCCATCGCCATACCTTTTTGATTCCGAAAACGTTAATTAACGTTTTCGGATTTCACAAAATATAAATAAATTTTTCCTCGTAGCGGCATGCTTCCTGAGGAATCATTTTGATGAATTATTAAAAAAAAAATCATTCTTCACTCATTTTTCCCACATCCCCCCACCTCTCCCGAAAAAAACAAGGTTTAAAATGTAGCGGATAAAATGGATAGGTTCACCATTTTTTTAATACAAGTTAAAAATTTTATTAAAATCAATTACCACGAATTAGAGCTATTTTCATTACAAATAAATAAATTCTCTGTCAAAAATTTTACGCATTAATTTACTTTTTTTAGAAACCAAAAAATCGTGGCGGACATGAACCTATGTTTTAAGCTAGGTTTAAGTATAGGTCTAAACCTAGGGCAGACCTGGTTTTTTCTTCCAGCCACTTGGACCAAGTCCTAAGAAGAGACCAGGTTTTTTCGGGAAGTGTGCTATGTGGGAAATTTCCGGCTGCAATCCAGAATTCAAATTCTTTTCGAAATTTCCCGTTCTAGGCCAGATGCTGTTGAAATTAAAAACTGCCCTTTTTCATCCAGAATTTTAATTCTTCTCAAAAATTACACGTGTCAACTAAGGATTAGGTTTCTTTTCAAAAGTTCCCTGTTTCAATGCAGAATTTTAATTCTTTTCGAAAATTTCCAATTCCAGCTTAAAATTTATGAACATTTGAATATTTCCTGTTCCAGCTGAGAATTTGTTCAAATTTGAAAATTCCGTTTCAACACAGAATTAGAATTCTTTTGACAAATTCCCTGTTACAGTCCGGAATTTTATTCTTTTTAAAAATGTCCAATTAGAGCTCAAAATGGTTTGAAGCTTGAATAATCCCTGTTCCAACTGAGAATTTATTCTAATTTGAAAATTCCGTTTCAACTCAGAATTATAATTTTTTTTTAAATTCCCTGATCTATTCCAAAATTTTAATTCATTTCGCCAATTAACCGTTTCGAATCAAAATTAGGATTCTTTACAAAAATTCCCTCTTCCAATTAAGAATGTTAATTCTTTTCGCAAATTTCTAGTTCTAGCTCAGAATTAATATTCTTTTGAAAAATTCCTTGTTCTAGTCCAGAATTTTGATTTTTTTGGCAAATTACCCGGTTCGACTCAAAATTAGAAATATTTAAAAGAAATTCCCGCCAAGGACTGGGGCAGACATTGTAAAGAACAAAGTAAAAAAGACTGAAAAATGTATTGAGTTTGTATTTGTGTTAATATTTGGTATGGGAGAGTCACCACTTGCGGGCACTCTCCGGTTGTGGACACCTCTGCGTAACAACTGACAGAATACAAATCACGATTTTTGCATTAGCTGCGATCATATTGAAAAAAATAAGTGAAAATTAACGCATTTGTAATTTACCAATGTTTAAAAATTGCGATAAATCAAAGTAAATCATCTCAGACAGGTTTTATCGATATTTCTACAGTATTTTACCGATTTATATGCAAGTTATGAAACATCACATTTTCTAGAAGCACCTATAATGGTCGTGAATTCCGGTTGTGGGCACTTAAATGTAACCGGTTGCAGGCACATTTTATTCATTTAAAGCGTCTGTTTGCCTTAAAAACTGTTCGATATCATCATTTATGCCGACATAACATATTCCTTAATGCCATAGAGAAATCTCTACATGGGTAATGTCAATACAAACACTTATCTACTCAAAAATTTCGATTCCATTACACATTTAATTGATCGGCTGATATTTAGAAGATTAGATGAAATTTTATTGCTGAATTTGGGGGTGAAGAGCAAGATCTCAATTGATGGAATAAATTTTCCAAGTAATGTTCCGACACTTAACCGCGCTATTCATATTTCGATGATTTACAATAGGAACTAGAAATACAGAAAATTATAAGTTTAAAATTTTTTTATTTTAATACTGCACACTTCTTAGCCTAAAATTCAATATAAAATGCTTTGAATTCCTAACCTTTCAACTTAAAATATGGCAATTTCAAACAAAGAAATGAATTTTCAACCAAAAACATGAATTTTCAACCAAGAAGATTAATTATCCACTAAAAAACGAATTTTCGACAAAATACATGAATTCTCAACCAAATAATTGAATTGTCTACTAAAAAAGATGAATGTTGAAGCAACAATGGAATAGTTCAATTTTCAGTTAGCACCCTTAGTTTTCAAACAAAACAAAGAAGAATTAAAAATTTATTTAAAATTCAGCAATTTTGTCAAAAAGTCATCTTTTTTGTTGAAAATTCAACTGTTGTTGGAAATTCAGCTTTCTGGTTGAAAATTAACATTTTTTATGATAATTCAATTATTTGGTTGGGAAATTGAAGGTTTCGTTGAAAATTGAACTGGTTTGTTAAAAATTCATTTATTAGGCTTGAAAATTTAACAATTCGGTAAAAAAATCAACTATTTCGTTGAAAATTCCAATTTTTGGCTGAAAATGAACCTTTCTGTTGAAAATTTATATTTTCGGGTTGAAAATTCAACTGTTTCGTAGAAAATTCATCCTTTTTCGTCCAATTCAATAGTTTGTAATTTAAAATAGAAATCTTTTTTGTTTGAACTTAAAATATCAAACATTACTTTTTTTTATTGAGAATTCATCTTTTTTGGTGGAAAATTCGTCGTTTTTGGTAGAAAATTCACCTTCTGGGTTAAAAAACAATGTCTCTTTTTGAAAATTCAACTAATCGGTTGAAAATTCATCTATTTTGTTGAAACTGCAATTTCTTTACCTTAAAATATTAGGGATATATTAAGGAATATAATATGTGAGCATCTGAAGCCTGTTACCTCTATAAGGATGTTTTTGATTTGCAGATACAGAATTGATTTATTCTTCGAGTTTTTTCTCGATTTTATCATTAGCCAGTTTTTTTGTTGTCAACGATGTCCTTTGAATCTACAAAATTTAAAAAGTAATCGTTCAGGAAATATTTGAAATTGGGATAATCAAAAAGGATCTCCTCCGAAGAATCTTGTTTGCTAATGGTTTGAATTTCTGTTTATTTATTATTATTATTATACCATTAAGCCATTTCCCTTTCAGGGTAGGTGTGACTTGCTCTTTTGGAAGATAGTAGTTAGGTATATATGGTATAAGGTAGGTCGGTATATGGGTATAAGGTAGGTAGGTATATAGGTGTTAGGTATAGATGTTTTAGATTGATCTGGAATTATCGTGTTATTTATTTAAATTACATGCTCATTCCACAACACTGATCCGACCCAGGTTGCTGATCAATCTCTCTAGCGATAACCCCAAGTGAGGAGCCTCACAAAATTGTTATGTATGGTTCCCCACTTGGGCCCATTAGTATCCAAGGTCTTTGTTTCAGAAGCCATTTATCTATTGTCACTCTGTCCACAAACTATTTGTCGCCACATTTTTCTGTCCTGGCATACTACTCCATGCATTTTTTCATGCAAGCTCTTGTGTTTCTATGGCTTCTCATGTCTCTTCAGAATAATGTCTCATTTTACAGATTCTAACCATTCTTTCGGCGGTCTACCTCTGGGCATTCTGCCATTTACTTTACCTTTATACACTTGCTTCGTCAGTCGTTCATCTTTCATTCTTTCAAGATGTCCGAACCACCTTAGCTGATTTCTTTCCCATATGTCAACTAGTGTGTCTCCTGTACCACATTCTTTGAGGATTATCTCGTTTCGGACTTTGTCCATAAGTGTTTTCCTGCATATTATGCGCAGAATTTTCATGCCGATCGCGTTGATTTTACTCCTGTCCTTTTCTTGACAGGTCCATGTCTCGCTACCGTATAGTACAGTCGGTACAAAAATGGATTTATGTATGGCCATTTTAGCTTTTTTTGATATGTTTTTATTTGCGAGGATGGACCCTGCCCTACCGATAACTTGCTTACCCTTATTTATGCGCATATCTAACTCTCCATCTATTTTTCCGTCGCTAGTGAATAGACTACCTAGATATACGTACTTTTCAACTGGTTCTAATCTCTCATCATTTAGGACAATGTTGCATATTGTTTTCTCACTTTTTCCCTCAAACACCATGATTTTCGTTTTATTCACGTTAACTTTCAGGCCCATGTTCTTCATGCTTGTATTAAGTTTATTCAACATTCTTTTCAAGTCCTCGACTGATTCTGCCATAAGAATTTCGTCATCTGCGAAAGCTAACCCACGTACCTTGACTGTTTCGAGATCTACACCTTCTTCTTCGAAGAGGGCAGTTCTTAGACACTTATCCATGAGTATGATGAATAGCCACGAGGACATAACGCATCCTTATTTCACGCCTTACATGTTATCAAACTAGTCACTCAGTTTCCCATTTACCCTTACACTCGCTTGACAACCTGTATATATTGTTTTTATTGCTTGTAGGAGCCCTCGATTTACTCCGTACTCTTTAAGGACATCCCAAAGTTTACTTCTATTTACCTTGTCAAATGCTTTTTCTAGGTCAATAAATGCACACAAATCTTCCTTTCGTACTCTCAAGCTTTTTTCTGTGATCTGTCTTAGGCTAAATATCTGATCTGTACATGATCTTCCTGGCATGAATCTACTTTGGACTTCCCATATCTTCTTTTCTGTGATTTCTATTACCCTACAAATAAGTATTTTAAAGTACATTTTACTTACGGTACTTAGTAGGCTGACACCTCTGTAATTACTGTAATTATTTTCATCTTCCTTTCTTTTGTATATTGGTACGATAATCGTTTTTCTCCAATCGTCTGGGACTTCTCCCGTCTCGATACATAAATGTATTGATTCGCACAACCTGTGAGGTATGTAATCGCCACCGTATTTAAGCATTTCAGCGCTCATACTGTCTATACCAGCAGCCTTACCGTTTTTCAAGTTCTTAATTATATCTCTGACCTCAGTGACACAGACTTTTTCAATTGGGTTATCTAATGCATTATGTACTATGTCGCAGTTTTGTTGCCTATATCTTCACCTACTAATAGTTCTTTAAAAGAGTCTTTTAAAGCGTCTACTATCCCGTCTATATCATATAGCAATTCACCTTTGCTTTTTCTAATGCTGACAAACTTTGTACTTTTACTTCCCTTCAACTGTTTATATAATAGTTTTATAATTCCTTCAAAATAGTTTTGTATTTTGTTCTCTTCTTCTATTCTGATTTTCTCTTTACTCTCTTTGACTAGTCGTTGACCTTTCCTCTTTTTGTGTCTGTAATCATTTTTGAGCCTGTTTCTCTCCTCGTCGCTAAGACCTGTGATGTTCAGCGTTTTTTTGTGCGCTTCTTTCTTTTCTTTTTGGGCTGCCTCAATTACATCATTCCACCATGCATCACCAGATTTTCTTCCTACAACCGCCGTACCACATACCTCGGTCGCAGTTTTAACAATGATATCCCGTAAAAAAGTGCACGCGCCCTCTATATCTTTATTGCTAATAAGTGCTTCGCACGTTGCCCCATCTATGCCTTCAGTTAACCTCTTTTGAAACTTTATTTGCTCCTCTGGGTTTCTGTAAATTTACAATTTTTATTCACGTTTGTATCGTTTTTTTGTTCTCTTTATTCTCCATCCCCGCCCTAAGTTTATTATGGAGACTAAAAGGTAATGATCAGTATTGCATTCGGAACCCCTCGTAACTCTTGTATCTTTTACTAGTTCTCTTAGCCTTTCATCCGCAATAACAAAGTCAATTATACTGTGGCTATTTCCTTAACGCCAGGTGTACATGTGAATTATTTTATGTATAAACTAAGTATTTGTAATAAATCTTCTGATTCCTACTTTCATTCTAGCCCATAGCAATCTGGATGATACAAAATCATGATCTTTGAAATGTTGTCTTGCTTTTTTATTCATAATTAAACCTTCCCCTTGACTACCATGTTATTCGCTATCTACTCCTGACCATATTTCACAACCGCCTTTCAAAACTCCACTTTCTATGTTTCTAATTTTGCATCCCTTTTTCTTCGTCTCAGGTACACAAAGAATATCTAGTTTCCTTATGTGCGTAATTTCTCGTAGTTTTCTTATCTTAAGATCACTCACTCCTCTAGCATTCCAAACACCCGGTCTATATTCATCGTACGAAACTCGACCTTTACGTTTACCGTGTGCATGGTTTTCGTCAAGCAAAGTTTCAGTCCATTCCGAGGCTACTTTATTGTTTGTATTATTCATGTTTATATTGTACTCCCAACTATCACCTGTATGCGCGAGATTTGTTTTGCGAGTCGAAATGATGTTCGAAATAAGCAGTGATTTGTCGTATGGTCGAGAGTCAAGTTGTAACGTCAGTCCCACCAAAAACTTCTGTTACTGGGGTGGGGGCACGTAATATTTTAGACTAACCCAGGAAATTGCCCTTTTTTTGTCTGCTGTGTCAAGTGACCACGTGCATTCGTTTGGGAAATACAAAAGAAGAATCTAGACTCTTTAAAATTCTCCGAATTTTCTTTAACCACTGTTTCTGAAATACCGTGAAATTTCTCAATTCTTTTGAATTCGATACGGAGTTATATATAGACTTATATATACAATTTCCTCCTGAGATTCAAAACGTTCTCAAAATTCCCGGAAAATATTTTGAAATTCTCTCAGAGCATTTAATTCAAATAAAAAGCCGCTTTTAATATGTGAAAAACACTGAAAACACCGCTGAAAACACCAGTTCCCGTAAGATCACTGAAGTTAAGCAGCGTTGGGCTGTACGAAACTTTTTCCACCGCATATTTAGTGCCCAAAAAAAATTTAATTAGGCGTGAAAATTTGTATAGGGTAAAAGAATCATGAAAAGGGGGAAAATATGGTTATCTGTAATGATATTATTGCCTGTTATGAAGAAGTATGAAAAAGACGAGAAAATGCTATACCAAATAAAGCATCTCTGAATTTCGTTGGTGGTGTTACATCCTGATGATCCTCGGCATCACTCTTGTCACCAGATTTCAAAGGTTCTTAATGTAAAAAATTTTTGAAAATAAAACAATAATCCAACGACTAAATTTGGACAACCACCACAAAATGCTCCTATAGCAATTTTTGAAACAAAAAAATTTTTTTCTTCGGACAAAAATAAAAAAGAGGAAAGAAAAATGAGAAGGTAACTGATCAAATCCCTTTCCTTCTCTTTTTCATTTATCTCGTATTCTTATTTTTATTATTTTCAAATAACAATATCAAAGCATTTGCAATATTTAACAACGTTTTGGTGCTCATACAGCACCCTTATCGAGGTAAGAAAAATTAAAGAAGGTGGAAGCAGCGACGAAACAAGGACGCTCTCTCCTCGATACCTGAGATCTAAGTGTGTCCTCATAATAGATGATTTTGATGTGTTTATAGCGGATCTGTCTTTCGATTCACCACACTTGGATCTCAGGTATTCAGGAGAGAGCGTCGTTCTTTCGTGGCTGTTCCCACCTGCTCTAATTTGTCTTACCTTGATAAGGGTGCTGTATAAGCAGAATAACGTTGGTAAATATAATTGCTTTCATATTGTGATTTGATAAAAATAAAAATAACAATTACAAAAGAAATAAAAAAAGTGAAGGAAGGGGATTTGGTTGGTGTTCTTCCCATTTTTCTTTCCTCTTTTTTCTTTTCGTCCAAAGAAAAAAATCTTAAAAATTACAAGAGGATCATTTTGTGGTGGTTGTCCAAATTTCGTCGTCGGATTCTTGTTTCATTTTCAGATATTCTACACGTTAACTTGGGTGTTGGACGTTAAATAGGATTTTTAATTGGATTTCATTCGTCCTCTTTTTGTTCGTCCTCTTTTTGCGGCATTAGTACCAAGCTTCGTTTATATCAAAAATGATACCCAACAAATTCAAATCAGGAACCACCCCCATTCTCATCCAAAGCCTTGACTACCTTGAGCAATCTTCTTATGATTCTCTTTCGATAATTAACTTCAAGGTTATTGATAATTCCTTGATCTATTGCTCTTATTTCTATCATGACAAATGGTCACATGCAATCGTCTAAGTCATATAAATGAATTTTTCAAATTATGTTAATTACTCATTGCCGTACATCGAATAACAGAGGCTATCATTACGACGGAGCGTATAATATTCTTCGAATTATCGAGAAATTCGAAATATCAAATAATTCGAAATATCGAGTAATATGAACATAAGATACGTCAAGTTTCACTGGGGGCCGAAAAAAAGTTCTAATTGTCGATCATTCGTATAATAGAAGTTTGTATTATCGAAGTTTCATTATGCTGTATTTGAATAAAGAAAAAACAAGGTAATGATTTTTTGATTATACTTTATTCCACGTGTTACGGCGTATCAATTTTATGCCGGACATAAATATGCACCACAAATAAAAATTTTCCTTAAATATACTATCACGAATTAAACTATTTTTACGGGGAACCACCAAAGATATCCCTCTCCAGTAATACTATATGGAACCTATATTATCATTTCATATTTTCCTCCTTGGCAGTATCAAAGTATTTCCTCATCAAGATCTTTTGCCCTCATCTATATTCGATATCGAAATTCATCCCTCCAAAAAAGAACCGTGTCACGTACTTGACACACGTGTCACACATTTGCAGTTGCAGAGAGCCAAATGCAAGTGTTTCTCCTCACTAGCAACTCTCACACGTGGATCGTTTCCATCGAAATTACCGGAGATCTCGAACACCGTTGAACTCGAATAATTTTCCGATTCCAGTCCCTCTGGGATAACTTCATTTTGGACTTGGGTCTGGACCGAATTCGTGCCTTAAATGGAGCGAGTGTATTGACATTAATGGAATTTCCCATGAGTTCTGCGTTAAATCGCGCATGATACTGTAAATAGGAAATTATCTGCTTTGAAATATCAAATTTCCATGTCCGGGCACCAAAATGAAATAGATATAAATGAACATCACTTCTCAACATACAAAAACATTGATAAGATAATATAGTTCACTATTTATTTGTGACAAGAGCGACTAAGCAAATAACATTTCTATTCCTGAATCATTTTGATTCTTCTTTGAATAAAATAATCTATTTCATCATAGAAATGGCAGGAAATAGTTTCACAACTAATGAATAGAAAATTCGCTGACAGGAATTTAACGTTTGCAAAATTCATTTAAATGCTCGCAGTATGCAATTTCGATCTTCTGGTAGATAAAATATTATTCCATCAAGCGATTATGAAAATTTAACTCAATTCAAGTCCAAAATATATTAAATTCAGAAAATAGCTGAGACTTCACTATCAGCCTGAGAGCAAGCAAGGAAATAGTTAAAGAAATCTTGCATACTAACTGTACCATAAATTTGGTCGATAATACGATCAAATTCTGACCTCAAAACAAAATGCGTGTCAAACACAAAGAAATCGTTTTATTAGCCAAAGACCTAGTAGAATGTCAACGAATAAGAAGTCATACTACATCTATGACAATTTTTAATAAAAAAAAAACCTTCTACTTCTTTCTTATAGAATCGTCACGTCGATATTGCTCCGCGTGGTGGGGCAAGACCGACAAAATACAGCTTGTTAAAAATAATTAAATTATCAAATCATTGTTTTCCTCAAATAATTAATGCGTATGTAAATATGACCTGCAATAACATGGGACTCGAAATATTTGAAAAATGGCACAATCCCACGTCTTATTAACTTTTTATAGCGCAATGAATGTTAAATCGTTACTCTTGTCCCGGCCTACCCTACTGAGGGAAATATACTGATAATTTTCGTGTGATTACTCGTTTTTTTTCAAATTGTTTCAGTATATTCAAATCCAAGCTTCTTGTATAGGTGGAATTGAATGAAATGTTTAATGGTGGACAATATTGAAATAAACGCAATTTGTTTAGTGCCAAAACTAAACAAATATTCTCAACGATCGTTGGTCTATAAAACCAATTGTTCGCAAATTATTATAGTTGTTTATTTATAACATTAGAGAGTCTCGAAAATAGTGAAGCATGATTTTGTTATTTTATTTATAAAGATACTTGAAATCTGATTTTTTCAGAGTCTTCATTGGTAATTGATTGCTTTATCCTACATTTTTTAAAATGATTTTTATTAAAGGTAAATACAAATTTTCGTTCAATGTCGGGTCTTTGAATATGCGTTCTAGTTATTTAGCCCGCTAGCGGGAGAAATAGTGTTGGTATCTTATTTAGCCCGCTAGTGGTATAAATACTGAGGGTATGTTTATTCAGATCGTTAGCGGGATGAAAAAGGAAAGTATTTATTTAACCCACTAATTTTATTCAGACGGTGCCCATTAGGGAATCGAAATGAATGTAATGAATGTAAATGTTGACGTTAGGTGGAAAGCGGCATAATTATGTTTCGGCGGGAAATTCAATATAATTTATGAGTGAAAATCAACAAAATCAACACAATTGCACATTCTATAAAATCGAAGTCACCACTTAAGGATAAGACTAGAAACCTCTTTCGAGATGAATCAAGTGCTCATGACCCAACATGCTGATTCAAACCCGTACAAATTTGATTATCTAGTTTCGAGGAACGATCAATTTCTGATTTGTACAAATGCTGCAGTATTTTGCAAATTCGGATGTTTTTCCACCGCCAGAATGGAGGTGAAAGAATAATTCTGCTAGGAGATATGAACGGATGGGTCGGTGTCCAACGTCAGGATACAGATCCAGAAAGGGTGCTACGTAATTTTGGAGATACAACAAGAAAAAATTATAACGGGGGAAAATTAGTTAGCTTATGCTTAGGAAAGGGCCTATTGATTACAAATACTTGGTTATAACATAAAATTATCCACACGTACACCTGGTGTTGATGAAATAACCGCAGTTTAATTGACTTCGTTATTGCGGATGAAAGACTAAGAAAACTAGGAAAAGATACAAGTGTCATGAGGGGTTCCGAATGCAATACTGTTCATTACCCTCTAGTCTCCAAAATAAACTTGGGGCGGGGATGGAGAAGACAGAGGACAAAAAAAAACGAAATAAACGCGAATCAAGATTGAAACTTTACAGAAACCGGAAGTGCGAATAGACTTTCAAAATAGATTAAACGAACGTATGGATGAGACAATTTGGAAGGGATTATTAAGCAATAAAGATATAGAGGGCACCTGGACTTTTTCACGGGATATCATTGTTAAAACTTACACCGAAGTATGTGGTACGGCGGTTGTAGGAAGAAAATCTGGTGATGCATGGTGGAATGATGAAATTAAGGCCGCCCAAAAAGAAAAGAAAGAAGCGCACAAAAAAACGCTGAACATCACGGGTCTTAGCGACGAGGAGAGAAATAGGCTCAAAAATGATTACAGACACAAATAGAGGAAAGTTAAACGACTAGTCAAAGAGAGTAAAGAGAAAATCAGAACAGAAGAAGAGAACAAAATACAAAACTACTTTGAAGGAATTATGAAACTATTATATCAACAGTGGAAGGAAAGTAAAATTACAGAGTTTGTCAGCATGAGAAACAGCAAAGGTGAAATGCTATATGATATAAACGGGATAGTAGACGCTTTGAAAGACTTTTTTAAAGAATTAGCAGGGGGTGAAGATACAGGGCAACAGAACTGCGACATAGAACATAATGCATTAGAAAACACAATTGAAAAAGTCTGTGTCACTGAGGTTAGAGAAATTAAAAAACTGCAGGGCTGCTGGTGTAGACAGTATTAGCGCTGAAATGCTTCAATACGGTGGCGAGTACATACCTCACAGGTTGTGCGAATTAATAAATTTATGTACTGAGATGGGAGAAGTCCCAGACGATTGGAGAAAAGCGATTATTGTACCAATATACAAAAGAAAAGGAGATAAAAGCAACTGCAGTAATTACAGAGGTATCAGCCTACTAAATACCTTAAAAAATATACTCAAAAATACTCATTCGTAGGGTAATGGAAATCACAGAAGAGAAGATATGGGAAGTCCAAAGTGGATTTATGTCAGGAAGATCATGTACAGATCAGATATTTAGCTTAAGACAAATCTCAGAAAATATTTTGAGAGTAGGGAAGAAAGTTTTGTGCATTTTTTGACCTAGAAGAAGCATTTGAGCAATAAAGATAATATATACAGGTAGTAAAGCAAGTGTAAGGGTTAATGGGAAACTGAGTGACTGGTTGGATATTATCCAAGGCGTGAAACAAGGATGCGTTATGTCCTAATGACTATTTATTATATTTATGGATAAGTATCTAAGAATGGCCCTCTTCAATGAAGAAGGTGTAGATCTCGAAACAGTGAAGGTACGTGGGTTAGCTTTCGCAGATGACAAGATTGTTATGGCAGAATCAATTGAGGACTTGCGAAGAATGTTGAATAAACTTAATACAAGCATGAAGCAACATGGGCCTCAAAATTGACATATATAAAACAAAAATTGTGGTGTTTGAAGAAAAGAGTCACAAAAAAATATGCAACATTGTCATGAATGATGAGAGAATAGAACAAGTTGATGAGTACACGAATATTGGTAGCCTATTATCTAGCGACGGAAAAATAGATGATGAGTCAGATTGGCTCATAAATGAGGGTAAGAACTTTGGCGGTAGAGCAGGCTCCATTCTCAGAAATAAAAACATATCAAAAAAACCTAAAATATCCATACATAATTTACATTTGTGCCGACTGTACTATACGGTAGCGAGACATGGACCTGTGAAGAAAAGGACAAGAGTAAAATTAACGCGATTGACATGAAACCTGTGCGCATAATATGCGGGAAAACACTGATGGACAAAATCCGAAACGAGACAATCCTCAAAGAATGCAGTACAGGAGGGACACTAGTTGACATATGGGAAAGAAATCAGCTAAGGTGGTTCGGACATCTTGAAAGAATGGAAGATAAATGACTGACCAAGCAAGTGTATGAAGGTGAAGTAAATGGCAGAATGCCCAGAGGTAGACCGCCGAAAGAATGGTTAGAATCTGTTAATGAGACATGAACCCGAAGAGACATAAGAAGCCATAGAAACACAAGAGCTTGCATGAAAAAATGCATGGACGTGAAGGAAGCCAGAGTAGAATGCCAGAAAAGAAAAGTGTGGCGACCAATAGTTTATAAACAGAGTGACAATAGATTGACTGACGCCCGAAACAAAGACCTTAGATACTAATGAGCCCAAGTGAGTTATAGAAGGTCATGAGAGCGCGGGTACCTTGCGCAAACGAGCCACTGTGATACTAGGCGTGCTGTAGTGACTCAGTGGTTCTAATAATATTGATAAAAATGATGTTTCTGCTTACGCGTAACAGAAATTCCATTTTATTTTGACTTTTTGATAGTTCCAGAACAAGAAAGATATCTCGTGGCCACGAAACCAATAGATTTCATCTCAAATTATAATTTTCGCCTAATTCGCATTTGTTTTTTTTTTGTAGTCATAGTAAACAAGTGATTTTCACCTTGATAACAAAAATAGTTGTATGATGCCCGGAAAGAACTCATACCGACACTGCTGAAAACCTTAAATCTCGATTTGATTCTGCAAAGACTGTGCTCGGCAAATGAAAATACCATTCCTTTGTACCCTCTTCAGAATCGACTCTAATTTTGAAGAAGTATTCGTCATCTCCACAGTAAGACATTTTCCTGGAGAGAAATATCGCAAAGAGATCGCGAAGAGAAAAGCAAAGTGAACGTTAAATTGAATAAAAAATAATTTCTTAAGTAACGCCATGAGAGGCAAGGGGACTCACAGCAAAAAGCACCCCAAAACGTGAGAGGCAAGGGGACTCACATAAAAAAAGCACCCCGAAATGTGAAGGGCAAGGAGACTCACATCAAAAAGCACCCCAAATTATTAAAGGCAAAGAGATTAACACCGAAAAAACTCACAAGAACATGGGAAAATAGATGAGCAGAACAATCCACCAAAATCGTTTATGATTTTATGATTAACTATCGTTCTCCTAGAATAGAACCATTTAGAAAATTTAAATTAAGAAAATATCTAAATCGTTCTGCAGCTAAATAAAAGTAAGAATAAAATGAAATATGCGTTACACGTTGACAGAAAAATCATTTTTATCAAGTATGAGAGTCACCGAGACACTACAGCACGCCTAGTAGCGCCGTGGCTAGTTGGTGCAGGGCACCCGCGCTCTTTGGATCTTCTACAACTCAACCAATACTCTTCGTCTCATTTTTATTTTGAGATGTTTTTTTAAGAGAAAAGATCAAGCTTTCATTCCAGCTTAATCAAAAAGGTATCGAAAATGCCTCATTGGGAGAAAATCTCAAAAATATTTTTTAAAATGAAAAATCAAGGTGGAATAATTTTGTTATCACAGAATTTAAAGAGGTCCACTAGCACTACAATCTGGTGAAGTTTGCATAAGATAGACGACAACAAAATTTTAGGCGGGGACACTTTGGAAATTTTACCCTATAGGGTAAACGTAACAGTAGTCGGACGAATAGCGTTACCCTCTGTATTTAAATCGATGCAGGCACTCATTTTTAACTTTTTTCTAACGAAGATTCACATTTTCTGACTATATTCATTTATAAAGTTCATTCTGCTATCAAATTTAAGTAAAATTCCATTTGAAAAGAAAAAAAAGGTTTTCTCGAAAAAGTTAAGAAAACACTGATGGTCGGACAAGATTTTCAGTGGTCGGACAGCATGGGTTCCAATAGTCGGACAGTATTTTTATGTATCACGAATTTCTATTTGAAGCAAATAGGCAATTAATGCTTATAATATCCCACTCCAAAACGAAGCTTCTTCACTACTTAAAATATTATGCATAATTTTATTTTAATTCGCAATCAAAAATTCAGTTATTGTCCTCCATTTATCAAACTTTGACAACAAAATTGGATAAAAATCAAATTGATGTATCTAACAATAAGTCGAGGTTAGAGAGGCTACTATTTCAAGACAATGTTTACACTTTTATAATGTCGAATACGCAAACAATTTATTTTCAGTATTGGAAATAATAACTTTATCTGAAAAAAGAAGTGAACGATACATTCTATTTAACAAACAATTATGATTACGGTTTATTTATCTCCTGATCTTAGTCGTCCGACTTAAGAAACAATGCCAAAATTACATTTACTTTAGAGTTCGGACAGGCTGTCCGATCTCTTGGTAAATTCAGACTTAAATGCGGGTTCATTTCAGACAGATTAAAAATCTCTAAATACACAATACATAAATTGAATTTGCTAAGGATTTCGAAAACGTCAAGTCTGCCACGTTTCGAAAATGCAGCTATTTCAGTCAAAACTTAACGAAAGTAAGTCATGACTTCAGAATGGAAATGTTCTCTTTTATAACACAGGAAACAGCGTACATGTCCAAAGTGGCGATAAAGGCTGATCGGCTTACTAAAAATTTTCAATGACGTAAAATGAATAGAAGTTTAGATCACTTTTTCCCCTGTGTGTCACTAGAAAGTATGCAGAATGCAAAAATCTATTTACTTTTTATAATTTTAGTTTATTACACTATTCATACTATAGAATATGTGACTGTCTGACCACTAATACGTGTCCGGAGACTGGTATACTTACCCTATTTGATCTTTCAACTTATAAAGGATAAACTTCCAATCGAAAATGGTATAGTTAAATTTTCACATGAAAAATTATTTTTTAACCAAAAGAAAAACTAACTTTGCACAAAAAGTTAAATTTTTCACCCAAAAAGACGAATTTTCTGCCAAGAAGATTAATGTTCTACCGAAAAAGATGAATTTTCAACAAAACACATACATTTTCAACAAAATTGTTGAATTTTCAACCCCAAAATATTATTTTTCAAAAAAAAAAGATAATTTTTTACCAAATAGTTAGATTTTCATAAATATAGTTTAATCTTTAACCAAATAATTGAATTTTCTTCAAACTGTTGAATTTTCTACAAAAAAATTCAATGTTCAACCCGAAAATATGAATTTTGAACTAAAATAATAAATCTTCAAGGAAACAAAATTAGTTATGTAAAAACTAGTTTGACTTTATACCAAGTAGTTGATTTTTACGCCAAAGAAGATGAATTATCGACCAAACATGTAATAGATGATATTTCAACAAAAAAATGTTTAATTGGAAATGAAAAACAGTTGAATTCAACTAAAAAGAACTAATTTTGAACAAAATAGTTGAATCATAAAAAAAAAAAATTAATTATCAACCAAACAAATTTTGAATCAAAGAGATAAATTCTCCACTAACTTTTTCACGTAACTTTCAACCAGACAGTTGAACTTTTGTCCAAAAAAAGATTACTCATAAACGAAATAGTTGCATTTTCAAAAAAATAATAAATATTTCAACCAAATAATAGAATTTTTAAGCAAACGAGCTAAATTTCAAACTAATTATCGAAGCCTCCATTCAATACAAGTCTATATGCCGACAGCGCCGTCTATGAGACTATATGCGAAATGGGCCGTGTATGAGACTATATGAAATTTGTACCGAGTATGAGACTATCAGAATTCTAGCAACTTTTCAGGAGAGCTGTTTGAAGTTTGAAATGTTTAAAAAAAGTCATAGGTGCACTCTAAAATAATGAAAATTGTTGCTTATGTTTACTCAACTTCTAATCTCAATATTTCCCCCCCCAAATTCTGTCAATGAACGAGTTTGAAATCAATAAAAAGTTGATAATAAGTAGATGACTTTTCTCAGAATGGATATCATTTTAATAATAGCTAACTAAAATGAATGAATTTGAAATATATAAATCACTGAAGTTGATGTTTGAAGTATATGGATGTTTTTTAATAATTTGCCTATTTGCAAATTACTTGAAAGCTGTAGGAAATAAAGAAAAAGCAAAAAGCTTATATTCGAGGTTATGTTATTATATATAACCTCCAAATGTCACATAGTATCCTTGGTGTGGATACAACATACAGGGTTGCCACCACTGCATTAAAAAACCATACCTCTCATTTAATAACAAGAAAGTATAATTCCGTCGATAATTGTATTTCGACTGTGACTTTTGAATAAGATCATATAAATGGAATTTCCTGTGTTGTGTTTAAAAAAAAAATTTTCTTTTTTTAGGATATTTACATTCTTTCGCATATTTTTAATTTTTCTTATTTTGTCGCTCTTGCTTCGGAATGTCTAGCATGCTATAGATCCATAATGCACGCAAAATTAAATAAAAATACTAATTTATATATTCCTTTTTATTCCTTTAATACTTTACAGAATTGTAAAATATTTTAACAAACGATGCAGGATTGTTTACTCCATTAGAATATAATAATAACTCAAAATTGTCAAAAATGCAGATAGTCTCATACTCGGTACAAATTTCATATAGTCTCATACACGGCCCATTTCGCATATAGTCTCATAGACGGCGCTGTCAGCATATAGACTTGTATTGAATGGAGGCGTCGATATATAGTGGTATACTCTTCAACAAAAAATAGTTAGATTTTCTCATTGTGTTCTATCAATTCAGTTAGAAATTATGCGAAAAAACGAGAAAAAAGGAACAAGGGGAAGTTTCTGAAAAACAGAGGAAACAAAGAATTCTTCAAAAAAGGAGAAACAGGGGAATAGACGAAAGAGTGTGAGTCTGAAATATGAACTGTACCGTTGCAGGGCCATCTTTCACAAAATTCTCAAACTTTGTTAAAATTGATCATTTCCTTCAGGAAACGTACTAAATTCGTAACTAAGTTAGAAAAGTTACTTTCACTCCCCCCTCGCCCCTATTATCAAACGCACTTTTTGGCGCGACCTACCCCCCCCCCCCCCCAAATTGTTAACGTAGCTTATGAACGGCCCCTTTCTAAGAAAACGTACGTATCATACATAGTATGTAGGGTAGAGGGAGGCAGGACCGACCGCATCAGTATATAAAAAGTTAATAAGGCTTAGAAATTATCCAGTTCCTTCTTTCTTCAGTATCATTTTTTATTTACCAGTAGATCGAATTTTCATGGTGTATTTATTTCAATTAATGTTGCAAACATATAATTCCTGTCAGCGAATCATCCATTCTTTAGTTTTCAAAACAGTTTTCTCCAGAATTTTTCTTTTGCAGCGTAAATTTTCAAGATTTTAGTCAAAAGCACAATTTCTTCAATAAAATAGATCATTTTATGGTAAGAAGATTCAAAATTGTGAAGGAATAGCAATGTTATTTGCGAAGAACTTCTCGCACCGCCGCGCCGAACAGTCCTACACCGCTCTATCATATGCATATTGCATATTCTATGAATATTTCGACTGCATTTATTGTCTGCAAGATACACTCACCCCTTTATCATTTTTCCCTTTCGGCTTTATATTTTTCTCTCTTTTTTTCGGTACTTCCTTCTGCAGGAGAGTTCGGTTATCCATGTAAAGTGCGCGCACTTGATGCCAAGAGTGCGCGTGACAGTGCTACTACTGCGATACCGGTATTGGGTACTGGTTCCTACTTCCTCGGAAATGCTCGGAAACGTAGAGTCGAGGACCCCAGGTTCTCAACCGTAGTAGAAGCGGAATACGTGTGTGCGCCAACACACTCCTCCCATCACCTCAAACCAGAATTCTTTGACCCAAGAAACTCTCTTCGCGTAAATACATTTCGTTCTGGAACGTACGAAAATTGAGAGAACGCCTTTCCGAAAACTTTCCATGCACGGAGGAAAATAGATATTGAAGAAGACTATCTAGATATTACTAGTTAATGTCTTATCGATTTAAATATGGGACAGAAATCTAGATATTGAAGTAGAGCATACATACACTGAGAAAAATGGATTATATCCGGTAATAAAAAATATGTTACAGGATATAATCTTGGAATATTAACTATGGGACAGCAATCCAGATTATTAGAACTCCAATCTATAGATATTAAGAAATAGATATTACAGGATAATATCTTGGATTATTAAACTTTCTAATCTGAGATGATAAAATCTATAATCCAAGATTTTTAAATCTAATATCCATATTAGAATCCTGGTCCATTAGATAACCTCAAATATATATAATAATTTTTGCAAACGTATTTATAAATCTATACAAAATTTTGATAGACGAGCTCGGAATTAGAACTGAAAACAAATTTTAATTTTTTAAACACACAATAAGCAAAAAAGTGGCTATCATAAGACTACAAAAACGAAAGTAAAGGAGGCTAAGTTTCTGTACTTTTACAAGTGGCTGTGATGTGTAATGAAAAGAAATATAAACTTACCCATTTTCAAAATCTAATTCATATGTGATTTTGCACTAATAATCATTTTATATCTAAATTATTACTCGTTTTAATGCAAACAGATGCATTTGACACACGCCACGATGCGACGTACCATATAAGACTACACAGCCGAAAGGATATTTTAAAATCTGAGGTTTTACAAATTAATGTCTGATGATTATAAGAATGTAACATCTAGAGATTATATTTGGTAACATCTTCATATATTAGAAAAATATTATATATCATACGCGCTAATATACTTTTCTATACGGTGTATTATTCTTTAATTCTATTATCCAGTTCGTATAATCCATTTTTCTCAGTGCAGCGAAACGTAAACAGTCAGGGCCGCCTGAACCGTTTCCATAATATTGCGCAATCTACTTGACTGAGTAGTAGTGCATGCGTCCCTTCAGAGGCGGAGTTGCAACCTTCTCTCTCCCTGTCCCCTGACAAACTGCTGGGAGCAGCAATTCTAGGAATTAATATAACGCGTGCGATCGCTCGTTCCAATAGTGAGACTCTAGTGTATGTCTAAACCAAGTATTTGTAATGAATATGCCCTTTTCTAAGAATAAGCCAACTAATTTTTCCCTGTCACCATTTTTTCTTGTTAGATCCCCATACTTACTTAACACCCTTTCTGTATCTGTACCCTGCGACGTTGGACACCGACTCATCCGTTCACATCTTCTAGCAGAATGATTCTTTCACCATGATCGCAAGTACTTATTGTATCATTTAAAGTATCCCAGAAGGCGTCTTTGACATCTCTTGATCCTTGATCTTTGAGATGCTGTCTTGTTTTTGCATTCATAATCAAATCGACTAGAATGTGATTTGCGATCTAATCCTAACCATATTTCAAAACCCCCCTTCAGCACCCCATTTTCTATATTTCCACTTTCGCAACCCTTCTTCTTTAACTCTGATAAACATAGAATATCTAGTTTTTTTACGTGCGCAGTTTCTCCTATTTCTCTTACCTCAAGATTACGGGTGGGGGGCAAGGAATGGAAACCGAGAGAGTCGCAATTGGTTGATGTTTCATGCTGAGAAGGTCACCAATATTCAGCAGCGTTGAATTTGATAGGAGTTCCTATTTTCCGATCTGCCAGTTCCCGGCCTACCTTTAAGTAAGGAACCAAAAACTCTTTTCTTTACGCACAAATTTTTTTGAATCATCATTTGTCGTATCTTGCATAGTTTGAACGTAAAATTGAATTTTTGGATTTTTCATTATTTTTTGTGCAATAAAAATGTGAATTTTCGATTTTTCAAACAAATTCGAAAACTCGTTATGATAATCAGACACCGACGTAAAAACAATTTTTTCTGACTCAGGTGGCCTCAACGTCGACATTTGATAAAATCCACGAAAGTCATTTTTCGCATAAAATCAATACCTTCTCATTATGATGAGAATGTAAAAAAGAAATAATAGGTGGCCCTGTAGCATTTCAAAGAATGTGTCCCGGAAACAACACACTCACTTGGCTGACATGAGTCAGCTACTCCAGCTCATCTGAAGCAAAAAAACCGAAGAGATTCTCAAAATATACGAGTACGGCTATAGCCGGGACTAGAACAAATCGAAAATATTGAAAATGGACAAAATGGCGCCCATTTTAAATTTTGTTTGCGAATTTTGACTTTTTTACGGGTAGTTTTTGACTTGCTGAAAATTCAAAAATCATTATTTTCTATTCATTCTAGTTCGGGCTATAGCCAAACATCTGCTAAATATATTCTCTAAACTTGAGCTTAATCGGTTCAGTGGTTTTGACGGAATCACGTCAGCCACTTTAACCCTTAAAGCGCGGTATGAGAAGACACCACTTTTTTTTTTTTGCACGATTATACTGAAGTCACTTTTTTTAATTCGGGTTCTGTGGTGCCCCTTAGCGTTAGTTGACCATCTCTTCTTTCGATCGACACAGTTGGCACAGTTGGTCTCTGAATTCGCCTTGATTTCCTCTATAATCTACGATAATTCATAAAACTTAACAACCCTGAACTATAAACAAAAATATGGAAAATACACGACATGATAGTGTGTATATCAAATTCACCATCACAGTTGTATTCTTTCTGTAAATCTGAACAATTTTCATCTCCTTCTATTTGCCTGCAAATTAATATTTTAAAAGTTAATAGTGGTTGAAGTGATACCAAATATATGGGCGTTTCCACGAAAAGTGTAATTTTTCTGTCACCGTGATATTATAGGCAAAGCAACACTAAAAATACTAATTGTATTGCATAAAAATTTACAGACAGACTCCCTGAAATAGAAACGAAAGCTTAAAGTCATTACAGAAACCCCCCTAAGGAGATACAACATACAATAGTTGGAAAAAATCCCAAAAATATGCCTGTGTAATATTTCTCACCGGCTAGAAATTGAATGCTTTGCATGCTCGCAGCTTTTCCGCGCAATGTTTGAAAATTCTGAGAAAAATCATGCTAGTTCAGTGGACTATAGGCTACTGAAGTTTCACGCATTTAACATTGTTCTTCGATTCATAACGCAGCAAGAAAACCTCAAAGTCGTGTCACCGCTTTTACAATTCAAATGTCCGCTCCAAGGTCTGTAGTTGTGGAAAGTGCGCGCAACTACCCAGGCAAAAAATCTTTCGATTTTTTATTAGATTTTGGTGGCCAGTAGACGCCATATGAGGGAAAAAGATGTGCTTCTAAAATGATCGAAGTATCATACATTCAAATATCGAAAATTTTGAATTTGGCGAAAAAATGTCCACTCCATCATCGTACTTTACTCCAAGAATACTTGAGGCACATTCTTCTATGCTCACGGAAATTAAGCAGTATGTTGGGGCGAAGAAATTTACCATGGATAAAGTTAATATCGCAGTGTGCGCAAAAGTTATGCCCAATTTAAGGCTAAAATGTCCACTCCGAAATTTCAGCTAAAATGTCCACTCCAGCGCCAGCAGCTGTAAAAATCGCGCGCATCAAGATAGAATTGAAGTTTTTGCTGGCTTTGCTGTATTTCAGTGGCCAAAAAACGTCCCTGTAAGGAAAATTATTTGCCTCAAAAATCACGTGTATTTCGTGAAAATCAAAGTAAAAATTTGTGTATAAATGGATTTTCTTCAAAAGTTACACGTCAAGAAAAAAATTTTGTTTCACAAAAAAGTTCCGTTTCATTGAAAGAAATAACTTTTGTCTGAAACTTTTTTCCAAGAATTCAGAATGTTTTGAAATATTACAAAAAATGTTAAAATATTGGAAAAATATTACTTGTTTCCATCGAATTTTTCGTCTGAACAAAATTTTTGGACAGAAAGGTTTTTCTATTCAAAAGG
The DNA here is from genome assembly GCA_932178445.1 of Andricus quercusramuli. Classification (NCBI taxonomy): domain Eukaryota; kingdom Metazoa; phylum Arthropoda; class Insecta; order Hymenoptera; family Cynipidae; genus Andricus; species Andricus quercusramuli. The sequence continues at coordinate 286,804 of CAKNXH010000105.1, forward strand.
CCCAAAGTTTTTCACAAACTAACATTACATTACTTGAAATGAAATATAAACATCAATTTTATATCAAATTTTGGGCAAGTAAATCTGTCATTATTATAATAAGTTAACCCTGTTCTAACAAATTGAATTGAAGAAGAGTTCAGAAAAATATTTCTAACTTTTCTTGAAAGTATTAAATTAAAAATAGTTTTTTACTAATGAAAAAATATATTCGATAAAATTTTTAACCAACTTTCAATACGGAAATTGAATGAAACGTTAAACATCATTTCATTTGCTTACTTTAGTGAAATTAAATTTTTCGTGATACATCTTAATATAATTTCCAATACATTTTACGTGAGTAATATCAGAGATTTATGATTTATCCATTTATAATAATAATTTATTCATAATATTATGTGGTATAATTTTGCATATTTAATAATATATTTAGAGAATGAGGATTCCTTTGGGTTTGAAATTTCCCGCCTTAAGTGAAATTTTCCTTCATACCGCCATGGTAGACACTGTCTACTTAGACCTGTCAGAACGACTTTGAAAAAAATCCCCCCTCCTCCCCAGGAGGCAGGGGGTTGGTTTTTTTCGCAAATCGAAAAAAAATTTCGAATAAAAATTACGTATTTCAAAGAGGAGAATCTGAATCTGTGATGAAAAATTGGGGTTCCCATTTGAAATTACAAAGTTACCCCCACTCCTGCTTCCTGGGGGGTGGGGTGGGTTAAATTTTTCCAAAGTCGCTTTTCCCCCTCGAAAATCAAAAGTTTTTATTACGGATATTTTTGTCATAAGATGCGCATTTTTTGAGATATCCTGATGTCTCAAATTGAAAAAAAACACCCAGTATATTCTAAATCAAGAAGATGGTAATTCACACACTACTGAAAAGTATCCTGCGCATTAAAAAAGAAGAAACAACCCTCTTTCACCTTCCATTTATAAAATATCATTGATGAAATTGATTTTATGGATTTATTAATTTCAATATTTTGCGCAAACTGCGCGCATGCGCAAAGATATTGACCAAGCTAAAAAATGCGTTTCTACATGTATGTAGAACGCAGGATAAAAGTTTGAAATGTGTGCCTTAAGATTTGTTTTTGACTTTTTTTTTAGAGAAAGTGACACTTTAAGTGGATATGCCCATATATTATCTATTCAAATTACATTCAATGATAAAAAACATGTAAAAACAATATGTTTTGGAATTCTGAATGTTATATTTTCAATTGTTTTTCATAGCATATCTCTCATGAGGCTTCTTAGGTTAGACATCCATACTTTCTCTATCTAATTTGAATTGCTTTGCAATAGTTTTTTTTTGCATCTGGGAACCATTTTCAGTGATCCTCTACGATTTGAAGAATTAGTGGCTTGTCTTCTTCACTTTTTGTAAGGGATTTATTCAAAGTAGTTGCAAGGGCAACACCTCGTTCAGCGGAATCATTTATGCATTTTAATGATTTTATTGTCTCTCTTGCTTCCTGAAGAGGCTTAAGCGTTTCCTATTTTTCAACGTCTTCTTTCAAAAATGAAGTGTCTAATCTTCAACATTGAAATTAAAAATAAGGTGCAGGGCGCAGGCCCAATAAAGGACTCAAGTGACTTCTTAGCAATGTTATCTTTTACTTCATACTTAATGGATCGAGTGTGTTTCTGATCTTTGGGGTGTTCTTTTAAACGACAAATTATTAAACGCTTCTTTTTGTTGGAAACTAATTTGGGAAAGAAGCAGAGTGGAATTTTGTCTTGGCTCAGATACCGCAAATGTCGATGAATTGCAGTAAAGGCTGCTTTAGAAATTTTTCCTGTTGCAGGAGTTTTGCTCGATACTTTAGTATAATTTTGAAGTACGCAAATAGCGTCGCATGTTTTAGAGCAAGTTATCGACTGTTTCACATACACCTTGGTTTTTTCCAAATAATACATTAGGAAATTTTAAATCATTCATAATTTTCAAAATGTTCATTTCAGAGCAAATTACTAGATGATTTGTTTAAGATGATCAAGTTTTATAAGTCATCTTTAATTATAGAGAAAATCAAGATGAATTTCGAGACCCATATTTAAAATTATTTATCTCTAGTAATTTCCGAGATATGCTCTGTTAAAAGTAAAACTTTAGCGCCGTTGAGGGAGCACTAAATACACTCCGATTTGGCTCAAACTTATACAGTGATACTTTTTGATGATTTGAAACCGAAATATCTAAGAGCACCTGAACTTTTTAAAAGTTGGTATTTTTTTAACCACCCTAATCTATATATTACGGTTAAATATGAAAGTCTTTAATATCTACTTTTCAATATCTTTTTTTCTCCGTGTGCAGTTTAATGTATAGTATAGAGCAAAGAACAAGTTTTAAAATAGCTGAAGGGTACCCCACTGATTTTATGACTTTTTAGTTTAGATGTGTGAAATTAAAAACCTCTGGCAAAAATCTGTTTTCCAAAAAAAATCAACATGGTGCTAATATACGATATTGGAGAGATGGAAGGGAAATGTGAAGGGAAATGTGAAGGGAGAAGGGGCAGAGATCTCACCCCTTACTTTTGGTTTTTCGACGTGTGAGACCTGACCGATGAACTTCCCAGGGTGCCTGCACAAATCCTCAAAAAAATGCCCTGACAATTCCAGGTTTTTTCTAGGTATCTCTAGAACTTTTCAGCTATAATTTTTCTCAATAAAGCGCCATTTGAGTATTAGATATCGCATTCTTTAAAACAATCGACCCTACACCCCTTTAAGTTACATAATAATTGAATAAACCCAAATTTATCATCCACTTGTCAATAGTTTAATTGTAAGTACTTAACGTACAAAAATCGAGATATGTATACAATTTCACAAGTTTAATATGAAGAATGCTTTTTTCAATCTGTATAAATATCAAAATAGCATGACTTTTATAACTTTATACGAGGACAAGAGCTTTCTTTACAGTAAAAGTTTTTAGGAATTCAATTAATGTGTTCAATTTAGGGAACTTTATTAAGTTATCAAAGAATATTCTTAAATAAATGTGGGCGTCCGCATAAAAAGGGCCTCCATGGTCGGTATGAAGTTACGTATAGGGGCATATAACCGGATGAATTTCGGAATTTTAGGCCCATAATGAATCCTCTAAGTTGCAAAATAAGTCACCGGGCATTTTTGAACTTCTAGCTCACTAAGAATCAAAAATAATCATTTTTACGTCAACTCAGAGAAACGCAAATATCTCCTAAACTGCAACCGGCCATAAGGGCCCTTTTCATGCGGACACCCACATATTAGGGTGGTCCAAAAAAGAATTTTTTTTTTCTAAAATGTATTCCCTCAAATTTTCAATAGGTGCCAAATTTTCCCCTGAGTTTTGGCAGAATCAAAAAAATATATTTCGGGATCTCTCAAGCCAATTTTTGTAAGAAATTGCTATTTTATCTTTATTGCAGTTGATTATGGAGTTTTTAATTCGGAGTTTTTAATTTTTTGTTTTATATTTCAGTCAAGTATATCACCCAATATTTTTGAAGAATATAGAAAAAATATTTACGGGTGTCTCAAGCGCATTTTTCTAAAAATTGTCATATTCTGCTTAAATTGCCGTTGTAAATTGGTTATTTTATTTTGTCATAAATAAAAATAAAATGCATGTTTGACAAAGTTAAATAATCCTCAAAAGCGGAAATCAAATGAAAATAAGCATTATTTTCGAAAAAAAAGGTTTGCGAGACCTATAAATATTTTTGTTTAATTCTGTCAAAAGTCTGGGTGATGATCTAACTGAAAATTTAACAATAGACGTATTCCAGAGAAAAGGACCCATTAGAGACAATTGAAATAAAATAGGTACTGTTTTGCAAGTATGGGCTTGAGACCCCTGAATATTTCTTAAACTATTGCCAAAATTCAGGGGACATTTTGGCACCAAAGGAAACAATTTGTAGGGGGGCCAATTTATAGAAAAAATCATGTTTTGGACCATCCTATTAAATTTATTAACTATCACCATTGAATAATTGAATAAATTAATAATACTAAGAACATAGTTATACATTTCATAAATTTTTTCTTGAAGTCCATGAATTTCAATAATGATTAAACAAATATTTATTTCATTTTCATACTTAAAATTCAGTACATATTTGAAATATTAACACGTTGAATAAAAGATATTTTCCTTAGATTAGTGAAAATGATCAAAAAAGTTTGATTTCAATCAGTTTAAAACGTTCTGGATCTGCCCTTTGACCTCTGAGTTATCATATACATTTTTACATTCCATCACCCTTGTATTTTACTTTTGACCTTTGAAATTTGACTCGTCACCTTTGAAATACTATCTCTGACTTATGACTTTTCATCATTGATATCTGATCTCTCAGTTTTCTCCTCTGCCCTTTGACATGTCACCTCTTTCACACCACCCTGTTCTCATTTCCACTTGTTGCATCCTCTTTTTGAAATCAAAGACAAGATCATTAACATTTCTCGTAACTTGAAACCGTAATTTATCGTCTGTAAATTTATTCTTTACTACTTATTATCTTATTTATATGATTATCAATTTCTATCACTTGTAAACTAAAAACTGAATGAATGATTATTTTCGATAATTTGTGTCATCGTCAATATCGATGTTCGTTTTAATATTTATAAAGAGCAACCGCTTGCTATTGCTACTAAATATATGTAAAATTTGTGGCATTGAAAGCTGAAATTAGCAACTTCGTAATGCAAAGTTTACCTACATCGGATTTCAAAGATAATTGTAAATCTTCCATTGCCTATGAATTGATTGTTGTGTGAAATTTTTTTATCGCTTCTTTGTTATAAGATCTCAAAAATCATTTATAAAAATAGCTTCATATTTATCTAGCTGTGTTTTTATTACGGACATCATATTACATTAGCATATCAACTGCATTTTACGGTGTACGCTTGAACCATTTATTGCAACTAAAATGGAGGCTATCAATTCAAGAGCACCTCTTTTCGAGGTGAATAATTTGTATACAAGATAAAAAGATCTTTCATGTCTCCCACAGGATATGTCATAAAGGAATTTTAGGTTTTTCTTCAAATAAATTTTATGTGGAGCAAACTAAACTTTCTGAAAAATTCGGTGAAAAAAGAGATAGGGCATTTAAAAAAAAAGGTTGGAAAGCCTGTGGAATTCCACGTCTAATGATACCTAACAAATATTTTTTTCACCTTCTGGAAATAATATAGCACGTGAGAAGTTTAAAAACAAAATTCAAGATTTTCTTAAATTTTCTATCTCAACTTCAACTTTTAGCACGACCTAGGGAAAATATTTCAAAAACCTGAAAATTATACGACATAGAGCCTGAAATCTTATCTTTAATTCAAGATGTGGAATTTCATAAGCCTTCCAACTGTTTTTTAAAAAATGCCCCATATCTTTTTTTCACCAAAATATCGTGGTTCGAAGTCAGCAGTGATTTTAATACGCTCACAAGAGTTGTGCGCACAATTTCCGACGGTAGTGTACTTAAAAGAAACAAAATAATTCCCTCCGAAAACACGGGGGCTCGCAATAATAATAATAATAATAATAATAATAATAATAATGATATAATAATGTGGCTAAGAGTAAAATCGTGGGGCTTTTTATAGGTACCCATATTGTTGCAGGTTTCTCTAACAGTATGAAAATCCGAGGAAGGAATTAAGAGAAAGGGGGCCGAGAGGTCAACTCAAATTTCATATGACATTGTATTGTCATCGACAATACGTATGTATGCAAAGTTTTAGGTCGAATGGATATGTGGAAGTGTTCGAGAATTGGAATACAAGATATGACCTCACCATAAATACCCACATAGCAGGTAAAATAAAGGTTGTTCTATAGCAGATCAATTTGAAAACTTTGCACTCAATGAAAGAAGTTGTAGCACAAGACAAACGATATATATTTTGTGACAGGACTTGAAACTATTCGCAGCCTCTTCCTTAAATTAATTCTCCCGGTATATGAAGCACCAGAAGAAAACGTTATTTAGCTTCCCAGCGCAGACGGCGATCGTAGATTTTCCAAAGTCGCTCGTATATCCTCCTAGAGGTCGCATCGCTCTAGTAGTCTGGGTAAACATCGTCGACGCGTCGTTACGTTTAGCAATCTCGGTCACAAGACTCCCATGAAAATCCTTGGCAGGAAACGATATAGCCAGGTCAATATTACCTGCCAGTGAATTGAGAGCCTCGCTATAGAAAATCGAAACGTAATAGAAACCAGGATCAAACTATTCCTCCTAGTTCGAGATGCTAGCTATCCCATATAGCTAAAGCTACAGTAGAGGAAGAGGGAAGAAAAGAAAGAAGTCAAAATAGAAAGAGAAAAAAAAGTAAAACGAGAAAGAATACAAAGAAAACTAGAAGATTGAGTATAGATTGAGAAGAGAGCATCGTGAAGGAAGGAGATCAGAAAAAAAGAGAATCGGTGAAAGAAAATGAAGAAAAAAGCTTCCAGGTCGATTCCATTGTCAAGATGTACTGTGCCATCTCAAGCCCACCGCGGATCAGTAAGAAAGAGGAGACATAATTTACTGATTTCTGCTTCTTCGCACACGGCCCTATGCATACGGTCGCATCGCCGAAGCTCGTAAAACCCAGCAAACTCGAGGTAATTGTATCTCGAGTTTCCTGCGACCAAATGATATTTCACTTTTACGTCGAGGTCGCCACTCGGCCATCTGGTAAAGCACCAACGTAAAAAGGACTTTTAATTCTTCTACCTCACCTCGTAAGCACCTGCGGGAGACAAGATTTAATCTCGAAAAATCCGTTCGTAAAGCGTGCGGTAACATTTACAGAAGAATGGTTCACATTTGAGGTGTCTCTTAATTCGTAGAGCGTAGTCACATTGTCCATAAAAAGCTTCGCTCAGACAGATGTCTTAGTATTCTTGATTAAGGTGTGTTCGTAGGGGCGTTTCTATGGGTGGTCCATGGGCGTATACTGCCAATGATTGTTTTTGAATTCCATTCAGAATTTCTTGTTCATATCTGTTAACCATATCTATTAACTATACCTCAGAAGTGCACATCTTCTAGTCTCATCTAATAGCCACAACTCCTAACCACGTCTAATTGGTGCAAAGCATACCCACCATGACCACTATTGATAACTACTAAACCATGCCAACTGGCCAAGTCTAACAGTAACAAAAATATTAAAGACACATTTTTCCTTGGGGAACATTTCTGATAATCGTTGCCAATGGTTGTTCAAAGAGAATTTCTGCTGATTTTCACAGGATTTATTCTCCGAAAAAAGATATTAGGGGAATATCATGGGGCGTGTCTTGAAAGCTTACTTAGGGTGATGACTATAAATGTATCTAGTAGACGGGGCCTGAGCATGTGATATATCTAGTGAGTTTTTCAACGAGACTCATTAGTGAGTTGAATTAAGAGGTATGTCCAGTAGCTGTGGTTTACATATCTGAATAATGGACGTAATGAGAAAATGTTTTCAGTGGGAGTGGTATATTGGGAATGGTCAGCAAGTTTCCCTAGTGTCCCTCAGTGGGCGTATTAATATACGTTATTACGAAGCAAAGGGGTATGTTCCCACTGGAGATTTTATGGGCGGTGTCAACTGACTTGGGCAGTGGATAAAATGCGGTTCCACAAGGTGGAGTCCACGTCAACTGATCAGAGAAATTTTCGTGTCGGAATGGGATTTGGCTGTCATTCATTCATTCGAATTTTTTCTCGAAAACCAATGGCAAACCCACTCCAATAATTTCAGGACTTGAAGACCACACTTATACCTTCCCCTGACGGAAGAAGAAAAGAAAAGAAGAAATTGTGTTTTTGGGAAAATGCGTTTTTCATTTTTATTTTTTCAAACAAAATTTCGAAAAATTTCAATTAAAAAAGAATAGTTATTTTGAAATGTATCTTAAAATAAGTAAATTCGGACGTTAAATAGTGGAATTGTTCAATTAAAACTCAAGGTACGTAATCAAAAGAAAAGTTGTCCAAAAACTCAAGGTCCCACATCTCCGCCATTTTTTCGAATTTTCAAAAAATATTTGGTGGGATTATTTTCACCGCTTAGAAATCATATAGGTCTCATATATATCTAGGTCTAGTGCAAATTTCTAATACTTTTGGCTGATGGCCGTATTTTAATAACAAAGGAGTGGGCAGGACTATACAAGTTTTTAAATGGCTGTTGCCAGTGAGTATATTTGGTGGTTTTTCAACATGTGCCTTGTCAATGAATTCGGCTAGAAGACGTATACGGTAAAAATTAATTATGTATCCAACATAAGTAGCGTGGTAATGACATGTGTCCAGTGAGTTTAATGACCTTTTTTGAGTTTTTCTTCAAAGCCTTACATTAAGAAAGAAATATTAACTCCACAACTCAATTATTATGCAAAATATTGTCAAAACATCTCTGTAAATATTGATTAACAATACATCTCGTATATTCGAGAATGATAATTTCAATGAGTTTAATTATCATTTTTTTAGAATGGCAAGAAAGCGGATCGCCCATATTGGGTAGTATAAAAATTTCCATTGTAAATAATAGGAGCGGTTAAGAAGTATGGTTTGTGGCTGTGAAGAGTTTTCTATTCTTTTTCAGAAACCTTCAACAAAACCACCCCAATCAACTCCAATAATCCCAACAAGTAGAAAAGATAAATAGTAAGACATACAGGAAAAGATCAAATGTTTTGAAACAAATCGGAGATTGTATAAAGTTAAGAGGATCAAAAGTTCACAAGAGGAATGTTTTTTACCAAAACGAAACAATTTTTTTACGATAAAGGACCTTCTAGAGAAAAAAGGAAATTGCTCTCAAAGAGTCAATGAAGATATACAGTACATTTTTAAGAAATTGATTACCCTCCCCTACAATTTTGAAGTGTGATATCAGTTATTTGAATGAGCGCGCTCTGTGAGGCTGAATAAACGAATGGCAGATTACGTCAAAACAGATTGGATGCAGTGTTTACCCGCTAGTGAGTATTTACTCAAATGGTTAGGGGTGCATGTTCGGAATATCCATTTGGCAATTTATATACAAACCTTGCCAATGAAAATGAATAGATATTGTTGGAATAATTCGATATGTGATAGACAAGCTACATGCGGAACCCGATTATTATAGGATCATAGTGTCTGATGCGTGTATAATGCCGGATATTGAAATAGAACGATTCTCAAATTTATGAAGGGAATCATTTTCAGATTGCTTTGTAATTTGATTTTTTATTAATAACAAAATTTTTCATTGAGACAAAGTGATTGCGAGCAAAATAATGAATACTTCCAGTGAAATGTGAAGCCTTGAATATTTGATGAACTTTGACAGGTGATTAACTTTTACGAACTTTAGCATATTATGATTATCCAATTATATCTTGAACACTCGCAATTAATTTCCCTCATCGCAGTCGAGTTAAACTTGCCAAACACACGAACCCTAGTTGACCCTACATTATTATGTAATATCTAACCACAATTTAATCCCCAATATCGATGGTTAAGCATGAGGTTCAGGTGAAAGGTTCAAAGCAGGGGAGGGTGTAAGGGACAGGGTAGCAGGTTGATTGATCGTCTGTTAGCCGCCAGTCTACCGGGCGCCAGTTCAGTGCCTCTCAACTGTGAACCGCAACATTATTTAAAAATTTGATCAGCATGAAAGCTTATCTAACTTCAATTTTGCACCATTAAATTGTATATTCCTTACCTGGTCTAAATTTCTGAATTATCTACCATTTTATACAGTAACCCTAAACTGGAGCAACTCTAGTATATAGGGGTTTACACTCTTACGTAGCGAGGTAAATTAATGTAGAACAACAAAGCATTTCCGTTGAGCTTTCCTCGGTCAGTTTTCAGTGCAAAAGTTAGCCAAATAACTTTTGCTGATTGTGTTGATGATGTGTTCTTAAATTATATGCGATTAGTCGGCTTTTCTAGGGGTTGTTTATAAAATTGTTGGTTAAAAGGGTACAAGCTGGGGTTTATCTAAGATGTTTCTGAAAGAAACAGGAATTAATTTTAGAATAAAGGAGATGTAGAGGGGAAAATTGAAGAGCAAGCGCGAAAAACTGTCTGTAAAAGTGGTGCAAGGGTGAAAAGAAAAATCAAAAAGCAAAAGGGGACGAAATAAAGAGAATGAGAGGCAATAGGTGGAGAGCAGCGAATGACTCTAAAGCTCTAGACCTAAACCATCTCCTCACGTGGCAAGAAGGCAGGGAAGTACTTGGTCTAGTTTATGTGAGCTCTCACGATGCCACGAGTAGTACCCAGCGAGTTGACCTGCACTGGTACCTATATGTCGGATATCACCTCCTGCAATGACGTAGATACTCAAAAACATAAGGTCGGCTACCTTGCAGTAATCCTTGAAAATACTCATGAAAGTCTTATTCAAACCTTAAGAGTTACAACTGGTTTTAGTGCATCTGACAAAACTCTGTAACATCCTAACTTTGGAAAACAGGATTACCTGGATGGTTGCAGAAATACTACCAAGAATATTGAAGCCCGAATGGAGCAGTAAAAATAATCATAAAAGGCAAAAGTATCTACAATATTTCTGAAAAATCGTAAAGATATCAGGACTTGATTTATGTTCCAAAGACGTGTGTTATAAGAATATTAAAAGAAAGAAGGGATAGCTTAAAGCTGTTCAGCACCCATCGAATAATCCAAATCCCCTGTCTTTGGAAACTACTCAAGACGAATTCGACTCTGAACTCATCTTGATGTTAGGGGATTACTTTATGACCTCATTTTGCATCTCAACGCGAGGCTTAGGATAGAATAGAAATAGTCTATAAAAGCGATTCAAACTCGAATAATCCATTAGCATTTAACCACCCCTCAATAATGTCTCCCAGCTGTAGGGATCGTAGTCTTTACTTCATGGGGGCGTTCACCAATTTAATGTGACCTAGAGGTAAAGCTGCAAAGCTAGCCGGTTACCCAAGTGCGAGGATCGAGGAAAGAAGAGATGCTTTATACTCGCCATTTTATGTCCAGGTATTATTAATACTGCCTGGTAATGAAGTTAACGTAGAGCGCTAAAGCACCAGAAGTTGTAAATCTACTTTACCATGCGATAATACTCAGCTAACGATAAATGTGCTTAAAGGAGATGTAAAGTTAAAGAGAGAGCTGATTTTACAAGTGGTAAACGTATTTAATAATGCACTCGAAATTCTTTTCTTTTTTTTAACAAACATTTATCTTTAGTTCGATCATTTTTACGATAATAAGACTTTTCTTTTACTTCTACTTGAAACTTCGAACACTCTGCTATTAACACAATACTTTATGTCTTTGAAAACTTGCACATCCAGGCTCATCGACAGAATGTCTATGATCATTGGATCTCTTTTTATCAAACTTCTTTTGTTTCTCGACACTTATGAAAGTGAGAAAGGAAGACAAAAACTGAAAAATGAGTAAAAAAAAGTGGATGAGTGGAAAGGTTGGAAGTTGGAAGTGTGTAACATTATCTTTTTAATACTCATTTCTTTTAGTCTCCTATGTATTCGCAAATTCATCTACGAAGTTGATGCTTTCAGAAACTTCGGCAAAGCATTTCTTCAAACGTTGAGACTTTGGTCACAAAATCAATGGTATGTTCCATCACAATAATATCAAAAAAGTATGAGTCAGGATAAAAAGATGGCTAACAAATTCCCAAACATTAGAGATGAAAATTACTTTCACAGTTTAGATAATACTCAAAATTTTCTGTGCTAATCAGAAGGTTTTGTTTCCATTAGAAATGGTTTTATTTACGAAAATTCTCAGTAACACTCGGTACACAGCAGCCTATGGTAAGCTGCTTAAAATGAGGTCGACATACTGCAAGTCGCGATAAATGCGTGTGGTTTCATAATTATAACAATTTTCACGACGAACGAATTAATGTGGCTGATGAGCGTCGGTCGCGAGATGAATTATATTATCAAGAATAACCAACGGATCACCATTCATTTTCTCATATATTCGCCTCTAATTACACGCAAAGTTAGATTAATGTCTTTTTAATAACATTTTGTAAATAAAATGAACTTAAATCTCTCATGAATAAATGTATGACGAATTACAGCAAATAAATAACAGAAGTGAACTCGAATTCAGAAATTGAATTTAACCGAAACTTTTGACAATGAGGGCTCTAAAAAATTAATTACGACTGATGAAGCAGAATGAAACAAAATTTTCATAAATTAGATTTCCATTTATTTCTCGTAGTATAGAGAATATGTTTGCCTGAAGGGATGCGAAATACTGTCTGCACAATAAAATGCCACTGATTGAACGAAATAGAAATTTTGAAAATAATGTTCAAATTTTTCACCAGCAGCAAAGAATTTTGAATTACTTCTATAGAATCAATCAAGAATAGTAACACTGCGATACATATAATCAGACAAAATATTCTCAAGTACAATTTTTAAAGCTAGATTTCTACTTTTAAAAAAGTCTTTCAAGTGAGTATGTTTTTTTTTCATATGCAAATTTCGTTTTAGATGAAATTGGAAGTAAAATATTTCAATCGTGGACTATGTCAATGTTTACGGAAAGCCTCTACTGGAATTTAATTACATTTTTGGTTTGGAGACCTGCTTGGAAGCGTCACCGATCGATGAGTACCACCCGATGGTCATTCGTCAACCGCACGTGCGCGAGAGACAATAATGTCATTTCTGGCTCAAGAGCTTTCTGAATCAAAACGTTAATAACACTAGGTGTGCAAATTAATTTCATTACTTTGAAGCAATCTGGCAACCAAAAATGAGACTCTACAATTCTCTTTTTGCGTAAAGTGACTTAGTAACTCAGCAATTCTTAATTAGGCAATACTACAATGTCATCCTTAAAATAGAACAATAACCAGACCGAACATCTAAATTTCATCATGCAGTAAAAATGAAGTTTTATATAGTAGCTCAATTCCATTCAAAATGAGGGTCAAAAATTCAAACGTTTGAACGATTGCGAATTGCAACACTGGAAGTTTTTCAACAGTGAGTAGTTACAATTGTAGAGAATGCTCTCCCCCAAAAAATAAGCCATGATGTATTAAACTTCAATTATTGTTAAATAATCGGCAAGGGGCAACAATAAGAAAAAATTGATTCATAAAAGCTATCGTTAAAATAATTATTTTTCGTAAGTTTTATTCTTTTTTCACAAAATATAATGTTTTTCCCTTCATCGGATAAAAATTCGATTTTCGATTTTTAGTCAATATTAACCCGCGCCTCCAGAGTTTTAAAATTAAAATGGGCATTGAAGTAAGAAAATATTGGTTTTCGAAAAATGTGAAAAATAAGTTCTTGTTATTAACATTTTGAAAATTAACGTTCAGTCCTTTTTCAAGGAAATTCCAAGGAATAATTTGCATCCGATAACTTTTAATTTTGAAACCTCCAAACCCCTCTTATTGTGAATTTACTGGAATTTATGACATGATTACCAAATGATAAGCGTAATATTGTTTTTACGATGTTTGACATTTATTCAAATACTTTTCGTTTGCTTAAACAATTTTTTCCTTTGTAAATCTTAAAACTTTATTAGTTACAGGAATAAATGATGCAGTTAATGAATGCTCAGCGTGATATTTTTTTTGTAAAAACAGTTTTGAGTGATTTAAACAATTAAAATCACTTGCTCCTTTTTTTGGTAAAAATGTAGGAAATTCTAGTCTTTTCGAATCTCTTAACTAGTCAGTTATAAACGATTATTTTCTTACCTTAATGAAATCGATTTGAAGGCATAACTATCGGTAGTGTAATTGAAAAAATTGCTGAAAAAATTAATATTGTTTCCAAAAATTTGGGTACAAGTTCTGAGATAAGATGATACTGAATGATTAGCAACTTAGTGTAAGAGCTTCGAAGAAACTAGAATGTTTTCCACCTTTCCTATACAAAAAGTGGTTAAACAAATAAAATTAATTTGAATAATTGAAAACTGCCTTTTAGAAAAAATATCACCAGCATACGTTTACTGCGTTATTTATTCGAGAAAGTAGTGACTTTTCAAGATTTACAAAGGAAAAAATTGTTTAAACAATGCAGATTGTATAATAATTGTCCGGTATCGTTGGAAGGAATATATTACTCTCAAAATTTATTAATTACGTCATTAATGCCAGAAAATCATAACTTTTCACGATTGAGAGAGTAAAAAATTCATTAAATGAATGAAAATTGTATAAATAATTACTAAATATGTTGAAAAAGAAATATTATCTTTGGCATCCACTAACTGTATCATTTATCCTAAAAATAATAACTTTTCACGATTTATAGGGGATGAAAATTATTTGAACAAATAATAATTGTTTGCACAATTCAAAATTAGTTCAAGAGTACTTGGAAACTTGTCACTTATCGAATAAAAATAATTCATGTTGAAAAAATTAAACAGAATACCGACTTTAGCATGAATTTTGTATAAAACTGCCATTTTTTATTTTTTTGGGTATTTCCCGGGCCCAATAGAAAGGGGTTAAGGAGGGGGTGGGTCGAATTTAAAAGTATTGCTTCGAAATTATTTCTTGACCATTCCTTAAGAAGTGTCTAAACTTGATCTAATCAATTTCAAATCAGGCAGGGTTCTACACTTGAAATCGCAGAATCACTCGCTGGCGTAATATGTAGTTCTTCATAGAAAACAAGGCGATGCGTATTTTTCCGATTTGCAAAAAAATTCAAAGGAGGTTTAAAATTAACATGATGACAGCAGTTTTTCTGAAGAAATTAGAAATCGACATTCTCAAAAACCACATTTAATTTTTTTACCAATTTTTTTTTTTACTTGTACTTTGATAATGAAGATATCTTGTAAGTTTAATGCTTGCTAAATTACTTTTGTAGCCAGGAGAATTATTTTTTTTTACAATCGAATTTTCTACTTTTTCTTGAAAACAATCACAGATACGAAATGATGTTAGGATAAAACTTTGCATGTCTAAAAAAGTTCTATGAAAAATGTCTCTTGCTCTTTTGCGATATCTTTTATAGTTTACAAGAAAAATTCAAAAATTGTTTTTTTTTTAGGGATAAAAAATTGTCCCGGGTTAAAAAATAGTTTAGCTCGCATAATGCAGATGACATGCCTTTCCTTCATAAGTAGAAACAAAAAAAATATGTAGAAGAATGGAAAAGTTGGGGTTATCAAAAAAATCTTTTCTATTTTTTTCATCAAATTTTGAAAACATAAGAAAAAATATTTTTTGAAAAACCCAACCTCTAATACAGAGTAATACTTAAATACAGAGTAAATTGCTTAATGGGACCTAAGAGAACCTGATCTTTTCGTAGATTGTTATACTGCAAATTTCCTATTGAAGTAGAATTTCCAAGGTTTGAATATAGTTCGTATAGAAAACCAATGGACTGGAATGAGGAAAATCGAGTGAATGCAAATAGAAGGATCGAAATCATCGAATCGATCACTTTGGTACACGCACAATAACAAGAGGCGGAATTGCCTTGATCGCCATGAGCCAAATAGCTCATTTGCTTCGCACAATGGTTTAGGTTTTTAGCGAGTAAGACTTAATTACTGGAGGGCTGCTCTCCCAGATTCAGCCTGCTTTGCCGAAGTTCCAAGTTCTCGGTCAACCGGGTCGCCAAACTAGAGTAGTTTCGAAATTGCTTAGAGGAATTCTTATGAAGAATGTCATTTAAGTAGGCTAATCAAATAATTATAAAAGAAACGGGAAAAATATAGAGGTCAACCGACATTGACGTCTGCTGTTTTCCATTGGCTCTATTTATCTCTCTTTGATATCAGCCTCGTGTCGTTATATTAATGAAGTAATTATACATGATTATGTAACCTGTGACATCTTCTACCATTATTGAATATCACGAAGACATTAATTGATCCATTTATTACTATCGATAATTGAACGCACTTTACGGAGAAAATCTATTTTTAAACAACTATCGACAAATACAAATAAAAATATTCTGAACTGCACAATCGTTTGCAAAATTTATCATGAAAAGTGCATTGAATGAGTTTGAGAATCTTATCAATGTTAGGAAATATCAGTAAATATTAATAGCCGGAAAAATGTTCACTTTTTTATTGAAACGAGATCACAGGAAACAAATTCCATGTAACATTGCGCAAACGCGTCGCAATTGTGAATGATTTTATTACCCTCCGCTAACTCGACACTTCTGTTCACTAAGCCAGATAACTTATCATTTAGCCGAAGATCACTCGCCTCACTCAACTTTATCACTAGTTCCAATTCATTGTTATTCAGAAATGGAGCTTCTTCCCGCCTTCTTAAGTACATTCGCAATTTTAATATTCCTTTTCTACTACTTCTCCAAGAACTACAATTACTGGAAAATAAAAGGAATTCCGTACATCCCAGGGGCAGTGCCAGGATTGGGCCACATATGGCCCATGATTCTGCTTCGCGAAAACTTCCCAGGAATGTGCAAAAAACTCTACAGCAATGCACTTGGACACAGCATGGTTGGTTTCTACCATTTCAGAACTCCTGCTCTCCTCATCAGAGACCCCAACCTGGCAAAGGTCATCCTAGTAAACAACTTTTCAAGTTTTCACGAAAATCAGATCCAACTAGATCCTCACCTGGATCCCCTTTTATCAACTCATCCCTTCTTTAACAACGGTGATGCGTGGAAAAAATCGCGAGTGCGTGTAACAAATGCTTTCTCCACCAGGAAACTAAAAGTGTTGTTGAATTCCATCAACGGTGTGTGTTTAAAGATGAGTGATTATTTATCAGAAAAAGTCAGTGTGCAAAGTTTCGCAGAACTAGAATCAAAAGACCTTTTCTCGCGGTACACAGCCGAAGTAGTTGCGAATGCAATTTTCGGAATAGAAGGTCACGCTTTTGATGACACACCAAATCCCAGATCCTTCAGTGAAATAGGCAAAGTTGTTTTTGAATCAACAGTCTTCAATGGAATAACACAAAACTTAGTGTTCTTTCTACCTGAGCTAGCAAGGATCTGTAAAGTTAGCCTCGTACCACCAGGAATGGATTCATTTTTTCGCAAAACTATGAGAGAAGTGTTAGAATCCAGAAAACGAGAAGACATTGTTAGGAATGATTTTCTTCAAATAATGATGGATCAGGAAAAGATGGATCATGAAAACATTGAAGAAAGTGTTATAGTGTCACATGCTGCTTCTTTTTTTCTTGATGTTTACGAGACTTCTAGTATCACTCTAAGTTTCCTAGCCTTTCTGATTGCAAATAATCCGGAAATTCAAGAGAAGTCACGCGAGGAAATCAAGAAAGTGCTTTGCAAGTTCGGTGGAGTTCTATGCTACGAGGCCCTTCAAGAGATGACCTACATGGAGCAGGTTTTGAACGAGTCCATGAGACTTTACCCAGCAGCGGGTTCCTTGATGAAAATTTGTACTGAGGAGTTTCAGTTGACTGGATCAGACGGGATTTCGTGTAATGTGGAGCCTGGAACTATTTTAGTGATACCAACAGAAGCCTACCATGTTGATCCCCTCTACTGGCCAAATCCGGAAAAATTTGATCCAGATAGGTTCAGTGAAGAGCAAAAGAGAAATAGAAATAAATTTTCATTTTTGCCTTTCGGCGAAGGACCCAGAATTTGTGTGGGGATGAGATTGGCAGTGTTGCAAGTGAAGGCTGCTATGGCGACTATTTTAGAAAAGTACAGTCTAGAAGTTTCCTCGAAGACTCAACTTCCCTTGAAAAGGGATTCAAAAACATTAATGTCGATTGCAGAAGGAGGTTTGTGGATCTATGTCAAGCGATTAGTAGAGTTTTAAATTATAGGGTAGGTTATTATCCGTGCTGGGAAGTTACTCAAGAAATAAAAGGTTAAGGTAGACTACCAATTTTCCCATTAAAATATGCAGTTTTAAAACGGTATTTTTTAAAATCATTTTTGTTCAAATATTCCTCATTTCAAGTGTAAAATTCAATAGTTAGGGGCATGTATTACTTGTAAATACCTATCTTACCGAAATTTTTTGGACCAGCAAATGACCATACAAAATGAGATATCGAGCTGAAAATTTGGTAAATTAAACAAAAGATTCTAACGAACGTTATTTAAATTTTGTTGTGCATTTACAACCTTCAGCTGGTAACGAGTTACTCCCCAACATTGGCTAATACAATAAGTAGTGCAAAATTACGTGTTACCTTTTAAGACAGTGCAAAGAGAATAATTTGAATCATTATAGCTAATCAAGAATGTTTCATCGAAATTTAATAGTGGTCCAGACTGTACGAAGAAAAATATCGATTTCCAATATCTCGGGTGTACTTGAAAGTAGGTTACAGTTGTTAAAGTAGAAGATGTCTTGGCAGGAGTTAGCAGTTGAAGGCAGGGCTAAGTAATTGGCAGTGGTAAATTAATTTCTAGATTGTAAGAAGCAAATATGCAATCCTCAATATTGCAAATTAGAATAGATTTTCTACAAGATTTGATTGGACTATATAGTAAGTAATTTGTCAAAAATTTAAGAACGTCCATTATTTATTTTATGTAGAGAAGTGTGGGATAGAATGAGTTAATAAATTTCCGTCCTAGGTATGCTCTACAGTTTATGTATATAAATATACATGCATGTTTCTAAGTTATAATTATAGCCCTGATATACAATTAATTATTAATTACAATTGCTCAAAATGTGCTAAACTAATCATTGTATCCCAGTTTGCACTATAAAACACCTAAAGGCAATTTGCAGCATTGGTTCATGATTATACAAAATAATTAGAGCGGCATAATATATATTGAATACTTTTATCTCTCGATATTTTCGATTCTGGAATGTATAATTTAGTGTTAAGTAACATATCAGTGTGAATTACTACATAACAGATTACGACTACTAATTAATCATTGATGATTATATTGAGTGAATTCTTCCTCGAAAATTGACTAAAGTTAGGTATAAATCTACTTTTTAACTTATACAAAGCGAAAAAGATTTTTTTCAACTTTTTTTCCAACCAACCTAGATGTGTAACTCACGTGTTTTTTTTTGTAAGAAATTTATCTTGAGCAACAATAAAATTAGAATGATAAAAATTGTCCCTACTGATTGCTTCATATGTCCCATATCCTTTAATAGTAACATAGTGAACATTAAATAACACATTTTCATTTCATTCCGATTAACTTTCGCGATAAATGTTAGTCTGAAAATTGATTAAACGGATTTTCAAAGTAAAAATGAATGATTTGAATTGGTAATATCGCAAACGTTTTTATGTCCTTGCATGGTAATAATCATCTTCAATTAATCACTTTGCTGAGTTCAACAAAAGTTTATCATGAAAAAACTTTACAAGTATATGAAAATGGGCGTATGTATTTACGTGGAGCCTATTCGTCAATTGGAGATATTTTAAATCAAAGGTCAGTAATTAATAACTGATAAGTGACTAAGAGTGTGGTCACCGCCAGCAGACTTGCGAGGTCAAGAGTGACGCTTCAGGAGAAATAGTAGCAAAAAAGTTAGCACTTCTCTATATTTCAAGAACATAGACCGTTAGAAAAATTAATTTTTTTTTTAATTCTTCAAATTGCACAATTTGAACATTTTTTATCGCAATAGTTTATGAGATATTCCAAACTGATATGTTTAAAATTGAACAATTGGAGAAAAATAAACGGAATTATGAAACTTCAAATTTTGAAGCGTTAGGAACTTAAAGTTTAAATCGAGAGCGTTTGAAATGGAATCATCCAGGGCACAGGAATTAAATATTGCCTGGTTTAGAATTTAAATCATCAAACATTGTTCAATTTGTAGCTGAAATTCATAATCGTTCATCAATTTTGGGTGCATTCAAAATTGAGTAATTTGCGGAAATTACAACAAAAAAAAACAGCTGTCAAATGGGTGATAATTTTCTAAATAAACATGTTTTCTGTAATCTTGAGAAACGATAGACAACATATGTAAAGGAGCGTGTGTATCAGGTAAGAAAAAAATCATTACAAGAAAATTCCAATTTGATAACCTTTAATTTTATGCAAGAACATGAAGATTATAAGTCTTTTAAAAAGAAAGAACACACCCAAGAATATTGACAAAGCAGCAATAAAGTGATATGATACGCAAAAAACATAGCAAAGTAAAACAGCGTGTCAATTATAAATCTCTAAGAAATTTTGTTTATATGTTGACATGACAATAAAGCTTCCCGGTAAGAAGAGAAAATTTTAAATTTTCAGAACTTATGTTGTGTTCCATACAGGCCAACATATTTTCCATTTTTTTAATTCCTCTTAATACGAGCAGTAGACACACCTCACATCATTATTTTTAATTCCATACTTACATGCTGTATTTTCGATTAATTTTATTCTTTCTAATCCACCCACAAAATGTGTGCGCTTACATGGTTTCTATTCCTCCGTGTGCAACATAAGTTTGGAAATTTCAATTTTGTTGTCATGGTTATTTT
Organism: Andricus quercusramuli; assembly: GCA_932178445.1. Classification (NCBI taxonomy): domain Eukaryota; kingdom Metazoa; phylum Arthropoda; class Insecta; order Hymenoptera; family Cynipidae; genus Andricus; species Andricus quercusramuli. Next base: position 307,273 of record CAKNXH010000105.1, read on the forward strand.
CAATTCCATTCTGACATGCTTCATTTTCGATTATTTTAATTCCTTTTCATCTGTCCACAGAATATCTCCACTCGCATAGTTTCTATTCATTTTTGTGGAATATAATTTTGGAAATTTCAATTATTTGTCTCCCATAACGGTGGAGTGATTTTAATGATAATATTTTATATTATTCAAGATGGTGTATATGGTTTTATATGGTTTTATATTGTCTTAACTTTTCATCCTTTATCTATACCGTTTTCTGCTTACCACTTCTTTCTGTATTTTACTTTGAATTTATGGCTTAGGTTAAATTTTTGCAAGTTGGCTACTAAACATCTCCTTTTTCCTCTCCTCTTCTAAACCCTAAAAACGATTTCAGATGTTTAGCAGTCAAGTTGCAAAAATTTAACCTAAACCGAAAATTCAAAGTCAAACGAAAAAATGGTAAGCAGAAAATCGAAAAATTTCGATTTCGACTATGCTAGACCAACATTACTACAATGTTATATAGATCGTTTTTTTGACTCCGTATACTTTTTTTGTGTGGCTGTGCAATCCATGCAAATTTGCACAGCGGTAGTGCGTGTTCCAAGACAGATTTCATATGAAAACAGTCAAAATATGTTTCCGTTCGATAGATTCATGAAAAAATATTCATATAATTTACCCAAATACAATACTTATTTATTTAAAAAAATGCATTCATTTCAATTCGCAGTTGCGCCTTACAAGTGATATTATTCTATTCCTTTCTATTCTTTCTTTGACATTCCTCCATTTATCAATTCCTGCCAATAAGCTTCCATTAAATTTTTCCAAGTCGATTAATAGGAATAGGTTTTGCTATTTTTTCTATTCGTTGCTGGAACTTTCGATGAAGGAAAATTCACGTATTAATGGGATTTCAGATTCTGAATTGTTTCGAATTCTTCTCTTTTTACCGGGATTTGTCATAAAAATTATACATCTAGAAACCTAAATAGTAGGGTGAGTTGAAAAATCGAAATTATTGTAATCGGAATGAGAACTATGTAAAAAAGTAGTGTATTAGGACCCTGAAAAAGTATAACCGATCTGATGTTAGAAAATGAGCTTCAAAAGATTCTTATTCTCATAGTGCGTCACTGTGTAAAAATTATTTTGGAGGTCTTCATCTATTCTCTAAGCGATAATTTATGTTTAATGGACCCATTATTTAAAAGAAAAACACATTTTAAATTATACACAAGTGACAAAAGATTATTTTCATGCGTATTTGAGGTTTTTATACTGTTGAAAATACATTAGAACAAAATTGGATAAATCAGCGAAATCAAAAATGTAACTAGCGCAAATTTGGTTTAAACTGGGTTTTTTTGAAAATCTTTTTGAGGATGACTTTAAAAAATATTTTCTACCTATAAGGGAATCAACAGGCAAGGAAAAAAAATTGGCAAGTTTATCTAACCAAGAAACTAAAAGGTAGCCTGTTTTCAAAAAATCCTTTCCGTCTTTTTCCAAATTATCTTGTTCGAACTTGTTTTAAAAACATTTTTTATGCCTGAGGAGTTTTATACTGGCAAAAATGCATAAGAAAAAAATAATTAAAAAAAATACGACAACAAATCTTTGGAAAAGAAGATATCTTCTTGCTTTTTATAAAAAGCATTAAAAACCTGAAAAAAATTTTTTGTCATTCCTGTAGATTAATTTGTTTAAACCAGAGGTTCATTGAATATTAAATATTGCCTGGAGAACGTAACACAGAAAAAACAGAAGATAAACTTTACCTCGATTTCTGACGAAAGATTCTTTGCAACAAAAATTAACTTCACAGGATAAACTTTACACAAATATCGGTTAAACTTTCTTTTTTATTCCATGACAAACACATGTATTTTGAAAGACGCGAAGTTGGCTGAACAAAACTTTATCTCTCTAAAAAATTTCCTGCAACACATTTTATTCTTAGTTTGTTCTGTGAAGTTAGAGGCATTTATCAATCAACACCAAATTAATGGTCCTTTTTGAACACAGTTCCATTTTTGATTTCCATAATTTTGTTTTTCAACTCACCTTAACAGTTAAACAACATAAGTATGATTCTTTTTATATAGATTCAATATCGACTTTTAATTTATAAGTCGATACTATCCAAATTTGAAATAGTGATATTTCACTGTACATCAGTGGAAATTCATACTGATTGGATTCAGTGACCCACTTCTTACTCATTCAAATTGAGAGAGTATTATGATGAATGATAGAAAAAAGGATGGGAAACTGTGGATTAGAATTGCTTTTTCCTGTATAAAATATACGTCTTGATATGCTCTATATATTGTGTTATGTACGCGAGGACGCAGAACACGGGAAACCACTCAAGCAGCCCGTTGGGGTGATACTCCTTGGCTACATTTGAGACGTGGGTCACTATATCTCGCGTGCTGAAAATACCATGGGCCAGGTGAAGTAAGAACACCCCTGGTTTGCACTTTCTGATAGCTCGACATTTCGAAGTGGGTTTGGTTTATTTTGTCAGTTTCATCTCTTTCCTTCCGCATCAACCTTGCCATTAATATTCAAAGACGAGCATTTTAATCCTTAACATTCTCAACACAGAATATCTTCTCTGAATATTTTCTAACGACTTTTTAGCACAGTTCAATTTTTGATCATAAAAGATAACTTTCTAACAAGCTGATTAAAAGTTCAGCAAGATAATTAAATTTGCAACAAAAGAGTTGAATTTTTGTTGAATTTTCAAGCCAAAGGTAAATTTTTTGTGAAACAGTTGAATTTTCAACAACAAAATTATTTTTGAACCTAATAGTTTCATTTTTAACCAAAAAAGAGGAAGTTTCCAAATAAGAAGATTAGTTTCCTATTAACAAGACGAATTATCAACTAAAAAAGATCAATTTACTAACAAACATAGAAAAGTTACATTTTCAATTTTCAAAATTATTGAAAAAAAATTATATTTTTCAACAAAACTTGTAGCTAAATGTTCAACCCAAGAAATAAACCTTGAACCAAAGCAGAATACATTTTTACAAATTAGGTCAACTTTAACCCAAGTAGTTGATTTTTCAATTTGAATAGATCAATTTTCATCAGAATAGTTCCACTTTTAACCAAAATAATGAATCTTTAACTATAATACTCAAATTTTCAGTTAAAAAATTAATTTTTAACCAAAAAGAAAAATGTTAGCCAGAGATAAATTTTCAACTAAAGTGATAAATCCTCAGGAAAAAAATCATTTTCTAACAACTTCAACTCAGTAGTTTTATTTTCAACAAAAATATTTTAATTTTGAATAAAAAAATAGTTTAATCTTCAACACCGAAATATGAATTTTCAACCATTCCCTAGTTTTCCCTCAACAATTTTTTATTTTCTTCAAAGTAAGTTCTGTGCTATTGAAGAATGTATTTCACTCGAATTATACCTATTAGACAAGAGTGCATCTAAAATTTTTGTTCATAGAAAAGTACTATTTTCGTGTATGCAAAATTTAAAGATTGTGCACCGAATTATGAAGCTGAGCTTTCCAGACTTTCTCGGATAATATTATTATTATTATCAAAAAATGCCAAAAGTTTCATACTTGAATTATTATTCTCGCAGTGAGCTGTCATGGATCCATTCCAAGGTATCTTATTCTTTAATCACCATGCTTGCGATTTTTTTTTCATTGAAAAGTAATCTTTTCTCTTTCAAGTACAACCATCGGTGATAATATTGAAAGTTTTTGAAGTATAATTAAACATTTTTCCAGGAACCTGTTTTTTCGTGGCAATAATGTATCAATTTTCAATCAGTGATAAGATTCTTTCTAAATAATCCAAAGTTCTATAAATTCTTCCACATAAAAGATGTGTTTAGTGATTTCGCAATAAAGAGTTCACAATTTTAAATCGCTAATGTGTACTTCCAAAAAGGTTCAATCATTTTGAATTTGATTAATGTTCGTTCATATGATAAATTGATACATTTTTATTTCGAAGGAGATGAGTTTATTAAAAAGTGATAAGCTCCTTGATGGGAATTAGTCCAGTTTTTTTTTCCTCGCTTCATGTGTCAGAGTTTTCTCTTTGTCACTAAATTTCATCCATTTTTATAGCCAGCCAGAAATGTCATTAATCTAAAATGATAGAATTTACCAAGAGAAAAAATAGTTGCTTCATGGAAATTGAATCAGAAATTAATATTGTAAAATGACAGGGTTCTTCCTTATTGCGTTGTATATGTCTCAATTTTACACCTCATTGTTAGTTAAGAAAGTAATAAGAAATTCTAGAAAAGTTTACAAGAAATGAAATATTAAAAAAAAACTTCATAATTTATATCAGAAAAATAAGCCATTTATTCTCTTAAGTCAAATTCAACACAAGGTAAGACAAACGTTGGAAGGCTAGTAAGATATGAAAACTGTGCAGAACACACGAATTTTGAAACAAAGAAATGAATTTTCAGCCAAAAAGATTAAGTTTTAACTGATGAGATATTTTTCCCTACCAAAAAGACTAATTTTCAACAAAATACTTGAATTTTCACCTAAAACCGATCATTTTTCAACCAAATAAAATAAATTTTCAATGAATTAATTAAATTTGTATCTAAACAGATGAATTTCATCCAAGAAAAGATTAATTTTCAACAAAATACATGAATTTTCAACTAAATATTTGAATTTTTAAAGGAATTTGCAATATGACACTCAGAGAAAAAGTTGCCATGAAACAAAAGCACCTTTCTCTTGCCTGTTTTATGTTGAACCATTTGAATATCTTTTTTACACAAACAGAATCATTTGGCTGCAAGATTGGGTGAAGTTTGTCACAAAAGGATAATGTTTTATGCGAAAAGATTCTTTTTTATTCAAATAAAATTCCTTTTAACCTTAAATCTAAAAGGAAATTCGATTTGTGCGAAGAAAAATCCTTCTGACACAAGAAAAAATTTCTCTGAATGTAATAGTTGAATCTTTCACAAAAGAAATTAATTTTTATCAAAAAAAAAATTAGTCACCAAGAATATTGATATTGCAATCAACAAAATTTTTTATTTGAAACCAAACACAGTTATATGCAGCCGAAAAGACGAACTTCCAACAAAATTCTCAACTTAAGTAGATACATTTTCAACCAAACAATTGTGATTTTCAACTCAAAAAGGTGCAATTTTTATCAGAATAGATGCATTTTCAACCCAAAAAGACGAATTTTTTAACCAAAAAGAATGGCTTTTTAACAAAATTATTAAATGTCTACCAAAATAAAAAAATTAACTTCCACTTTAGTTTAATAAAAATTCCCGGACATTCGCTGACCTTCCCTGACCAGTTTAAAATTCCCAGACTTTGTGGAATTCCTTGACCTATAGTAGCCCTGATTCCTAATTTAAATTTATGATCACAGAATTCCCGGATGATTTAATGAATTCACGGCATTTTTTCTCATTTTTCAATTCGCACCAAATTCCCGGCAAATTCCTGGGTTTCAGTTCTCCCGGGTCGCTTGACAACCGGAAAATGTATTCCCCAAAAACGAGACAAAAATCGACTTTTACACATGCGTTCTGACTGAGCTCTACTCCAACCTGTGAACCCTTGTATCTGTATGCATCCTTTTCTAACTCGCTTTAGCAAATTTAGATTACTATTTAAAGGTAAATTAAATGGCAGAATGCCCAGAGGTAGACCGCCGAAAGAATGGTTAGAATCTGTAAATGAGACATTAATCTGAAGGGACATAAGAAGTCATAGGAACACAAGAGGTTGCGTGAAGAAATGCATGGACGTGAAGGAAGCTAGAATAGTGTGCCAGGACAGAAAAGTGTGGCGACAAATAGTTTATAAACAGAGTGACAATAGAGTGAATGATGCCTGAAATAAAGACCTTGGATACTAATGGGCCCAAGTGGGGAACCATGCATAACAATTTTGTGAGGCTCCTCACTTGGGGTGATCGCTAGAGAGATTGATCAGCAACCTGGGTCGAAGCAGTGTTGCGGAGTGAACGTGTCATTTGTATAAACAGCACCAAAACTCCAGATCAATCTAAAACATCTATACCTGACACCTATATACCTATCTACCTTATACCATATAACGACCTACTTTACACCTATACACCTATCCCACTACTTTCCAACCGAGCAAGTCACACCTACCCCGAAAGGGAAATGGCTTAATGGTCATGGTATAATTTACTAAGGAATATTATTTACAGCAATATTCACCCGCTCTCATAATTTCTCTCTACAGTCGCGTTGCGTCGACACGTTATCACGTTCTCCTACCCCTTTTTTCTTCATTTCTCGGAATCTCTTCTGGATGCTCGCAGTGCACCCAATATTATTCCGCTTCGTCATTATTTGGAACGTATGTGTGTCGAGAGGCTGACGAGGATTATATGGAAAAGCTAGAAACGGGAACGCGAAGCATAGTGAAGCAGGGTTTTAAAGGGGTGATGGCGTAAGTGGTGATGGAGTAAGAGGTAGGGGTAGGGGCTAGGGGGTAGAAGTGAAAAACGACAAAGCGATATCCGCTCTGCATGGTGGCGTTCGAAGCGGAACTGTATGTTACATACACCAGGAATAGCAGCGGCAGCCTCCTAATTGCATACCAAAAAGAGATAGAGGAGTATTTGCGAGTTCACCCCCATGTATCACCCTCCAGTACCTCTGAGGAGGAAACGCGGTATAAGAAACGTTATTGCGCCACTTCGTGAAATTTCCTAGTTTCACCCTCCTTCCACATTCTACATCCCTTCCTATATACCTACCCCCATCTCTCTTTCCTTACGCTTTTTGGTCTTTGGTGCATTTGGCATGCAACGGCTTTGGAATGCTGTATTACTTGCGGGGTTGACGTTCCTGGAGGCAACTCTGAGATTAGGACTTTCCTGGGATTTTCGAGTTCCTGGAGCTACTCCCGAAAATCTCCTCCGATCCGGCTCATGCAACACTCTGGCGCTGCCTACTTTCCAAGAATGCAACTCTGCTTTATATTAAATTTTATCGAAGCTGGGTTTAGCATGGATTTTTCTATTTTTACTTTTCGGGTTTTCCAGAAGAAATTGCATTGGAATTGCTCATGGGGAATGCATTTCTCGAGAGGAAATTAAATAGTCTGAAACCAGTATGGAGTAATCCCTATTACGCATATTACACATTGATACGAACTATTACGCCTATTGCGCTTTATGTCACAATTATTATGCGGATAATACAGCGCTAATAAACAGTATCGCAGCAACGAAAATTCACTAAAATAGTGGAATAGGTCAATATCAGGGGACGAAACACAACTTAAATCAAATAAGGGTGCGTCCACATATTACGTTAATCTATTTTGAGTGATTTTTCACTCACCTTTCCCTCTTGTGACAATTTGTGAACTTCAATTATCCCCCCCCCCCCCTCCGTCAAAATTTCATTTGATACTCCGTTCTTCTAGATGGTCTAATTAGCCTTTCAGAATTTCTTCGACACAGTCAGAGAGACTCTTATTTTATGGCCAGGCTGAGTGTTGTAAGAAGGTCAGACTCACTATTAGGGATAGGCAAGGTATCCTTTCGGGGAGGTCAATACGATCATCTTGTTTTCACTCATTTCGACCATTCACGGAAGGGCAAATTACCCATCGCGGAGTGCCAACCCGAATAGTTACCGTTGGCGTGTTTATTTAAAATTATTGAATGTGTAAGTCAAATGCTTACAACAAATAATAAATGTAAAGTGTATAAGAATATTAGGAATAATTGTAAATTCATATTTACGATGAAAAAGATATTCTTTTCTTTGAACGTGAAATCGATCATTTATTTTTGAGAAGGAAATCTAATAAATAATTGAAATTTCACTTCATAAGTCTTCCTTGTAAGCAAATTAGAATTATTTTTAATAACTTTACTCTAAATATTTGCTGTACACAATTGCTTTTCACATTTAATCATAATCATTTTAAATAAGCCCGCCAACCTTAACCAATCCGGCTGTAGACGCAGTTGGCAGCACCGTTGTCTGGACTCTAGAGCATTTTCGGAGTGAGTGAATGTCATTGAGCCTTTCAGCGTCACATTTTCTGTTTAGTGAACTTAAACATGTTTTTAATCAGTTTAATTACGTTTCGATATTTCAAAAATTCGTGGAGAGTGAAGCGTTCATAAGAGAGAACATGATACAAAGTGTATTAAGCTTATTGTTTTGAATTTTCGACATCAAATTTGATGCTTCCAAGGGATTTAGGATAAAGGCGTAATTGGACGTTCAGCTATCAATTTATTGTCGCCGTGTCGTTTCAAACTGAAAACGTGCAAAACATTTCAGCATTTATTAATGATGCAGAAAGTAACGACATGTGGGATATTGATTCATGAATTCACTTGAGTGTTTCAAATCTTACCATTCAGTGTGACACCGTGTCGTGTCACATTGACGCCTTTCGTGCTCCAAAAAATATATTTTCAATGTGCACTGTGTTTGCATATCAAATTATGTCTTACACACCTCGCTCTCCATAAACAATGAAGAATGCTTTCAGAATTCATGTATTTCATATAAATTTTCAGGTTTTATAGGTTCTACGTAATTTTATAATTTCCAGCCTCTTATGAGAGAGAGACTGGAATGAATAGGAAAAGGAAAAAATATATAGAAAATGTAGGATAATCAAATCGGCACCCTAAGACGGCCAGGTCGACTGTTCGAGGAGATCAAGACGACTATCTGATATGGCCAGATCTACCCTCTATGATGAGTGATTCGACCCTTTATAATGATCTTTTCCGCCCTGTGTGATGATCGGTTCGACTCTATATGACGCTTGAGTCGACCGTACGAGATGACCAAGTCGACACTCTGAGATGATCGATTTGAACCTCTTGTTTCAACCTTCTAGAGATAGTCGCTTTAGCCATATTCAAGGGCTGTCCTATAGTTAACCCTGCAATATAGTCGGTCCGCGCATCTATATGGCTAAACTGACCTTCCATTTTTCTCCGTGTAATCGTCACTTAAACAATGAATAGTGAGTTGAAACCATCTGATAATAGTTGTAATATACTTTTAACTAAATTCTTCAGACATTTTTACATTTTTTGTGTGAATATTATGGGTCTTTAATGTTTCGGGACGCGTTTGAATTTTATTTTTTGATTAGAGAAGCGTCACATATTTTAAAACCTTTGCGACCACCCTCCTCGTTCTTCCTTGTCATTTCATTTCTTGGTAGCACCCTCTCTTGTTTTTGTGACATCGGAGAAGTTTTTCTTGTATTTATTTAGTATATCATATCTTTGTAAAATTTTCCGTTCCTTTTTCTTGACTTATTTTCGACAGAAGATTCAGGTGCAGAAGCATTCGAAGATTGGGATTGCTTTCCATGGATCAGGTCACCAACCACTTTTTTCCTCCTTGATTAAATTTCTTTAGATGAATTATGGATGTATATATCCTTGAGCTGTAGTTCCTTTTTTAATTGCTTAGCTGCGGCAATACCACGCCGGAAACACCAGTTCCCGTAAGATCACTGAAGTTAAGCAGCGTTGGGCGCGGTTAGTACTTGGATGGGTGACCGTTCGGGGAATATTGCGTGGTGTTGGCCCGTCGTGGGTGTGGTGGACCCACACTGGTAGTATTTATTCACCTAGAAACAATACCCGAATCGGGTAGTGAGACTGCAAACATTTCATTTACCACATGAGGACCTGAAAGATCCTTCCGTCTTAAAGCTTCTTCCAACCCTTCCTTAGTCTTTTCTATCAAACAATTTAAACTATTCTCTTTCAAATCTGTTTCCTGTTGAATGGTTTTCAATTTTTATTGAAGCTCATCAACCTTCTTATTTTCAACTTCAAACTTCTTCAAATTTTTCTTTTCTTCTTCGAGTCTTTCTTTCTCCCTCTCCTCAACTTCTGCCTCTTTTTCCCGTTCCTTTTTTTTTCTTTCTAAGAAGCCAAGGTACGTCTTATGAAGTAAATGTGATTTTGTTATTAGCTTTTGCGTTGAAGGAAGCAGGTTTAATTTATTTTCTAAATTCTTTGTCGAATCAAAAACTGTAAGCCGCGCATTCAAAGTTCATTCTTTTATTGCTTCTTTGTCGTCAGTAAGAACTCGTTGAGACTACCAGAATCCTCGTTAAACAGCTGCATTTCCCTGAGATATAGACAAACGCATTTTAACGACTTGATTAATCAGATGAAACTTCAAATTGTCACTAGCGAGGTTTCTGATATTACAAATGATCTCTCAATAACACAAGTCGACAACATTTTTTTTTTTGGGGGTTTCTGTTCTAATGCCTGGATTCTGGTTCTAGACATTAAAAAACACTTAAATTTCCATTTTTAGCTTTTAAAGTTTGCTTTTGTCTGATTTACGTCGATTAGTAAATTTTAGAGATTTTAATTGATTTTATGAGCAACACATGGTAGCACTTTGATCAACCCGATAGCAAATTGCATATTATTTGTGAAGGGAACAGGAGTGGGTGTTTACTTGTATATCACAGCTGTAACAGCATGCTTAAAAGATTTAAAATTATGGGCTGCAGGAATGTCCCATAAACTTCATATGCTACATTCTCACCTGGATCAATTTAAATACAATATGGGTGCATACTCAGATGAGCAAGGAGAAAGTTTTCATCAAGATGTGATGGACTTTGAACGACGTTACCAAGGGCAGTGCAACGAGAATATGAGAAACGTTGAAAATATTCATGTTGGAACATGAATTTTTATTATTTTACATTTATATGCTATTGTCTATGACAATTCTTGAATTAAAAAGACTTTGATGTTCAGAAAAAACTTTAGTAATCGTAATTAAAAATAAAATTATGAAAAAAAGATATAAAAAGCAGTCATATTTCTTGAAAACTCGAAAAATTGCTCTAGTTTCTACAAAAGCAAATTTTGATCAGAAAAATGATTTTTTCCTTTATTTGTAACGTAGGAGAAACAAAAATGTCACATGCAGATGTCAGACCCAAAAATCGTGTCGAAGTCCTGAAGAGATAAGCATTCGGCTATTTTAACTACAGCCATCGCGCTTACTGCTACATTTGACTTTAGACGGTTGCAAAGATCTTAACGCATGAAGAAGACTTGTATTTGGATAAGTTTGCAAAGAGGATTTCGATACGATGTGGAGTTCTGGAGCTTTGTAGTATTTTTTACGTTTGATAGAAAAATTAACTTTTCTTTCGGATTCAGATCCTTCATACACGACTTGGTTTTAACGTTCAGAACGATCGATTCTTCAGACAATGAATAAGAATTTTTGAAGTGCCCCTCTACTTTCAGAATATTTTGTTTAAAATCCTCGACACTTTTAGCCTTGCAAATAAGACCTGCGAACTTAATTAGCAGGTTCTCGATTTTGTCGAAGAGAATATGAATCGGGGGTTCCTGTTTTTGAAATAACAGAGAAAATAGTTCAAAGGGTGCCGCACTGTCTATAATAAAGTGGAGTTTTACTTTCATATCTTCTTGTCGAAGAAGCATGCAGATAGATATGTTCACGAAGTTTTCAAGTTTTGTAACCTATCTTGCTTGAAAGAAACTGAAAAAAGTATTCATTCAGAGCGGGCCATTGTATTTTTTTATTTTTACTTTCTCTGCGAGGAACCAAATATATTTGCTACTTAATCATAATGAGTGAGCAAACTGATCCTTGAAATAAGCACCATAAAATTGTAAATGCAAGCAATGTGGAAACGTCCCGGATCGAATTCAGAGCTATCTACTGTACTTTTCTCCTGATGCATTGTGGCGTTCCTTTTTTACTTTTCTCCTGAATGCCTGCGTTTCTTCTTCACTTTTCTCCTGCACTCCTGCGTTCATTTTTATATATTTCTTCTGCACTCATGCATTTCTTTTTTACTTTTCCCCTGCACTCCTGCGTTTCTTTTTTACGTTTCTCCTGCACTTTTGCGTTCCTTTTAGCTTCCTTATAAAGGAAGCTTTGTATTAGTAACAATTTCGGAAAAATTTTAATCGATTCAATTAAACGTCCCTGAATTTAAAAATTTGTAACACAATGTTCTAAGCAATTGTCTGTATGGATGTGTGTGTGTGGATGTCACTCTTATTTGTCAATACGATAACTTGAAGACGATTGCAGATTAATTGATCGCTCTTTTCATTTACATAATTCAAAGTTGATGCAACAACATAAAAGATTATTTGCCTTGAGCCGAATCGATTGACCCATAATATCGATACATTTGACCAAAGAGTAAGCAAGTTATGATCATTTATATTAATTGAAAAATCGATTTTTATAGTAAAAATTTTCTCACTCACATAACTTAAGATTGATGCAAGAATACAAAAGATTCATTGATTCGAGACGAATATATTGACTAATGATATGAATACATTTTAATTAAGGGTGAAGAAGTTAAGGTCATTTATAATATTTCAAAAACACAGTTTTTTATAGTTAACATTTTTTCATTAATATAATTCAAAACTGATGCAAGAACGTATAAGATTCTTTGATTCGAGACAAATCGATTGACCTATAATATTAATATATTGTCTTGAAGAGTACGGAAGTTATCAACATTTATGTAATTTGAAAAATCTTTTTCAAGCAGAACAACTTTTTCCAATAACATAATTTAAATTGCACACAAGATAAGAAAAAACTCCTCGATTCCAGAAGATTTGATTAACCTATTTGTATTTTGTTACTTCGTATTCTTCAATGAGTAAGCAAACATATTTTCCAATTGATTATAAAGAGGAAATAAAGTGCTTATCAAATGAGCACCATAAAATTGTAAATAGAAACAAAGTGGAAACACCCGAGATCGAATTTACAGCTAGTTTACTTTTCTCCTGCACTCCTGCATTCCTTCCTTAAATTCCTTCTCCACTTCTGCGTTCCTTTTTTTACATTTCCCCTGCAAAACTCCTGCGTTGAAAAATGTTATGGCAGTCTGTTGTCACGTCTGGCTCAGATCTGATTTTATCTATGTCTATCTATGTCTATCTATGTCTATCTATCTATGTTCTATTTGAAAGGTCTCGTCTGGCCCAGGAGTGGCGCCGATCAGTCATACGGTCTGGTCTGGGGCTAGCCATAAAAAACGTTACACTTTTGGCCAGGCCGAGACCAGGCACATGGGCTGAACAGGCCAAACTATTTGTAGCATACAAATAATTTTAGGCCTCATGGATTATCAGCATTAAAAAATGTATTTTTTTCGGCCCGTCCCACTGTGGATTACTGTTTTTTAGAGATCAGACGAAAGGGTAAAAGGATCCCGGAAAGCTCTCGCAACGAAAGCTAGGGGCACTGTACTGGCTTCCTTTTCTACGTTGACCGGAGTTGTTCCTCACAAGTCCAATGAACGTTGCATATAGGAAAGCCTTTGAAGAATTTCGTTACGCTTCTGTACCTGTTGATCTCTGAGTCCGGGAAGGAGACGCACGAGGGATACATAAAGGCACCCCCTTGATATGCCCGGAATTATGCGAGCTTCACCTACAGGCGATAAAATAAATCATGGTTCACAGGGACAAGTAGTATCTGACGACTTCTTTTTCTTTCCACCCAGTCCCAACCTTGTTCAGAGCGTGGCGAGACAAGGTGGGCAAAGAACGAGTTCTCCCTCGGGAAATCAGAAAAAGATGCACTGCGACTCACAACCTCTCCTCGCCTCTGCACGCGGTATTTTCTATTCCTGATTTCCGGTCACGACGTGTGCACTGGGATGCATCACTCTTTTGCAATGACTTTGTAAACTGTTCGTATATTTCAGGTCTAATGTTCAGTTGGATATAGTATACTAAGCATTCTAGGAATAATGGTGAAAATGAAAAATAACTTAGTGAATAACGCTTGCTGAAGTTTGATGAAATCTTGAAAACTTTAAGTTAATAAGTTTTGAATAATTTAAAAAAGGGAAGAAAATTTAAAAACTTATGAATAAACTCAAATTAATGCCCGAAAATTGCACTTTATGATTTTTTTTAAATTTGAGACAATTGCCTTTTCCAAGTATTATAGGCGACACTAAGATTTCTTCAGTAGATTCATAAATTAATGATAATAATATTAAAATTCATTCACTCTGTCAAGCATACCAGAACCTGAAGGCCTTAAAACCGTGCGACTTCCTAATCAGAGTCAGCTTTTGTATGCGCAGTAGCTAAAAAGTACATAGCTTCGTGACTCAACCCACCCTTTCGATCGCTTTTCGCGTGTTTTTGCCTCGTAACTTCTTCTGTCATGTCAGTGACAGATTATTAGTATACTTCAGTTTTGCATCTTAGAAAATTATCTTCAACATCAAGTTGTTCCCCTTGAATGCAAATGCTTTATCATTGATTTTCAATTGATTAATTTTGCACTTTACGTTTAAATGATTGAACTTAAAAAAAATCATGATGCACAATTGAAAATTAATTATTTTAAACGACTTAGTTTGAATTTATTTATTTTGAAAGTTTTCAATTAAGAAGCAAATATTTTTCAGCCAGGATCTTAAGCCCAAGTTGAAGATTAAAGAAATTAATTATTCAAAGTTGAAAAATATTTGATCAACAAATTTCAAGCATCAATAATAACGATATAAATATACTTTTGTAAATTGAACGATTTGAAATTAAAAAGTTAAAAATTATGTTGCTTAGAATCTAAATAGATATAAATTGAACTGTGTGAAATGGATACCTCAGTAATTAAATAGTTTCTTGAATTTTAACTGGTTACAATATGAGAGGTCTGAATTTTCATGTTGAACGCTGAATTTTCAATTTTTCACTTTAATAAGTTTTAATTTCGAAAATAAAACTAAAATAGTTGAATTTTGAAAAGTATATTAAACAATTAAAAAATTTTTCAGTTTCAACCGATTCAAGTTTACTTGAATTAGTTGAAATTTGGAAGAGTTTGGAAGAGTCAGTTAACAATTTTTCAGTTTTAAATTAATGTTTCCGATTTCAAATTACTTTTTATTTTGAACATTCATGAAATTTACTATTCTAGAATTTCAGAAGCTTTGACTTTGGAAATTTTAATTTAGTTTTCAGATTCAAAGTGTCAAATTTCAATTGTTTCCATTTCAAATTATTCAATTTCGAACGTTTCGAACATTTTGAATCACAAATGATAGAAGTTCAATTCGTTTTCCTTCCATTAGAGATATTGTTATTCTTTAAATAAATCATAACTAATCTAAAATTGTTCGATTTGGAACGTTTTCAATTCAAAATCGTTGAATATATTTTTTTTTTTTAATTTCAAAAACTTTCTGTACCAAATTATGATTTATTGATTCAATTTTTTTTAAACCTAATATTTAAGAACTTCTTTAATAATGTGTTTTCAAATGTTTTATATTTTTAATGTTAGGGAATAAAAATCGAGAGATGTTAATGCGCGCTCTGCGCACGTGCGTTTGCTACTGGAAATATATATTGTTTATAAAGCAGCAAATAAATAATTACTTGTACTAGAGAACAACAGAATAATAGTTCTGTTTTGTGTCAAAGAATAACCCATTTTTAAAAAAGTGCCAGTTGCATGTTTTTGTATTATATCAATAGTTATAAACAATAATTTTTTTATTAAGAACTGAAAGTTTCAGACGATTTCCTCTTAAAAATAGTCGTTTGTTACCAATAATTTACGAAGAAAAGTTCTCATTCGATCGGATTTTTTATTCTTTAAGAAATTTTACTTCCGAATAGACAATGTGCAAGTTTCAAACTTCTTCGCGCATTTTATTCTGAGATATACCTTTAAAAATAATATGTTAATTTAATTTTAAAATCTATTGCTTATAACGCTTTAAATTGAAAATGTTTCGACCCACGAAAAAAAATGTAAAAATTCAAGATTTATTTTGCTCAAAGATAGAAGAAGACAAAAGATAAGAGAGAATACAGTATTAGGAATCGGGGGAATTTGTGGTCAGAAGTCTTGGGCCTGCAAGGGTCAAGGGTGGTGCTCGAAAATTTGGGGGGATGTTAAGTGAGGGAAAGGGGTGTCTGCAAGGGCTGTGAGGAATAGAAAAAAAAAAAAAAAGGGAAATAAAGAAAAATTTGGCGGCAATAGACAGCATTCTGCAGAGACATCTGGCGGTAGCAGAGGGTACTGCATGGAGAGGTCCCAGTTACCGGTGGCAAAGCGGGAGGTTGGTAGTGAGAGTACTGGTAGTGACGGTGACGGGGAGAAAATTTTCCACGTGCCACGACAGCCAACAGAGCGTGGCTCAGTGTCTAGTAGCGCGTCAGGGAGTGGGAGAAAGCGGGACAGTGGGAACGAAGGAAGAGAGAAGGTGAGGGAGAGAACATCGAGCGTAAGTGACGGGGAGGATCTCTTGAAAAGGAAAAGAGACAGCCAAGAGAGTCCGGACAAAAGCGTGGTAGAGAGTCCGTTTAAAAAAAGCGGTAGAACCAGTAGGACACCCCCCCAAAAAATGGGGGAAAATGTGGAGAAGGAGGCTCTCGGTATACTGATAAGCGAGATCAGGGGGCTGAGGGAGGAATTGAGAATTAGAGATGAGAAATGGGAAAAGGAGATGAAAGAGATGAGGGAGAGAGTAGGGTCGTTAGAGAGGGAAAGGAAAGAAAAAGAAATTAAAATAAAGCAGATGGAAGAGGAAAATAGGGTGTGGAAGGAAAGGACGGAAAAAAGGCTTGAGAAGATGGAGGGCAGGACGGAAATGGAAGGCGGAGGTGGGGGGAGTGAGATTAAAGGTATTTGGGAGAGGGTAGAAAATCTGATAGAAGAGAAAGTGGGAGAGCGTAGGAGTGAAAAGGAGGAGAGGGCGGATAGGGAAAGGTTAAGGGCAATGGAGTTGAGAATGGAGAGAAAAGAGAAGGCAGACAGGAGGAATAATATTGTAGTAAAAGGGTTGAAGCTAAAGAACGGGGAAGAAAGAGAGGGTGTGGAAGCGCTGCTACAGAGCATAGGGCGGGTCAAAGGCAGGGTAGGGAAAGTTAAGTTGGAGGGGAGAAAGGACAAGGAAGTGGCGGTTGTGGAGATGGAGAGCTGGGAAGAAAAGTTGGGGGTAATGAGAAATAAAAATAGGATACAGGATAGGAGAGTTTTCATCGATCATGATTTAACGAGAAAGGAAAGGGATTTGCAGAGAATGCTGAACGACAGGGCTAGAAGGGAGAAGAGTGAAGGGAGATCGGCGAAGGTAGGATATAGAAAAATAAAAATAGACGAGAAAATGTGGGTGTGGGATGAGGAGAAAGAGGTGTTGAAGGAGGTGCAGGGGAATTTGTTTCGTAGGCATTAGGGGGGTGGGGGTAATGCAGGATAGAGGAGGATTGAAGGTGTTGTATTGGAACGTAGCAGGGATAAGGAAGAAGGATGAGGAGTTCTGGAGGTATGTACAAGAATTTGATGTTGTGGGACTGGTTGAGACGTGGGTAGAAAGAAAGGAATGGGACAGAATAGAGCCAAAACTGCCAAGGGGGTACAAGTGGAGACTCCAGGAGGCGGTCAGAGTGAAGAAAAAAGGAAGGGCTAGTGGGGGAATTATAACGGGGGTTAGAGATGGATTAGAGGAAGAAGTTCATGGAGAGAAAGAGAGGGAGGGAGTGCAAATGAGGGAAGTAAAAATAGGAGGGATACCGTGTAAGTTTGTGACAGTGTACAATAAGGATGGGATGGAAAGAATTAAAGAAAGGGTGGAAGAATTGCTAGGCGAAAGAGAGGAGGGTATGGTGATACTGGGTGGGGATTTTAATGCGAGGATGGGAAGGGAAGGGGGCCTTTACAGGGAAGGGTAGAGCTTCAAAAGGAATTCGAAGGATAGGATAATAAATAAGGAGGGAGAGATTCTAAGGGACTGGATGGAGCATAGAGGGTGGGCAGTGGCGAATGGTATGGCTAATGGGGACGAAGAGGGAGAATACACGTATGTAAGTAAGGTGGGGGTATCGGTGATAGACTACGTGGTAATGAATATGCAAGGATGGGAGGAGACGGAAAAATTCGCAGTAGAGGGGAGGGTGGAATCAGACCATCAGCCATTAAGTCTGTGGATAAGAGGTGAGGGTGGAGGAAGACAAGGCGGGGAAGAAGTCTCGATAGGGGAGAGGGTGACCTGGACGAGGGAGGCGATAGAGAAGTATCAGGAGCGGCTAGGAAAGGTACGCTTTAGAGGGGAGTCTGTGGAAGAGATATGGGAGGATCTGAAAGAGAACGTGAAAGGGTGTGTGCAAAAGAAGGTATTCAGAAAGAAGAAGAAAGGAATGGTGAAGCCATGGTGGGATAGGGAATGTAAAAAGATGAAAAGGAAGGTGAAGAGGAAGTACAAGAAGTGGAAAGAGGGTAATGCGAGAAGGGAGGAGTACGTAGAAACGAGGAAGGGGTTTAGATTGATGTGTAAGAAGAAAGAACAGGAAAAGGAGAAAGAGCTGGAAGAGGAGTTAGCAAATGTTAAGACGGAGGGGGACGTCTGGAAGATAATAAATAGGTTTAGGAAGCGCAGGGTGGGGGTCAGCGAGAAGATAGGGAGTGAGGAGTGGAGGGAATTTTTTAAAGAATCGTTCCAGGGCTCAGATTCAAGGAAGACGGATGGGGGAAGTAGAAGAACGGGGGAGGCAGAGATTGAGGAGTTGAATGACGAGGAGATAGAGAAGCAGATAAGGAAGTTGAAAAGGTCAAAAGCAGCAGGGCTGGATGGGGTAGAGAACGAAGCATGGCTGTTTAGTACACAAGAGGTTAGGGAGAGGCTGAAGGAGGTAGTGAAGAAAGTTTGGAGGGGTGAGGGATTCCCAGGAGGGTGGAGAGAAGGCTTAATAGTGCCACTGTATAAGAAAGGGGATAGAGATATGCAGGAAAATTATAGAGGGATTACGCTAATGAATACGGCGTATAAAGTATATGCGATGGTGGTGGCAGAGAGACTGCGGAAGGATGTTGAGGGGAAAGGAATATTGCCGGAGACGCAGGCGGGATTTAGGGCGGGTAGGAGTACTATCGACAATATTTACGTGCTGCAGCACGTGGTAGATAGAGAATTAGCGAAGAAAGGGGCGAGAGTGTACGCGTTTTTTGTGGATCTCAAAGGCGCGTTTCCATTGGTGGATAGGGGGAGGTTGTGGGAGGCGATGGAGGATAGGGGAGTAGAGAGGGGCCTAATTGAAAGGGTAAGGGAGATATATGAAGAGACAAAAGACAAGGTAAGAGGAGGGGAGGGGATTTCGGAGGGGTTCTGGATGGATAGGGGGTTAAGGCAAGGGTGTCCACTTAGCCCAACGCTTTTTGCGATTTTAATTGCGGATATGGAAAGTAAGCTGGAGGCCGGGGTGGTAGGAGGAGTCAGGATAAGAGGGGTTAGAATTTGGTCACTAGCGTATGCAGATGACATAGTGTTGCTGGCAAGCAGCGAGGAGGCCTTAAAGGAGATGATTAAGAGGTTGAGAAGATACCTGGATAAAAAGGGGTTAGAGCTGAATGTGGAAAAGTCCAAGGTTATGGTGTTCAGAAAAGGAGGGGGAAGGGATAAGGGAAGGGAGTGGAAGTGGAAGGGAAAGGAGGTGCAGGAGGTGAAAGAGTTTGTGTACTTGGGCTTCGTGTTTCGAAGGAATGGTGGAGTGGATGGTCACATAAAAGAGAGAGTGAGGAGGGCAAATGTAGTGATGAGGCAGGTGTGGGGGTTGGGAAAGAAGTTATTCGCAGATGATTTTGGAAGGAGAATGAAATTGTTTGATTCACTAGTGATGAGTGTGCTATTGTATGGGGTAGAAGTGTGGGGGTGGAAGGAAAGTGAAGAGGTTAATAGAACGCAGGAGAGGTATGTAAAGTGGACCCTGGGGTTGGCAAGGAACACGCCTAATTATATTGTCAGGAGGGAGACGGGGAGAGCGAGTGTAGGAATTCTAGCAGGGAGCCGGGCGTGTAAATATGAGGAGAAATTTTTGGAAGAGGGGGGAAGTAGGCTAGTTAGGGCGTGTTGGTGGGAAAAGGAGAACAAGGGAGGGGGTGGGAAGATGGAGGCTGAGAGGGAAAGGTATCTTAGAATGAATGGACTGCAGATGGATGAAGTGAGAAGGATGCACGAGGAAGGAAGGAAGGTTTATGACGTGGTTAAGCAAAACGGCATGGAGAGAGAGAAGACAGAAGGGGAAGAGAGAATAAGAGAGTCAAGATTCAACGGGAACTATGTGTGGATTATGCCAAGTGCAAGAGCGCAATATTTATGTGAGAAAGGAGAGAAAGGAAGTCAGGAGCTTATAGCGAGGATGAGGTGTGGGTGCATGGAGGGCTTCAATAGGTTCTGGCTCTCGCGAGAGAAGAGGATGTGTGAACTGTGTGGAAAGGGGGATGCAAGAGTGGAGCACTGGTTGGAGGAGTGCGTGGAGGTAGAAAGAAGTGAGATAAGCATGGAGGTATTGTTGCATGAAAAGGGGGAAAAAAGGGCAGTAGCATAGGTGAAGGGAGTGTTGGGTAAGATGGAGATGAAGAGAAGGAAGGAGGAAGAGGAGTGGAGAAGGAAAGATTGTAAATAGGAGAGAAAGTAGATATAAGTAACATGTAAATATTGTAAATAGTAGATAAGTAGTAGGTATTAGAGCGATAACAGAGGTTGGCAAGCGAGGCAATGCGAAAAAGTAGGGATATGCGAGCGAGGCGAAGCGAGGAAGGCAAGGCGATACGAGCGTGCGGCTTAGAGATAAGGAATGGAAGGATGTTAGTTTTTAAGGGTTAGTTTTAAGAAAATTCTGTAAAAAATGGATGTGTAAGCAAGTCAATTTTTTAAGGCCAGCAGGCTGAAAAATAAACGTTTATCTATCTAGTAGTAATACAGCCCCATCTAGTACGACGACTCCTATCCGTGTATAACCGACTCAAGCGCTGCTTAACTTAGGCAATCGAACTAGATTGCATTTTTTAATCAATTTATACTTTTTAACCATTTGATTAAATCTACTTACATTTCTGGGAGAAACATGAATGAATTATAAAGATAAGACTTATAACTTTTTGTCGAAATGAGGTGCTTTGTGTTTATTACCGGCATCACTGTCATCAAATTTAAAATCAAATTTAAAAAATTTAATTATATGAATATGTAGCATCCCCGAGTGAGTTGTTTCATCAATTACTACCTTAATTCTTCCTACATCAATTTATAATAATAATGATAGGCTATACGGTTTTCTCTTCAAATAAACACATCGTTAAATAAAATATTCAATCTTTAATTTATATTTTTTCAAATTCTCGGAATAGTCGGAAAAGGCGTTACGTAATTTATGCACGACCCCTTAGTTAGTTCCACTTATTTTTATGTCAAGTAGGCCTTTTTAACTTGTATAATTTTAACCTAAACTGTGAAATCAATTATAAATTTCATACCTTTGTCAAAATAATTCCAATTTAATTAGCTCTATATTAAGACTTCCAAACATTTTGATTGCAGCTATATAATATCACTGATTTATTGATTTAAGAATATGAATAATTAATAATAATAATCAAAATAAATTATCTTATAAACCCCTATTTGAACGAGTTTACCAATATCCCTGGTTCGCTTTCAACTATATATGTGGCCAGATCAAGATTAAATATCGTTGGTTCAGCTATACATTTTTTCCGTGCATTTTCTGAGGAAGAAAAATTTCAAAAATATTCATAATTCATCTTACATTCAGTAAGATCATATACTGAAATCTTTTTAGTTTTTCCATGATATTGTAAAACGATGACACATATGAAAGAAAGCATCTTATAGTGGTTCTTGTATAATGTGTATGCTTCACTAGGAGTACGTTGTGTGAAAATTAGCAGGAAAGAAATGCAAGAAAGTAATTTTTCTATATACATGTGTATGCACTTTTTTCACACTCTTTCACTCAATAAAGAAAAGAACATGCATGAAAGCAAAGTCTGTCAAAACTATGTTTCCGCTTGTGTATTTCACGTTGACGCATTGAAAATCTTGCGACATAGCACAGACACGCCTGTATGTTAAAGTAAAACAAACTTGCTTTATAGCTTGTACTTTCAGATCACGAATTGCCGCCGTTTAGTTCACAAGTTGTTTGACGATCTGCGAACATGCGACTCATAAGTCATCATATGATTCCGCAAGATATGATTTAATACCGCGCAAAATTAATATATAGTACTAACAGCAATTGCAAGCGCGAGTGAAAGACCCTCGATTTTTATTTCCTAACATTAACAATATACACAATTTGAAATTCATTACTGAAATTTTTTTTTAAATAATCCATGTAATCCATAATGTGTTTTCAAAACAGTTGAAGCAATAATTACTAATTAATAATTTCGAATTGAAGTGTAAAAAAAATATATTAAACGATTTTGAATTGAAAACGTTCCAAATCAAACAATTTTAGATAAGGTAAAACAAGTGAAATATTTCCAATAGAATGAAATGGAATTGAAAAATTTCAGACCGATATTTTGAAAATCGAACACTTCCATTCGATAATAGCTGAAATTGTATAATTTCTAATTCAGAGCATTCAAAATTGAACAATTTTATTTTTAATTGAAGAATCTCGAAATTGTGTAATTTCATATTACAATTTCTAAAATAGGATTATTTCAGAACGTTATAATTGAATAATTTCATACTAGGATTTTGAAGATTGGATCATTTAAAATTGAAAGTGTTCAAAATTGAATAATATACACAGTATATTCAGTATAGTATAATATTTCCAGTATAATAATTGATGAATTGGATTAATTTTTTCGTACGATAATTTTCAATTTTAGTACATTAATTCATTCAACCTTATAATAATTTATTAATTTCCAGTAGAAGAATACATAGTATTATCATACTTTTATGAGTGAAAACTTTTGAATTTACGTATGAAGTTTCTCGTCGTCCCTAAAATCGGGATCATTATTGAATCTTTAACATAAGCTTGGCTAGTGGTCCAAAATTTTCGGGACCAGTAGCCTATCTCCTTTTTCAACTTCCCCGATTCAGAATTGTTCAACCACAAATCCTTGAACTAAAAATTGTGCGCTTATCGAGTCATTTAATTTTATATTTTACGATTTCGAATACTTGAACCAATCAGACAATTTTGTACGTTTGAAATTGAAAACAAACCGAGCAAACAATTTAGAATATTTAGATCTAAAATCATAAAATGTAAAACTGACTATCAAGGCTTTCAATATGGAAATTTAAAAGATTCAATAGTGAAAATGTCCTGACATTGTTAATATTTAAATAAAAAATTATTATCACTGAAAAACCTGGGGTTCCTATTGAAAGCAATTTTTTGTTACTAAGGAGCTGCAACAAGAAGGATCCCCTCTTGCTGAAAAGGAACCCAAAACGATGAATTAGTTTCAAAGAAACCACCATTTGTACCACCAAAGTAACCCGATTTTAAAAGAGACATTTTTGTTACGTTAAAGCACACATGTAATAGAACTCTGATGAACATAATTTAATGAAAAGAATCAAAGTGCAAGATATTATCGCAATTAGAATAGATATAATGACATGAGAAATATCATTTGCAGGTTATGTAGCAAACTTATAAACATAAAGGCAAGAAATGCAAGAAACTTTTTGTATCAAGTCATTGGTCAATAAATGTAAATTGATCCCTATATTGCCGAATCCACTTTGCAAGCGGTTAATTTGTAAATGCACCTTCACATTGTTCTGATTCAAGACTCCAATGCAACCCTTTTGGGTCTCTGCAGGTTTCTATGGGTCCCTATCATCTCACATGCAGCAAGTCTCTTTGCAGCAAGTCACACCTGCGGCATGTCACATCTGCGGCATGTCACATCTGAGGCATGTCACAACTGCGGCATCTTTACCTAGCGGCATCTCTCACTAGTGGAAAGGGATTCGACCAATATTAATTCTGTGGCCAGTCACGGGGGTGCCTTTCCGCCCCCACTAGACGTTGGAGAAGGGGCAGCGGTGCGGTGATAGATGTCGTAAAAATGTTAATTTTACTGTGAGAAATGCTAGATAGAGATGCCGCAATTGTGACATACCGTAGGTGTGACATATCGCAGATGTGACATGCCGAAGATGTGACATACCGCAGGTGTGACTTGCCGCATGTGAGATGATATGTCCCCGGTTTCTATTGGAGTTCAAGTTCTGAAAGATACCAACTTTTATTTTTTTATATATATTTATTATTATATTTTTATAGAATGTGACTAGGAGCAGCTAGACCGGTTTCATCAAATGGATCAAAGTTTGCAAATATAACAAACATATACAATTTCAAAAGAGCAGGAAATACCAAAACAGGTTGCGGTTCCGGAAATTAATACTGGAAAGTTCATCGAAGCGAAGCAAAGCACCGAATTGGATGGAACACGACCTCTATGCGCCAAAGCAGAGCGACTGAGTTCGAGCAAACATCAAAACAATGGCTCTGATCATGAATGGTCACAATGCTTTCTATAAGCATGTTCCTTTACGATAAGGCACGATTCAGTTCCAATTACACCATAAAATTTCTAGGCTGCGATCCTTTAAACCATTCTTTGGCTTGAGACAGTAGTTTCCAATATCTGAAATAAAGGTTTTTCAAGTTTTTATAAAGTTAAACAGGCATTTTTACTATCGATTCCATCAGGGAAACGTGTCCACCAAATAAAAGCTTTGATTTCTACAAATACTGACACTTTTTTCACTTTTAAATTTATCAGTCCAAAATGCTTTTAGCTAAGAGAAAATACGGCAATTTTGCAAAACAAACATTATATTTCAACCAAGCAGTTGCATTTGAAACCAAACAGTTGAAATCTCAAGCAAAAGAGACAAATTTTTAACAAAATGGCTGAACTTTAATGAAATGGTTGATTTGTTAACTTACAAAGATGAATTTTCAACTGAGAATAAATTTTCATTCATGAAAGAAATAAAATTCAACCAAATTTTTAATTTTTAAAGCCGAAAGGACGTATCTTCTACAAAACAGTCAAATTTTCAATCCCAAAACATAAATTTTCATTGAAAAAGCTTATTTTTAACAAAACAGTTGAAGTTTCTATGTAACTGTTAAATTACCAAGCCGAAAAGACGACTTTTCTACAAAGTAGTTCAATTTGCAACCAAGTTGTTGAAGTTTATACGAAATTGATGACATTTCTAGAAAAAGACTAATTTTTTCCAAAGCAGTTCAATTTTGAACCCTAAAATATGAATTTTCAACAAAATAAACAGATTAATTTTCAACTAAACAGTTGCATTTTTTAACAAAAGTGATGAATTTTCCAACCTCAAAGAGAAATTTGCAAACCAAGCAAGATTTTTCAATCAAGAAAGAAAGAAGTATTAAACAAATTATGGAATTTTTAAGCCGAAAATATGAATGTCCAATGAAAAACCTAATGTTCAATAAGATCAATGAATTTTTCACCAAAGAGATGAATCTTCAACCCGAAAAATGAATTTTTTACAAACTAGTTGCACTTGTAACTAATTTAGATTTTTAACAGAATAATTACATTTTCAACCAAAGTAGATGAATTCGGAACCACAAATATAATAGTAGACAGTTCAAACAAAAATCAATAACTTTCAACCAAGGTAAATGACTTTTCCAATAAAAGATGCATTTTTAATCAAAAAGTTCAACTCCAAAACAAAAAGATGAATTTTCAACAAAATAGCCGAATTTTCAACCAAAAGATATGAATTCTGAACGAAGAATATAATTGTCGAATTTACAATAAAAAATTATTAAATTTAAAATTTAAAGTTTTTCAGGTTTCAATCGTGTGCGAAACGTCGCACAGTGGGACCAAACGCATATTTTTCGTTCAAAAAAGTTTACAGACTTCAATTTTGCCTCCACTTTTTTTTTTGTTAATTGAAGAGCACTAAATTTTAAAGAGCACCTTGGTCATAGATTTTTGAATTGTCATTTGTTTATTTATTATATGTTTGCTCGAAGTATGAGAAAATCGACATTTTTCACATAATTATTATTTACTCTTCAACAACGGTCTGCATATAATGAAAATCATCTTGAATCAACGCAAAAATACTCACAAAATGCAAATGACTTGATAACTGTATGTTTTAAAGATAATAAACAAATTAAATTAACAAATAACCAAAAATATCGTAATTGTGGTTGAAAAACATTTGTTGTCATCTGAATTGATGCAGTTATTCTTAAGAGTAACATATGTTCAATTATATTTGTGAAAATACAACAATTGTTGATTTTTCAAAAAAATGAAATAAATAAATATAAAACCTAGGCACTTTAGGCACTTTAGGCCTGGAAAATAATGTTTTGCACTAAAACTGCTTTAAATTTTTGTGAGAGAGATTTGCAGCCACTATTTCTATGTAAAATTAATAATAAGCAATTTTTATTATTTATTGTTATTATTTATTTTCAAATATCAGGAAATTTTCCTATATTCAAAAAATATCATAATTTTTTTTTTTTTAATGTCTTTTCTGGAAATACTTAAAATTATTGTGAGAATGATCGTCAGTAACAATTTCTATGAAATATTAACAATTATAATATTTATAAACAATTTTTGTGGATAATTTTGGAATTATTGGTTTTTCAAGTTCGGATTTTCCTTCATCATCTGAATTAATGCAGATATTCTTGAAGATAACATAGTTTCAATTATATTTGTTGAAATGCAACAATTGTTAATCTTGTGAACATATGAAATAAATAAACATGAAACTTTGGCACTTTGGCCTAAAAATAATTGATTTGCACTCTAACCGAGGCTTGAGAGATTAACAATTGTTCTATTTCAACAAATATAATTGAACCTATGCTCTTTTCAAGAATAATATCCAATAATTCCAACATTTTCCACAAAAATGATTTATAAATATTATAATTGTTAATTTTTTATGAAAATTGTTACCGACCATCACTTTCACAATAATTTAAAGTATTTCCAGGTAAGAAATTTGTTTTCCAAAAAAACTTACAATATTGTTTAAATATATGAAAATTTCGTGATATTTGAAATTAAATAATAACAATAAATAATAACAATTGCTTATTGTTAATTTTACATAGAAATAGTGGCTGCAAATGTCTCTCACAAAAAATTAAAGCAGTTTGGGTGCAAAAAATTGCTTATAACAATTTTTATTGTTAATAATTTATGGATATTCTGACTAGCAATCACTCTTACAATAATTTAAAGCATTTTTAGCTAAGAACAAATGTTTTTCAACCAAAATTACGATATTTGGCTATTTGTTAATTGAATTTGTTAATAATAATTGAAACATACAATAATTAGAATAATTGTAGTCTGAGAGTACTCTTGCGTTGACTCAAGATGATTTTCGTTATATGCAAACCGTTGTTGAAGAGAAAATAATAATTATGTGAAAAATGTCGATTTTCTCATACTTTCAGTAAGCATACACTGCCCTGCAAAAGTTTGGACTCACCTCTTTTTTAATGACTGATTAAGTTATCTTAATTTTAATTATGTCAGAGCTAACAAATTTTTTCTTTAAAGGGTTCAATGCTCTTCAAATTCTGTATAAAATGAGCCCAAGATGAAGCCCATTTGTCTATTTTTTAAGTAGATTTTGAAGAAATAGTGTAAATTTAAATGTTTTCTTAAATGTTCGATAACTTCTGAAATAATTAACATTTTTCAATGTTCTTGGGCTGATTTTAAAAAGCTTAAAGTTGTAACTAAAAAGTTGGAAGAATTTGAAAACATTATATGTGTAGGCAATTGAAAATAAGAATAAAATAAATATATATTTTGAAGGACTTTCATAGAAACTTTATGATTATATGTTTCATATATTTTAGAAAAATATTGTTCTTATTACAAAGAATATTGCAATTTTTCCAACTTTTTAGTTACAACTTTAAGTTCTTGCAGTGTAATTAAATTTTCTTCTAGACTTATACTCATAAGCTGTTGCAATACTGTGGAAACATAGCTTTAAAATCAGCCGAAGTAAATTAAAAAATGTTAATTATTTAAGAAGTTATTGAACATTTAAGAAAACATTGAAATTTACACTATTTCTTCAAAATCTACTTAAAAAATAGACAAATTGACTTCATCCTGGGCTCATTTTATACAGAATTTTAAGAGCATTGAACCCTTTAGAGAAAAATTTTTTGAGCTCTGACATAATTACAATTAAGATAACTTAATCATTCATTAAAAAAGAGGTGAGTCGAAACTTTTGCAGGGCAGTGTATAATAAATAAACAAATTAGAATTCATAAATCTATGACCAAGGTGCTCTTTAAAATTGAGTGCTCTTTCATTAACAAAAAAAAATCGCAAATCGGAGAAAAATTGAAGTCTGTAAACTTTTTTGAACGAAAAATATGCGTTTGGTCCCAATGTGGTGTCGGCAAGATACGCAGCTTCGCACACGATTGAAACCCGAAAAAGCTTTTAATTTTTAATTTATTATAATGAATCATTGTGAAAGCATTAAATCTATTTTTAAAAATGATGTTAAGGTTGACGACTAGCGAAGATAAATATAGGTTGTCGATGGCGGTTGATGACCTACTAGTCTGGTGGTTTTTTTAAAACCTCATTTAATATCAAGCGGCGACGCCAGGCCTCATCAGGAATACAATACATTATTGGAAGGAACGTCTGTCAGTCATATATACGGACTTGAAAATTTTTAAGAAAAGGTTATTCATTCTTTATTTTGTAATCCACTCCTGGACAGCCAGAAGCATTTTATTAAATAATCTTAAACAATTTTCGGCAGCACTCCACATTGCTAGGGTCCCTGTCCAGAAGTGAAGTAAATATAACTACTAATAAATAGAAAATTAGGAATTTTAAATTAGATTGAAATCAAATTCAAAATCCCATTTAACGTCCAATAATCAAGTTAATGTATAGAATTCCTGAAAATAAAACAAGAATTCAACGATCAAATTTGGACAACCACCACAAAATGCTCCTATTGCAATTCCTAAAAACAAAAATATTTGTTTCTTTGGACAAAAATAAAAAAGAGAAAAGAAAATTGAGAAGGCACCCAACCAAATCCCCTTCTTTCTCTTTTTGATTTCTTTCGTCTTTTTTATTTTTATTATTATCAAATTACAATATGTAAGCATGCACAATATTTACCAACGTTTCGGTGCTCATCCAGCAACCTTATCAATGTAAGAAAAAAATTAGAGCAGGTGGGAACAGCGACAAACCAACGACGCTCTCTCCTCGATACTTGAGATCTAAGTGTGGGTCAAAAGGCAAATCCATTATAAACAAACAAGAAATAAGAGAAAGTCAAGACTAATGGAAACCTATTGCTAAATGTGATTGATCATACTAGAATAACTTTTGTTTAATTTGTACAAATCAGTTTTTAAATTAATGAACAACTTATTTTGTTTTTTAATTTAAAGCATATCCATGAATTCTCTCTTTCTCTCATGACTTTCACTATGTAAAATTTCCACATTATCCCAGTCAAACTCATGGTCAACATCAACAAACCCTCTCGTATGTCTAGCAAGAACACTCTTATAACGACGTCCCAAACGAACCAGTCTGTCCCACGTAAATGGGACAGGCAGATCTAAAGGACCTTTACAAAAAGTTATTATTGAATTCATTTTTAATAGTATACGGAAAATAGTATGAATATTAAATTTTTTAACATGAATTCAATAGCTTTCAACTTTATTTGTGTTTGATTTGTTGAATTTTAATTGTGATATGTTGCTCAAATAACAAACCTAAAGCTCTGTCAACTAAGTTTTTAATTACAGCGATTTTGTTTTGAAAAGGATGAGTCGAAAAGAAGTTTGAAATTCTACTTGAATATGTACATTTTCTATACCAATTGGTAATAATATTACCATCCTGGCCTTTAATTACTTCTACGTCCAAAAAACTGATTTTATTATTTTTTTCTATTTTATGGGTAAACTGAAATTTTGGATGAAAACTATTAAAAGCATCAATAACTGCCTGCAACTTTGCTAGAAGAACACATAATAAGGTGTCATTAACATACTGAAAGTAAAAGGGCAAGTCAAAATTCAGCTTCTTGGAAGAAAAGACCTCCAAATCTTCCATAACTATTTCTGCTGAAATCGGAGAAATTACTGAACGCATGGGAGTACCAAACTTTTGCCTATAGAAAGATCCATTGAATTTGAAAGAAGTTGAGTTCATAATGAAAACTATCCCTTTAATAAAATCTTTTTGGCTCAATCGAGTACGCGTTTTTATATTGTCCCATCTATTTAAAATTGCCTGTTTAACCAACTCAAGGGTTATATACTTAGAAACATTGCAACTACATCCAAAGGAATCATTACATGATCATCGGGAACAGTTTTTCGAATAATAATGTTTTGGAATTCCCAGCCATTTTCAGCATTGTATTTAGAAGTTGAAATTGAGTCTTTGAGTATCAAATTTAAGCTTTGTTCTAAAAATTTCGTGGGAGTGTTAATAGTTCAAATAACCACTCTCGAAGGATAGCCATCTTTATGAATCTTTCTCAAAGTCTTTTCTTAATTGTTTTAACGGATTTTCATTCAATAAATCAAAGTTAACACGATTGGAAAGTAAATTCTGCATATCCCTGATACAATCTGATTTCTTCATACAAACTGTAATATTGGCTTTATCAGAAACAAATTTTTTTTGTTTTTAGGAATTGCAATAAGAGCATTTTTTGGTGGTTGTCCAAATTTTTTCGTTGAGTTCTTGATTTATTCTCAGGAATTCTATACATTTACTAATAAATACTACTAATACCGTTTTTAGATTCTCAACAAAATTATTTTCCTTGTTTATAAGATGATTTTTTTATATTTGGAATATAGCACAACCGTACGTTAAAAAGTTGTTCACTGTAATATAATACATCATTTGACATTTTCTCGGGCTCTCTGATTTTCTGAAAATAAGATTTTCGGTAAGACAGAAACATAAGCTTGAAAAACATTTAAAGTATCCATTTTGATTTCTTATGTTAAGGAAAAACCTTCCATCCATAGTACTTCGCAGTGGTACTTTACTTTTTCATGTAAGGTTTTTTTATTATCTGAAAATATGTTTAACAATTCCTTTGAGTGAAAGGCTTGTTTTCGAATAAACAGGCTTCTTGCACGTACCCTCTACGCAACTCATATATCAAAGGTGTTCGAGCTCATGTCGAACAAGTCGAAGTAAATCCCGACAGAACTGGCCAAGATTATGTGAGTATATCACCGTTCTTGTACCACACGTGTCGAAGTGACGAGTAGCCAAAGCAAAAGCATGGCTTTGTCGACACTACACGGAAAAACAAATTTCATTACATTTTATAGAACTAGTCCTATAGTAGAGGATACGACGGGTAGTTTATTAAAAGTTAAAATCTTCTTGGTTTTACATTGCATCGAACTATTCTACAAAATTTAATACAGAGTTCTCTAAAATGCGAAAAACATAGAATAGTTCTAGAAAATCTAAAAGTCCAGCTAATATACAGTCTACATCGGAGGAGTCTCGAAACTATAGAGAACAGTTCTATAAAATCATGGTCGATTTTTAGCCTAAAAAAAAATCTTTTTTATTATCATTATTATTATCATTATGCTTTAATATTTGTTCACATATTTAAGTACATAATTATTTACTATTACACAAACAATCACTACACAAATAATCGCACGCTATTAAAATTATTATTCGCTGTGGGCTCGAACCCCCTACCTACGCATTCGGAGCTCCTGAGAAAACCTCGCAGCTAACATAACTTGTAGTATAAAAAAAAAATCTAAAATATAAGCTACAGCTGTGAAGGGCTGTTTGACAAATTTTTGTGATTTGAAAATTCTAGGTTAATGATTTCGGAAATTCGAAATTTCTGGAGTTTTATGTTATAATGTCAGTAATTTCAAGAATATCATATTTCGAAAATTTAGTTTAAAATTTAGGTAATTACAAATTTCGGGATCTTTAACATTTTTTAAATTTTGGAAACTTTAAATTTCGAACAAATTTTTAATCGCAAATTCTTTTTTGGTTATAAATTCTAGTAGGTTCAAGATTAATAAGATGTTATATAGCTATATAGAATAAGTTTATATAAGTTATATGAAATTAACGGCTTGCATTGCAAATAATTTTAAAAGTTGAATTCCCAATTCTATATTTTTTTAATCGATTAAATAAGATATGTCATGGAAAAAGTTGAATCTGTTTCAATTTTTAACGTTGAAAATTAAAATCTTAAGTTTTCCAATAACCGACACATCTCTAAATGGCAAGTCAACTACCCGGGTGCACCGGAACGTGCACCAGGTCGTTCAAGACGTCATCTACGAGAACTTTTTTAGAATCTAAATTCTGTCGATAGCCAAACTAACTACCATTAAGAAAATATGAGAGAAAACAAAGTTTCCGTATTTTTATTTCGGTCTTACGATACATTTAGAAAAAATTTAAAAAAGAAATCGAGTCAAAATTCCTTTTTATTGACGTTTCGGCCTCATCATTTTAATTACAAAATACGAGGGGCCATTCACTCTCGAATCAAGGAGTTTTATCGTTTGAAATCGGTATGAAATCAAATGCAAAAAGCATAACACTTCGTTTAATCATCTGAAATCAGCGGAATCTGAGTGAATATTTCGAAAAAGATCCAATATTTTGAAATGAATGAAAATTTAGTGAAATCTCCTAAAATATTCCGAAATCGTAAGCGAGTCAGTAAGAGTTAACGCGAGCTGCGTGTAATCACGAGCAATCAAGCGAGGAATCAAGAGAGCAGTCATAGTGTAGTCAGTGCATTCAGCGTGCGACCCTTCCTTCGTCGCTATGGGATGGCGGTGAGCTCACTATAGCACGGCCCTCTACAGTTTGTGTGCGCAGCGAGTGTGCGCGTTGCAACGCAATTTTTAAAACGTATAATATCTTCTGTTCTTATTTTTTGTTTAATATTTTAAATATTTTTGCCTTATGTAGAAGTTTTTGTAAATCTACGAAAACACGTGTTTATTTTGGAGTGAGTTAAATGCACTCTCTTGTAAAAAAACGTTGAATATGTCAAGCCTGAGGTTTCTTTAGCTTGGACAAAATATACATTCTGTTATTTTTGTTTAATGAGAGAAAAAATTTCGTGGTGTTTAAAACGTTTGAAAATCGCAAAAAAATTCCAAATTTCTGAATCACGAAACCAATTTTCTTCCAAAAAAGCATGATTATGACATGTTTCTTTGGTTCAAACTGGAAAAATTTCACATTCGACGTATTCACTAGTGAAAACTGAACATATGAAAAATTCGTCATAATTTTTGTACCAATAGCAGGGTGGCCGTTTTATGTCAGGTAAAAATTTCTTGGTCATTTCCCGGAGTTTCTCCGGTTCACAACAATTTCTGACGAGCTCTTGAAGCTAACAATGTTTTCATTTGAAGCTATATAAACTAAACTTCAAATTAAAACACTCAAAAAGGAACCGTTTTGAACTTTAAACTTTTAATATTAACGCTCAGCCGAGGGGTTAACAACTCGTGAAGTCAGGTGTACACCTTCGCTGAAGTCACTGGCGTGAAGTCACTTGAATTCACATGAAGTCACTGAAATCAATTGAAGTCAGTGTACAATCCATCAGTCGAGTTGTGAACCCCTCGCGCTCAGCATTTTTTTATTTAGACTCTCAATAATCTACGCGTACCGATGGAAGCTTCTAAGACACATCAAATGAACAATCTCAAATTAAATGTTGTTAAACTGCAAAATTGAAAACTTTAAACTTTAATAAGTTTGACAGTTTGAAGATTAAAAAAATATAAATCCACGCTATCATATTCAATTCTCTAAATTGAAGAATAAATGAACCAATTTATAAATTTACAAAATGATATCATTTTCAGCAACTTAGTTGCAGAAACAATAAAAATTAAACGATTATCATTTCTTTTAACCTGAAAATGTTTTATAATAGAAAATAAATTAAATGTATTGCACGTCGTAAAAAATTAGTAATGGTTCAATTGTTAATCATACATCATAATCTGTATTTGTTTTAAAATCTTTTTAAATATTCTTTTAAAACTATTTTTTGTCAGAATAAAAAATGATTTTAAATTCTCCCAGGTATCTTAAGATAATTGCTGTATTACCTTTAAACCTTTCAAAACCCGTAATATAATATAAAATTCTCAAAACTCCACATTTTGCTTGAACTTTTTTGGAATAAGTTAAAATTTCAAATTATTTTTGAAATTTTTACAAAACTTCTAATTAATAATGAAATTTACTCAAATTTTTTCAAAAATTATTTAAAATTCCTTAATATATATTAAAATATATAGTAAAATATATATTAAAATTATACTATATTAATATATATTATATATTAAAATATTGAAATATTATTATACATATTAAAATATATTATATTAAAATTATTTAAAATAGTTAAACTAATTGCCTTCGAATCTTTCAGATTTGTCTTTGACAATTTTGGAAATCCTTTACAATTTTTTAAAATATTCTCTTGAAATTAATTATTCAGAATAAAGAATCATTTTCAATTTTCTTGGAAATCTTAATAATTTTTTTATCATTTTGAAACACTTTAAAGAGCTCAAAAATCTTCTGAATTTGTTGTTTAAAATCTTCAAAAATCTATACAGTTTTCAAGTCCTCTCAAGTTTTAAATTATTTAAAAATCATCTCAAAAATCTTAAATATGTCTTCAGCTTACTCGAATTTTTCTAAATTAACAAAAGTTTTATTTTTATTTAGTCATCAAAATTTTTTCTTTTTTTTTTAATCTTTCGAAAGTTTTTCTAACTTAATACTTTTTAATTCCTTGATTGGTATCAAAAATTGATTTTGTAATCTTCAAAAATGTACATTTTGCTTAACATTATTTCAAACCTTTTTGGGTTTTGAATCAATTTGGAATCTTTTTAAGACTTCTAAATATCTCATAAACTTACACGGATTTTTAAACATAATTGTTTAATTGTTATTTATATATTAAACTTCAACCATTTGACTCACAAATTAAAAAACTTGAAAATAGAACAATTACAATTGTGATATTCAAAGTTTAAGTTTAGTTGTCTGAAAATTTAACGATCCAAGACTCTGTATTTCAGACAATTAAGTTTCAAATTATTTAGTTTCGAATATAAACAGTCAAATATTGCTATATATTAAAAAACGGTTATTTTTTTTTAATTACAATTTTCTAAATTAAATTGGTTTTAAACTTTTCCCGGTCAACAAAAAAAATTCACTGCATTTCCCGGGTTTTCCCGGTCTCAAAAAATTCCCGTTCTCTTTCTGGTTTTCTTGGTTTCCCGTTCCAAATACAATCCTGAATAGATTTCTTTTATTCCAAAGTAAAAAAGGGAATAAAAATTCTTAAACGATTTCAAAACAATTTTTTTATCTTTTTTCGGTTGCGAGTTTGGATGCCAACTCACGAATTTTGTTCCGTCAGCTCAAATATTCGATGAAAAGTACTCCCAATGTTCAACATCAGAGCGCAAAAGTTTATAAGCGGAAAGTGAATTTATCTTATGATTTATTCATATTTATTATGAATACTTATTTATTATAATCTGATGACTCATGATCTAGTCACCAAAT